>CM055120.1:369807635-370321106 GCA_029206835.1 Rana muscosa | reverse complement strand
GCAAAAATTACAGATTTTGCAAACTGTTTGTAAATTTACTGAAAGTTGGCAACCCTGCTGTATACTGGTAATAGATACACTGAGAGACAACGTTTTATTTCTAAAATATATCTTTATGTGCCTTGAAATCTTTATTATCACTAGAAAATGACGTCAGACCCTCAAAATAGGGTCAGGGGGAATTTATGAGGGGTGTCATGGACAAGTATATGAATCTGTGGACAGAAGGAACAGACCAGCCCAGCAGAACCCATCAGGTCAGCCCAGCAGTACCCATCAGGTCAGCCCAGCAGAACCCATCTGGCCAGTTCAGCAGAACCCATCAGGTCAGCCCAGCAGTACCCATCAGGTCAGCCCAGCAGTACCCATCAGGTCAGCCCAGCAGTACCCATCAGGCCAGCCCAGCAGAACCCATCTGGCCAGTCCAGCAGAACCCATCAGGCCAGGACAGTACAGTAGTGTGGTCTTCCTGAGTTTCAGGTTCTCCTGTGTATCCTGTGCACACATTCCTGGAGCTGGAAGCCAGGGGGCGCGCTGCAGAATTTTTGGCGGGGCTGGGGTTTGGTCATCTCTTCCATTCCTCTCACAGCTGATGCTTCGGTCTGGCGGGTCCAGGTCCTGAATACTCAAGTGGTGTAGTGCGGGGAGCAGGGGGGGCCATTGCCCTGGGTGCAACATTTAGAGGGGCGCAGTTTCATCTCCTGCGCTATGCAGTCTAGGATAGTGAAAGAAAGAACTTTTGTTGCAGAGTTTAGGCTTAGGCTCCAGCGGTGAAAGCACTAAAGTGAACCCCGACACTCTGACACTGCACCACCCCAGGACTGGAGGAAACCTGGGCCAGGAGGAAGTGGATGAGGCATCCACACAGGCAGAAGCCCCTCCTCACCGGCAGCCTGCATGGACACTGATGGTGAGATGTACACAGATGTAACCCCTCAAGCCTGCACGCCATACACAGCGCACCCCCTCAAGCCTGCACGCCGTACAAAGCGCACCCCTTCAAGCCTGCACTCTGTACACAGCGCACCCCTTCAAGCCTGCACCCTCTCAAGCCTGCACTCCGTACACAGCGCACCCCCTCAAGCCTGCACTCCGTACACAGCGCACCCCCTCAAGCCTGCACTCCGTACACAGCGCACCCCTTCAAGCCTGCACTCCGTACACAGCGCACCCTCTCAAGCCTGCACTCCGTTCACAGCGCACCCCCTCAAGCCTGCACTTCGTACACAGCGCACCCTCTCAAGCCTGCACTCCGTACACAGCGCACCCCCTCAAGCCTGCACACAGCGCACCCCCTCAAGCCTGCACTCCGTACACAGCGCACCCCCTCAAGCCTGCACACCTTACACACCTTTCAACCCTGCACGCCGTACACAGTTCACCTTTCAACCCTGCACTCCATACACAGCGCACCCCCTCAAGCCTGCACGCCATACACAGTGCACCCCCTCAAGCCTAAACACCATACACAGTGCACCCCCTCAAGCCTGCACGCCGTACACAGCGCACGCCGTAAACAGTGCGCCCCCTCAAGCCTGCACTTCCTACACAGTGCACCCCTCTCAAGCCTGCACTTCCTACACAGCGCACCCCCTCAAGCCTGCACTTCCTACACAGCGCACCCCCTCAAGCCTGCACTTCCTACACAGCGCACCCCCTCAAGCCTGCACTCCGTACACAGCACACCCCCTCAAGCCTGCAATCTGTACACAGCACACCCCCTCAAGCCTACAACATGTACACAGCACACCTTTCAACCCTGTACGCCATATACAGCGCACCCCTTCAACCCTGCATGCTGTACACAGCGCACCTTTCTACCCTGTACACAGTACATCTCTGAACCCTGCATTTCGTACAAAGCCCACCCCTCAACCTTGCACTCCATACACAGCACACCCCTCAACCCTCATTGCTAATAACTAGTTCTAGAATTTTTTGTCTATTGGTGGGACTTGTCACCCCCGCAGTCTGTGGTTTGCAGGCAGTGAGATGATGTGCTATAACCTTAAGCAACCAATCAGTGGGTTGTAATCACGTGCTGTAACCTCTAGCAATCAGTGAGCTGTAATGATGTGCTGTAACCTCTAGTAACCAATTAGGGAGCATTAATAATATGCAGTGACTTCTAGCACCCAGTGAGTGGTAATGATGTGCAGTAACCTTCAGCAGCCTATCACTGAACAGTAATGATCTGCTATAATCTCTAGCAAGCCATCAATGAGCAATAAAAATTAGCAGTAACCTCTAGCAACCAATCAGTTAGTAGTAATGATGTGCAGTAACCTCTAGCAACCAACGGGTAAGCGGTAAATATGCGCAGTAACGTCTGGCAACCAATCAGCGAGCAATAATAATGTGCAGTAATCTCTAGCAACCAATCGGTGAGCATTTATAATTGCAGTAATCTCTAGCAACCAATCAATGTGCAGTAACCTCTAGCTAAAATGAGTGAGCAGTAATGATGTGCAGTAACCTCTAACAACCAATCAGCAAGCAAAATTAATGTGCTGTAACCTCTAGCGATCAGTCAGTGAGCCATAATGATACTCTGTAACCTCTAGCAACCAATCGCTGCCTGATCTGCTGCAGTAAACTGATTTTGAATTTAGCTGCTATTTTTTGTATGTCTCAGAGTGGGGGCTGGGAGGAGGGCCCAAAAAAATGTTTGCCCAGGGTCCATTCAATATTAAAGACCTTCATGTAAGGTAGCCTTTCTTAATCTTTTTAACATGGAGGAACCTTTGAAATAATTTTCAGGTGTTAGGGAACCCTATCTAATATTTTAACTTTAGCGCATGCATTCAAGCCTGCACTCAGTACACAGCGCACCCCCTCAAGCCTGCACTCAGTACACAGCGCACCCCCTCAAGCCTGCACTCGGTACACAGTGCACCCCCCCAAGCCTGCACGCCATACACAGCACACCTTTCAACCTTGCACGCCGTACACAGTTCACCTTTCAACCCTGCACTCCGAGCACAGCACACCCCCTCAACCCTGCACTCCGTACACAGCGCACCTTTCAACCCTGCACTCCATACTATCATTTTAGCTCACTGTGCATTAGTATGATGGTCAGTGGGTAGAATGGGCTTTACGGTGGTGGTGGTTGGAAGAGTCGGTCAGAACGGTCAGCCAATAACCCTGTTGTAACACTGTCACATCAGGGTTATAGGCTGCCTGCTCTGCTGTGACGAAGGAGACCTGAGACATAGCTGGGCGCAGGAGGGGATGCAGGACAAGGTAGGGGGAATTTGTTTTTTGGGGGGGTGGGGTGGGGGACATAGTGAAGTATACCTGGGACATGAGAAAAACTTGAAATATGGCTGGGTATGGGGACATTAAGGGTGGCTGTGGGACACGTAGGGGTACAGGACAGGTGAAGGAGACCTGGGACATTGCTGGGTGTGGAATATGGTGGGAAGGATATGGGACATGCTGAAGAAGACCTGAGAAATGGCTGGGTGTGGGACATGAAGAGGGCGCAAGAGGTGGTGGGGACTTGGAACATGCAGAAAAGCGAAACACCGCTGTGGAGATTGATGCATAATTGGGTCTTGTTAACTCACAGGTGGTAACTTATTCTTGCAGTTTTTCCCCCAAGTGAAGAATACAATATCTTAAAGTATAAGTTCACATTTCATAACCTGTTACATGTTACACCCATATTCGGGATGTAACATGTTATGAATGCATCGGCCCCGCACCTCCCCTGCAGCCATAATCGTCCAGTGCTGCAGAGGTAATCCAATCTGAGGGACCTTACACTTATCAATAGTGTTGACTATAGCCACCATTTCCACCCCCCTCCTCCACTCATAGAAGCTGTACTATAGCTTCCATCAATGGGTGGATGTATGAAAGGTCCTTCTCTGTTTTTCATTCATAGAAGCTATAGTATGTCATATTAACCCCAGAAGATTACAGCTGTAGGGGATTGGGGGTGGGAGGATTCCAGGAAGTAAATGCTACATAAATCATCTGCCCTTTTCTCAATATGGCAACGACCAGAAATGCTAGCGGGTATTTTTCAAAGCGATTTCTTACCAAAATAAAGCATGGATGGATGGGGGAGATTGCTTTGAATAATAAAAATGAATTAAATAGTGTTTTTAGTTTGTGGTGCTCAGATGCAGTGTAGTTCCACTTTAAAATAACAAACATGTTATAATTCCCTTCTCTGCGTAATGTTTTTCCTCTCCTGGGGTCTCCCTCCCGCAGGCACTCCTGCCTCTTCCATCAAGTTCCTATGGGGGAATTTGTGCGTGCTCACCCACCGAGCTTGAATGTCAGTATCTATTTATCTATTGACACAGACAGCGGAACTTGGCCCCATCCCCCCCCCCCGCTTTGAGCTTTTCACTGACAGTAGCAGGAGTCAATGTCTCCCGCTGCTCTCAGCCAAGCCTATGAGACAGCAGAGAGGGAAAAAGATTTGCTGCAGACATGCACAGTGCTGGATCGAGATGGGGCTCAGGTGAGTATTTAGGGAGGAGGCACTATCAACTGTTTTCTTTGTGTCCTATTCACACCATACTTGCGAGATGGTGTGCAGAAAAATGCAGCAGAGTCTCCGCAGAGGTCCAGTCCCCACCTACCTGAGTCAGATGCCTGATTGAGTGAAATCAATGCATCTTAGGCTAGCATCCGTGTAAATCTACTGTGGTTTTTCTTTATTAACCACTTAACGACCGCCCACTGTAAATATACGTCGGCAGAATGGCACCGACAGGCAGAATCACGTACATATACGTGATTGCCTTTGTATAGTTGGGGGGTCCGATCATGCCCCCCTTCTTTACAGTGGGTGGTCGTTTTACCTTCGGGAGCGATCCGGCATGAGGGGACGGCCGTTCGATTCCGGCCCCCCCCTCTCGATCGCTCCCGGCGAATGAGAGAGCTTCCCCTGCCTGCCAGGCAGGAGGAAGTGATGTCATCTCTCCTGCGGCGCTCACATATACCGAGCGCCGTACAGGAGAAGATGCAGGTTAGTGCACACAACACTACACTGACACCAGGACACATAGGCACATAAATCGCCCCCCCAGGCCCCCCCAGACACCCCCAGATCACCCCCCAGATCACCCCCCAGCCCCCAGTCACAGTGTCACTGATTGCAGTGACCATTTATTTAGTGATCACTGCAATCAGTGACATTTGTGACTGTAAAAGTGTCACTACATTTAGTTTTAGGTCCAGTGTAGCCCCCTAACCCCCCCTAATAAAGGTTTAACCCCCTGATCACCCCCCAGATAACCCTTTCACCCCCTAGCACCGCCGTCGCTAAGCGATCATTTTTCTGATCGATGTCTTAGCGTCGGTGATGCTGATCGGTAGCCAGTAATTTTTTTTAGGTTCGCCGCAGGTTTTTATAGCGTCGGGTACCCCCATATATTACCTAATAAAGGTTTAACCCCCTTGATCGCCCCCCAGGTAACCCTTTCACCCCCTATCACCACTGTCACTAAGCGATAATTTTTCTGATCGATGTCTTAGCGTCGGCGATGCTGATCGGTAGCCAGTAATTTTTTTTAGGTTCGCCGCAGGTTTTTATAGCGTCGGGTACCCCCATATATTACCTAATAAAGGTTTAACCCCCTTGATCACCCCCCAGGTAACCCTTTCACCCCCTAGCACCGCCGTCGCTATGCGATCATTTTTCTGATCGATGTCTTAGCGTCGGTGATGCTGATCGGTAGCCAGTAATTTTTTTTAGGTTCGCCGCAGGTTTTTATAGCGTCGGGTACCCCCATATATTACCTAATAAAGGTTTAACCCCTTGATCGTCCCCCAGGTAATCCTTTCACCCCCTATCACCACTGTCACTAAGCGATAATTTTTGTGATCGCTGTCTTAGCGTCGGTGATGCAGATCGGTAGCCAGTAATTTTTTTTAGGTTCGCCGCAGGTTTTTATAGCGTCAGGTACCCCAATATATTACCTAATAAAGGTTTAACCCTCTTGATCGCCCCCCAGGTAACCCTTTCATCCCCTATCACCACTGTCGCTAAGCGATCATTTTTCTGATCGCTGTCTTAGCGTTGGTGATGCAGATCGGTAGCCAGTAATTTTTTTTAGGTTCGCCGCAGGTTTTTATAGCGTCAGGTACCCCCATATAGTATCTAATAAAGTTTTAACCCCCTGATCGCCCCCCAGGTAACCCTTTCACCCCCTATCACCACTGTCGCTAAGCGATCGTTTTTATGATCGTTGTCTTAGTGTCGGTGATGCCGATAGGTAGCCAGTAATTTTTTTTTAGGTTCGCCGTCAGGTTTTTATATAGCGTCAGGTACCCCCATATATTACCTAATAAAGGTTTTAACCCCCTAATTGCCCCTAGTTAACCCTTTCACCAGTGATCATCATATAAGTGTTACGGGTGACGCTGGTTAGTTAGTTTGCTTTTTATAGTGTCAGGGCACCCGCCGTATATAACCCAAAAAAGGTTTAACCCCCTGATCGCCCGGCGGGTGATATCAATTAGGTTTTAGCGTCAGAGAGGGTCTGCGTCACACCCCAGGCAGCGTCAGGTTAGTGCCAGTAGCGCTAACACCCACGCGTTAAGCATACTCCCCCCTTAGTGGTATAGTATCTGAACAGATCAATATCTGATCTGATCAGATGTATACTAGCGTCCCCAGCAGTTTAGGGTTCCCAAAAACGCAGTGTTAGCGGGATCAGCCCAGATACCTGCTAGCACCTGCGTTTTGCCCCTTCGTCCAGCCCAGGCCACCCAAGTGCAATATCGATCGATCACTGTCACTTGCAAAACACAACACACATAACTGCAGCGTTCGCAGAGACAGGCCTGATCCCTGCGACTCCAGTGCTGTAGGAGGTGATTTCACCACCACAGTTAAAAAAAAAAAAGCATATATGCCGAAGCATTGGGGCAGCAGGGGCGGAGGAGCGATTTTGCTCCTAATGCCGCGTACATACGGTCGAAATTCCGACGGAGGCTTGCCCGTGGAAAAGTCTGACCATGTGTACGCGGCATAACTTTTGCGGGAAGATGCCCAAATGCTTCGGTATATATAAATGGTGCATGTATGCCCATCATTAGAAGTGGGTGGATGAAGGGCGGTATTCTAATGGTGGGCATACCCACCGATCAATCTTTTTTTTTCGTTCAGCCAACAGGCTGCATGAAAAAAAAGATTACAATACATGTCCAACAAGGACCAGCAACGTACTGGTATGTTGCTGGACTTTGAATGTTTATACCAGAATGATGCCTGCGGGTTTAGGTATCATCTTGGTATCATTCTTTTTAGCCAGCGGCCGGCTTTCATGTAAAAGCAATCCTAGTGGCTAATTAGCCTCTGGACTGCTTTTACAAGCAGTGGGAGGGAATGTCCCCCCCCGGATATAAAAAGCGCCATTGGGAAATTGGGAAAGCATTTTATCACACCGATCTTGGTGTGGTCAGATGCTTTGAGGGCAGAGGAAAGATCTAGGGTCCAATAGACCCCAGTTTTTTCAAAAAAGAGTACCTGTCATTACCTATTGCTATCATAGGGGATATTTACATTCCCTGAGATAACAATAAAAATGATAGAAATAAAAAAAATATGGAAGCAACAGTTTAAAAATAAAATAAAAAAGCAAAATTAATAATAATAAAAAAAAAAAATGTGAGGTATCACCGCGAAGGTCAGATCGAGGGCAGTAATTTTAGCAGTAGATCTCCTCTGTAAATCTAACGGGGTAACCTGTAAAGGCTTTTAAAGGCTTTTAAAAATGTATGTAGTTTGTCGCCAATGCGCGTTTGTGCGAAATTCTAAAGCATGTCGTGTTTGGTATCTATGTACTCGGCCTAAGATCATCTTTTTTATTTCATCAAACATTTGGGCAATATAGTGTGTTTTAGTGCGTTAAAATTAAAAAAAAGTGTATTTTTCCCCAAAAAATGCGTTTGAAAAATCGCTGCGCAAATACTGTGTAGAAAAAAAAAATGCAACACCCACCATTTTATTCTGTAGGGCCTTTGCTTTAAAAATATATATAATGTTTGGGGGTTCAACATAATTTTCTTGCAAAAAAAAAATATGTTTTCATGTAAACAAAAAGTGTCAAAAAGGGCTTTGTCTTCAAGTGCTTAGAAGAGTGGATGTAAGCTTCCTAATGTTGTGTATAAAATGCCAGAACAGTTCAAAACCCCCCCAAATGACCCCATTTTGGAAAGTAGACACCCCAAGCTATATACTGAGAGGCATGTCGAGTCCATGGAATATTTTATATGTTGACACAAGTTGCGGAAAAAAGACAATTTTTTTTTTTTTTTTTTTTGCACAAAGTTGTCACTAAATGATATATTGCTCAAACATGCCATGGGCATATGTGGAATTGCACCCCAAAATACATTCTGCTGCTTCTCCTGAGTACGGGGATACCACATGTGTGAGACTTTTTGGGAGCCTAGCCGCGTACGGGACCCCAAAAACCAATCACCGCCTTCAGGCTTTCTAAGGGTGTAAATTTTTGATTTCACTTCTCACTGCCTATCACAGTTTCGGAGGCCATGGAATGCCCAGATGGCACAAAACCCCCCCAAATGACCCCATTTTGGAAAGTAGACACCCCAAGCTATTTGCTGAGAGGTATTGTGAGTATTTTGCAGATCTCGCTTTTTGTCACAAAGTTTTGAAAATTGAAAAAAAAAAAGAAAAAAAAAATGTTCTTTCTTCATTTTCAAAAACAAATGAGAGCTGTAAAATACTCACCATGCCTCTCAGCAAACAGCTTGGGGTGTCTACTTTCCAAAATGGGGTCATTTGGGGGGTTTTGTGCTATTTTGGCATTTTATGGCCTTCGAAACTGTGATAGGTAGTGAGTAGTGAAATCAAAAATTTGCGCCCTTAGAAATCCTGGAGGCGGTGCTTGGTTTCCGGGGTCCCGTACGTGGCTAGGCTCCTAAAAAGTCCCACACATGTGGTATCCCCCTACTCAGGAGAAGCAGCAGAATGTATTTTGGGGTGCAATTCCACATATAACCATGGCATGTGTGAGCAATATATCATTTAGTGACAACTTTTTGTAATTTTTTTTTTTTTTGTCATTATTCAATCACTTGGGACAAAAAAAAAAAATATTCAATGGGCTCAACATGCCTCTCAGCAATTTCCTTGGGGTGTCTACTTTCTAAAATGGGGTCATTTGGGGGGGTTTTGTACTGCCCTGCCATTTTAGCACCTCAAGAAACGCTATAACTTTTGCGCAAACCAATAAATATACGCTTATTGACATTTTTTTTACTAAAGACATGTGGCTGAATACATTTTGGCCTAAATGTATGACTAAAATTGAGTTTATTCGATTTTTCTTATAACAAAAAGTAGAAAATATCATTTTTTTTCAAAATTTTCGGTCTTTTTCAGTTTATATCGCAAAAAATAAAAATCGCAGAGGCAATCAAATACCATTAAAAGAAAGCTCTATTTGTGGGAAGAAAAGGACGCAAATTTTGTTTGGGTACAACATTGCATGTCCGCACAATTTACAGTTAAAGCAGCGCAGTGCAAAATTCTGAATTCACCTCTGGTCCTTTAGCTACCAAATGGTCCGGGGCTTAAGTGGTTAAAGCCTTACTCTAGATTTTTATGTCCCAAAGTTTTTTATTTGATTGGCTGAGGTGGATATCTTGACATCATCTTCCCACCCCTCTTCCTCAGCCAATCAGAGGAAGCTTTGTATTTATTCATAGAATACAAAGCTTTCTGTGAATTGCTGAGCAGCGCTTAGTCTGACTCATGTTCAGGGAGTGGGACGGGAAGTCCCTATCCAACTGCCAAAACACAGCACTACTGTATATAATGTATGTAGGTGAGCCTACACTGGGCATAATAGTATAAGACTGCTTTCACACTGATGCACTGCTGTTTATTCACACCGCGTATGCAGTTTCTAAAAGCGCACCAAAACTCCCAAATGCAACTTTAGGAAAGTGTGCCTCACCTGCAGGATACAATAGACGTCTATAGCAAAGCGCAGCTAACCCAGGAAAAGTCACAGATGCAATGCAGCTGAATTTTGGGGGGTGTTTTTTTTTTACCACCCCCGCCCCAACCACACCCTCTTTAGCTGCCGTGGCAAAGGGTGTACACATGTTGCTGCCGCAGCAGGAGTTATATTCCTTGTCATGGTTGGTGGATGTAGCACCTGCCAAGCATGACCCTTTCAAATGAATGAGGCCACTCTGCAAGTTCCCTGCAACCTTGTGCAGTACAGCAAGCAAGGGGTTAAATCAGGCAGCATTATGTTGCTTTCTCACCACCTGCTTTAACTCCTTGGATCCCACAGGAGCATGCAGTTACGGGGCGCTTGCAGAGTGGCCCCATTTACTTGAGGCAGTAGCACACACCAATAGCATCAGGAGGTTTAATTCCTGCTGCGGCATGTGTACACCTTTTGGCTGCTGCTAACAGAGGTAGGGATTGGGGGTGGTAAAACCACGACTCAACTGCAGTGTTTTATCTCACTCACCCCCAAGGGTGCCGCTGTCGAATGCAACTAAGGGCTCATTCACAAGTGCAATTGGCACTGCTGCTCCTCTGAAAAGCGTTCCGATTGTGTTGGACAGGTAATGAGGAGGCAATGTGTACAAACAATACCACATAATGACAACGTGAAAGAAGTTTGAAATCTTTGCAAATTTATTAAAAATAAAAAACAACAAACATCCCATGTACATAAGTATTCACAGCCTTTGCTCAATACTTTGTTGAAGCACCTTTGGCACCAATTACAGCCTCAAGTCTTTTTAAATTTGATGCTACAAGCTTGGCACACCTATTTTTGGGCAGTTTCTCCCATTCTTCTTTGCAGGACTTCTCAAGCTCCATCAGGTTAGATGGGGAGCGTCGGTTCACAGCCATTTTCAGATCTCTCCATAGATGTTCAATCGGGTTCAAGTCTGGGCTCTGGCTGGGCCACTTAAGGACATTCACTCTTTTGTTATCTTGGCTATGTGCTTAGGGTCGTTGTCCTGTTGGAAGATGAACCTTCGCTCCAGTCTGAGGTCCAAAGCGCTCTGGAGCAGGTTTTCATCAAGGATATCTCTGTACCTTGCTGCATTCACCTTTCCCTCAATCCTGACTAGTCTCCCAGTTCCTGCTGCTGCAAAACATCCCCACAGCATGATGCTGCCCCCTCCATGCTTCACTGTAGGGATGGTATTAGCCAGGTGATGAGAGGTGCCTTGTTTCCTCCAGACATGACGCTTGCAACTCAGCCTAAAGAGTTCAATATTTGTTTCACCAGAGAATTTGTTTCTCATGGTCTGTGAGTCCTTCTGGTGCCTTTTGACAAACCCCAGACGGGCTGTCATGTGAATTTTACTGAGGCGTGGCTTCGGCCTGGTTGTTCTTCTGGAAGTTTCTCCTCTCTCCACAGAAAAGCTGGAGCTCTGTCAGAGTGACCATCGGGTTCTTGGTCACCTCCCTGACTAAGACCCTTCTCACCCGATCGCTCAGTTTGGCCGGGCAGCCTGCTCCAGGAAGAGTCCTGGTTAGGGTTGCCACATCATCCCTTTACTCCAGGAAACACATTAATTACACAGATTCTGTGGCTGATTAAGGTGGTAATTAAACTCACTTGGTGCTTTATCTGCTTTAAATCAGTCTCAGAACCTGTGCAATTAATGTGTCCTGGATTAAAGGGATGATGTGGCAACCCTAGTCCTGGTGGTTCCAAACTTCTTCCATTTATGGATGATGGAGGCCACTGTGCTCATTGGGACCTTCAATGCTGCAGAAATGTTTCTGTACCTTCCCCCAGATCTGTGCCTCCATACAATCCTGTCTTGGAGGTCTACAGACAATTCCTTGGACTTCATGGCTTGGTTTGTGCTCTGACATGCACTGTTCACTTTGGGACCTTATATAGACAGGTGTGTGCCTTTCCAAATAATGTCCAATCAACTGAATCTACCACAGGTGGACTCCAATCAAGTTGTGGAAACATCTCAAGGATGACCAGTGGAAACAGGATGCACCTGAGCTCAATTTTGAGTGTCATGGCAAAGGCGGTGAATACTTATGTACATGGAATTTTTTCATTTTTTATTTTTGATAAATTTGCAATGATTTCAAACTTCTTTCACGTTGTTATTATGGGATTTTAAAGTGTCAAAATATAGCAAAAATTAGCGATTAACCACTTGCCGACCGCCACACACACATATACGTCGACACAATGTCACTGGCAGGCAAATGGGCGTACCTGTACGTCCCTTTAAATTTGCCACCCAGCGTGCCTCGTGAGTGCTCGCGGGTCCCGGGAACTCGATGTTCCCGGGCGGCCTGCGATTGCGGTCGGCAAAGGCAGAACAGGGGAATGCCTTTTGTAAACAAGGCATTCCCCTGTTCTGCCTAGTGACATGTCAGGGATCTACTGTTCCCCGTGATCGGGAACGGTGATCAGTGACATGTCACTGGTAGCTCCTCCTCCTAACAGTTGGAAGCACTCCCTAGGAAACACTTAAACCCTTCAGCGCCACATAGTGGTTAACCCCTTCACTGCCAGTGTCATTTTCACAGTAATCAGTGCATTTTTATAGAAACGACAATGGTCCCAAAATGGTGTCAAAAGTGTCCGATGTGTCCGCCATAATGTTGCAGTCACGATAAAAATCGTTGATCGCCGCCATTACTTGTTAAAAAAAAAAATATTAATAAAAATGTCATTAAAACAAAAACAAAAAAAAATGCCATGAAACTATCCCCTATTTTGTAGACGCTATAAATTTTGCGCAAACCAATCAATAAACGCTTATTGCGATTTTTTTTTTAAATTTTTTTTTTTACCAAAAATATGTAGAAGAATACGTATCGGCCTAAACTGAGGAAAAATAATGTTACTCTTTCGTCCATGGACCGACACAGCTTCTCTATTGACAAAGTGGGTATTATCCGTTAATTAGGAGTGACTAGGCAGAAAAACTTGTAAAAAGTGTTGCATCACACCTTCTACAGTACCGCCCAGGGGGCGGACCCTCTGGGTATAACCTCTCAGTCTGCATCTCGCAGATCAGTTTTTTTCTGTCTAGCAAGGAGTAGGACATGGCTCCCTTCGGGCCCATTGGTCCGGGGGAAAAAATATATATATATATTTTTTTTTTCATTTGTTGTTTCCTGCGATCTTCGATCAACTGCCGACTGGGTGACAAGCTGGATCCTCGATCCTTGTAGTCTCCCCAGTTTCGGCCATCGAGCGTGTGCCGACCCTAGCTACACGCTGGGCTTTCCACGACATGCCCGTCGCTCCATGGGTGGCCGGTGAGCCTACGCTCCAGGGCCTGCATCGGACCGCTCAGCTTCGGCTGACCTTACGGCCGAGTCACAGCAGCCTGGCCGGTGAGCTTACGCTCCAAGGCTTGCATCGGACCGCTCAGCTTCGGCTGACCTTACGGCCGAGTCGCAGCAGCCTGTCCGGTGAGCGTCACGCTCCAGGGCATACATATGATCGTCCCTTCTGGGTCCAATCACAGCATGCCTGGCCAACAGTCACCTTCCGTGCGCGGACGATGATCTGTTTGGAATGTCTTCCAGCATAATACATGCAGGATAGGTAAGTAAAACTCCCCTGCCTCGGCTGGGTGATTTAGCTGGACATTCCTGGAGAGATCAAGTAAGTGGTTGTGGCCCCTTTCTTCCCTCTCTCCCTGCCTTTCCCTCCTCCCTGGGCTTCTAGCTAAAGGTTGCTGGGTGCTGGGGGTCACCTAAGGGGTCCCACTGGAGCGGGGCTGGCTGTAACTAACATTTAAAAGAAATGTAATTTCTGCGTACCTGTGTGTGTGTGTGTGTGTCCTTCCTCCTCCATGCTGTCGGCGGCCATTTTGAGGTGGTCCATGCCAAGTTTGGCCTCTTGTGACTGCCTGGCGGCCATCTTCCTGTGGTTCGGCCACACCCACTGGCCCCTATCAGGTGATCGGCGGCCATGTTTGTCCACCCTGTATGTGTAGATTGCCATTCGGCGGCCATCTTTTTCTGGGCTACGGCTGCTTGACCTCTATCTTCGGCTCCGCGGCCATTTTCTTGGAGCCCACATTATCTTCCATACAGACGTTTTTGGCAGCCATTTTGCGAGAGCCTCCGGCCTCTAGGGTGCATTACACTGGCGCGAAAATTCACACAGGAAGTGCTGATAAAAGAAGCAGACTGACACAGCAGCAGCGGGACAGCATCACAGACGCAGCACACGGCAGCATAGCAGTACCTATCCAGGGTGGTGAGTCCTCTGGGTGACCCAGCCTCTCTTCAGCACAGGAGGGTGGCCTATTGATATCTTGCCTGGAGCCCTGTGGGTGTCAGCGTGTGGTCAGCATGGCATCTGAGCCAGATGTCTTCTCCCCTGAAACACCAGGTTTAGCAGCTGGTGTCCCTGAGGTGTCTATGGACGCTATGTCGGCAATCCTAGAGGCGTTTGCTGCCAGGGTGGAAGCAGCACACGGGAATACAGGGGGTAATAAACGCCCCCGTCCCCTGCAATCTTCTGGGGATATTTCTGATGCAGAACCAGGTCCAGCTACGGCTCATGGCCCAGATTCTGATGCATCAGAGACTGCAGACCGTGACCGATCGGACAGTGAGGAGGACTCCAAGTCCAGGTCAGTACGCGAGACGGCTTTGGTATCTGACCTTATTACTGCAGTGCGGGATACGCTAAAGTTGGAAAATACTGCAGAAGTAGCAGATACTCCAGTCCCCTTTGGGTTTCGTAAACCTGCCCGCACTGCTAAGGTGTTCCCTTGTGTGTCTTATTTTGACAAACTCTTATACAAGGAATGGGAGAACCCACGGAGGGTCTTTACAGCCCCTAAGAGGTTTGCAGTACGGTACCCCTTTGAGGAGAGTTTTCTGAAGATATGGACCTCTCCCCCTATAGTGGACCCTTCGGTGTCCAGACTTAATAGAGCCACCACTATTCCAGTAGAAGGGGCTCCGGTTTTCAAGGACCCTGTGGATAAGAAGGCTGAAGCACTCGCTCGCTACCTATACTCAGTGGTAGGCTCGGCAGTACGCCCGGCATTGGCGGGGGCCCTAGTGTCTCAGACACTTACTGAATGGGCAAAATTGCTACTCCAGGGGTTAAAGGAGCGAGATGCTTCTCCTAATGAGATAACTTTGGCCGACCAGTTGGTCCAGGGCCTTAAGTTTGTCTGCGAGTCAGACATGGATACTATTCCCCTGCTGTCAAGAGCTTCGGTTTATGCAGTAGCAATACGCCGCCTGATCTGGCTAAATCGCTGGTCTGCGGACCAGACTTCCAAGAAAGCCCTGTTGGATCTGCCTTTTTTAAGGGCGACAGACTTTTTGGGGGTTCTCTGGATGACATCATCAAGGATGCCACAGGAGGTAAAAGCACTTTGCTTCCCCAAACTAGCAAGGGTAAGGGGCCACGCCAAGGGCAAGGGCCCTCCTTTACTGCACGCAAGCGTTTTTTTCGCCCCCTTAAGGCGACAGGGAAAAGACCCCAGGCCGATAAAGCGCCTGCCCAAGGACAAAAGCGTCCTTGGTCCCGCAGACCCAACAAGCCTGCGGACAAATCTGCGTCCACATGAAGGCTTGCCCCCACCCAGCTCTCGGGTGGGGGGACGTCTTCGCAAATTCGCGACTCAGTGGACTGCTCTAGTCTCCGACAGGTGGGTTTGCGAAGTAATCTCCTCAGGCTACAAGATAGAATTTCTCTCTTGTCCACCGGACAGATTCATCACCTCCAATCTCCAGCTACTACCGACCCATTGGGAGGCCCTGTATGGGGCGGTCCAGGGTCTACTGGAATGCGGGGTAGTTATTCCAGTTCCAGAACAGGAACGGGGTCAGGGTTTTTACTCAAATCTGTTCATTGTGCCGAAGAAGGAGGGGGTTCGGCCAATCTTGGATCTCAGAGCCCTCAATTGCTTTGTGAAAGTACAAAGATTTCGGATGGAGTCGGTTCGATCTGTAGGTTTATCACCGCACTTGGAGGGCGTACATCTCCATGTGTGAGGAAATGAAATGGCATCCGCGTACCTATTTGGTTTCCAGAATCCTGCTGTTTTTACAGCATGGGGTGGACCAAAGGCTTGCCCTAAGTACGATTAAGGGTCAGATATCTGCCCTGGCTGTCTTTTTTCAGCGACCCCTGGCGCCTCACTCTCTCGTGAGTACATTTGTGCAGGGGGTTCGACATGTGGCCCCTCCGGTCCATCCCCCGTTACCTCCGTGGGACTTGAACCTGGTCCTCTCGGTGCTTCAGAAGGCACCGTTTGAGAAGATTAGAGATATTCCCCTGTTGACACTTTCTCAGAAAGTGGTCTTTTTGGTGGCTGTTACGTCAGTTAGACGAGTCTCTGAGCTGGCAGCCTTGTCTTGCAAGGCTCCTTATTTGATTTTCCACAAGGATAAGGTGGTGCTGCGGCCGCAGCCTTCGTTTCTTCCGAAAGTCGTTTCGGCTTTTCATCTCAACGAAGACATTGTACTTCCATCCTTGTGTCTTCATCCGTCGAATCCTAAGGAGTCGGCGTTGCATTCCTTGGACGTTGTCCGAGCTTTGAGAGTATACCTACTTCCCTGTTCCGGAAGTCAGACTCACTGTTTGTTTCGGTGGCTGGTCCAAAGAAGGGCCAAGCAGTCTCGTCGGCCACCATCTCTAGGTGGATCCGACAGATAGTAATCCAGGCTTACGCCTTAAAGGGTCAGGCGCCCCCCTTTCCTGTCACGGCGCATTCGACCAGGGCAATAGGTGCCTCTTGGGCTTTCCGACATCAAGCGTCTGTTTCCCAACTATGTAAAGCGGCGACTTGGTCGTCCGCTCACACTTTCACAAAATTCTACAAAGTTGATGTAGGTGCATCTTCGGATGCCTCTTTCGGCCTCAAGGTTTTGCAAGCGGCTGTTTAGAGTTGCAACTCCTCCGTTGGAGGAGTGCTGTTTTGTGTTTTGGGGTGAAGTTTGTTTTTATGCTGTTACCACCCCTCGTTTTTTTCTCTGACACTGCTTTGGGACGTCCCACTTTGCCAATAGAGAAGCTGTGTCGGTCCATGGACGAAAGAGTAAATAGGATTTTTTTACTCACCGTAAAATCCTTTTCTCTGAGTCCATGGACCGACACAGCACCCACCCCTCCTTTTAAGTTTGTACTGCTTTTTGACGAACTGATCTGCGAGATGCAGACTGAGAGGTTATACCCAGAGGGTCCGCCCCCTGAGCGGTACTGTAGAAGGTGTGATGCAACACTTTTTACAAGTTTTTCTGCCTAGTCACTCCTAATTAACGGATAATACCCACTTTGTCAATAGAGAAGCTGTGTCGGTCCATGGACTCAGAGAAAAGGATTTTACGGTGAGTAAAAAATCCTATTTTTTTTATATCTTTTTTGGGGATATTTATTATAGCTTTATTTTTGTTTATAGCGCAAAAAAACAAAACCGCACAGGTGATCAAATACCACCAAAAGAAAGCTCTATTTGTGGGAAAAAGGACGTCAGTTTTGTTTGGGAGCCACGTAGCACGATCACGCAATTGTCAGTTGGTGTTGAATCGCAAAAAGTGGCCTGGTCTTTGGCCAGCGAAATGGTCCGGGGCGTAAGTGGTTGAAAACACCAGGGTACTTTGTAACTAGACTTAGGGCACTTTCACCCTGTTCCGTTGTTAAAATGCATATGCGTTTTTGCCAGATTTTATGGACTTCTGACTCCAATCATATACCTGTGAAACAAATGCTTCTTACAGTCTCCTGACTCTGCTCTATTGTCATTTATTTCCAAAACTGTAGAGAGCGATGTAACCAAGAAAACCTGAACAAAAAGAGACACCTGTTCTACAAGCCTGTTTAATTTCATGTCTTTCAATGCCATGCGCCAAACTTTTAGATTCCATACTGCTCTGCACCCGCTCTGCACCCGTGTGGAGAATAACACCACAAACTGGTAGAATAGAGTTGGCAGTGCTTCACATGTAATTTCACATAGTCTACATTCATTCCACAAGCATTCAGCCCTGTCCAGCCACAGCATATTTCAACCTATTATAGACTTTGACAGGCTGCAGGCAGTGTGGTTGGACGCAGCACCTGTGCCTTCCAGGCGTGCAATAATGTCAGCACAGCAGCTAGATGCTCATGTGCAACAGACCTAACCCATCTTGCATGGACCCCTGCGTATGTAACCCGAAGAACGGAGAACTCTTGGGACGGGAGTGTCATGTGACCGCTGCTTTATGCCCCGTACACACGGTCGGAATTTCCAAAAAGGAAAAGTCCGATGGGAGCTTTTCGTCGGATATTCCAACCGTGTGTATGCCCCATCAGACTTTTTCTGTCAGAATTTCCAACGGACTTAGATAAAGAGCAGGTTCTCTATTTTTCCGACGGAAAAAAATCAGTTCGGAAATTCCGATCCTCTGTAGCAATTCCGACGGGAAAAATTCTGACGCATGTTTGGAAGCATTAAACTTAATTTTCTCGGCTCGTCGTAGTGTTGTACGTCACCGCGTTCTTGATGGCTGAAAGTTCAGAGAACTTTTGTGTGACCGTGTGTACGCAAGCCAAGCTTGAGCGGAATTCCGTCGGAAAAACCATCCAAGTTTTTTCCGACGGAAAATCTGTTTGTGTGTACGCGGCATTAGGTATGTAAAAAGGACATTGAGATGGGTTTTTTAAGCCAGTGGTCAATTAGAAGGGGGTGGAGGGGTGTTGTTATCCCAATGAGGGGATAGAAAGCTTCTTGAGCTTCTGTGACTCCAAAAAGGCCATCAGACACTTATTCCTTGTAGAGGGCTCCTGCAATAAGATGTCAGACACTCTTTCCTTGTAGAGGGCTGCTTTATTGGCTCTGGAAGATTGCATGAGGTTGCTGCTGGTGTATTCTTCAATGTATGGGGGTCTGGGAATGTCCCTTCTTTTAGCATTCATGACTAGTTTGTCTCTGGTCCTCTTTTTCCCAGATGCTTTTGGGAACTCTATGCAGTAGTGATAAATGGGCACCATGGACAGAGTTGACATAATGTCAGTAAACTCTTAGTGCCACGTTCAATCCCAGTCCTTCCCTCCTGGAGGTGTTGAAGGACCAATAGCATGTCCTGAGCCCGGTCTTTTCCAGTGGTGGTTGAAGAAGCAAATTGCACTAGGCTTGTGCTGTCTGCTGATCCCGATTCGAAACAGTCCTGAGCAGATGCCATATCTTTGCTTGTTGGGCAATACATCGGAATGGGTAGGACCATATGCATTCAGGGAAAAATGCCAATACCATGCAACAAAACGCTCTGTTTTTAACTGGAGTTCCAATTATTTCCACCAATAAATGCATCTTCTTGATCTTCACTTTTGCCCATAATTCTAATATCTGTAGTTTTTAAAGATAAAGTTTAGGTATGTATTTTTTTGCATAGTTATATTGACCAACATAAGTGTGCTTGTGCCATGCCTGGCTGATCCTTGTGGAAGTTGGAAATCACTTTAGTAGGCACTGCCAAGTATCCTGTTCTCTTTGTATTGCTTCCTTTGTGTGAAATCCCTGGTGATCCTGCCGGTCCCTCAGCTTTCCTATCAAAAACTGACCACAGTAAGCATGAGAGCACAGCATAATCAGTTCGCTAACTGTATTGGGAAATCAGCCTGCAATCCTCCAATGATCAGGCTTGTCCTGACATTCCTCCCCTTTAAGTCATTCAATAGAAAGTTCAGTGGATTGCTGTTTCTCCTCCCCCAGCTCTTATGTAAGCTGAGAGGTAATGTGATCACTTATAAAAAGGGAAAAAAATTGTTTTTATGTTTTTATATATATCTATAAACAAATGTTTTGCCTTTCATTTCTATTTTAAACTTTAAGAATTGCTTGCATTCAAAAGTGCATAGAAAACGATATCAGTGATATATTATATCAAAATCTGTGACATTTACAATATCCTTCAAAGTACATAGTAAATCATAAAGTGCTTTCTTGTAGTTTTTGTGCAAGCCCTCTAAAAAAGCAAAGTTCAAAAAACTATACAAAGTGCAAAAAACGCAACATTAAATGTCCGCAAATAAAGTGCTAAACAGCTCCAAAATTCTGAATCACTTATAGTTTGAACAAAAATTGTCCATCATTTATCAACTAATAGTCTAGGTTGCTGTGTATCCAAGTGGTGATGCACTCCTTTCCCTCCAAGTGAATTTTCTCACCAAAATGCATTGACCACTTAAAGCGGTGTTCCGTCCACCGCTGCAAAAATTAAAAGCCAGCAGCTACACATACTGCAGCTGCTGGCTTTTAATAATAGGACACTTAGTGGTCCTGGAGTCAGCGATGTCGGCACCGCAGCTGATGTTTCCATTAGCTGTCGGGTGTATGCCGCCGCCATTGCGGGTAAGGGAACCCCGCAGTATAGCCTTACGCCTTCACGGCAGGAACCCTACTACGCAAGCGCGAGGCTCTGCTCCTCTCTCTTACTGGCCTGGCGGCAGGAGGAGGAGGAGGGAGCCGAGCGGTGACATCATGGGCCGCGGCCCGGACTCCCGTAAGTGAGAACAGGATACCTGTCAAAGATCCCCTGAGGGGGGGAGGAGACAAATCAGCGGAAGTTCCACTTTTGGGTGGAACTCCGCTTTAACTTAATAAGTGGGTCATCAGCGCTTTAACTCTTTGTCCACCAGGGGTCTCCCTCTATCACATCAGCTCCACACCAGGTTTGAGAGGATCCATATAAAGCAAGGAAGACAATGAGAATCATTGAATAAAGCTATCATTTATTAAAAATTAAGGTACATAAAATCAGTCTAGTCACAAGTGTCGTGCCTATCCTGGCACCCAGTATAGATTGCTTTGGAAAGTGTCCAGAACGACGCTCCACCAGCTGCTGTTGTGACGGTGCAAGCCTGTGTTCCACCAGGCAGAATTGATGTCAGGCCAGCCCCGCCCACAGCATTTCATTATTCACGGACATCATCTGGAGCACCCTCTTTCTCCAATACTAATATATTTGTCATTTGCATTGCCTTACAATGATATGCATTGTTACCTTGTTTTTAAAAGTCATTATATTGTAATATTCTTACATTGTTTTAATGAAAATGTTGCTGCCTCTAGCCAGAATTTTCTAATAAATGTATTTATTTTCAGTACATCACGGGACACAGAGCCATTAATTACCACATGGGTTATAGGACCACCTTCAGGTGATGGACACTGGCATAATCAAGACCGGAAGTCCCCCTCTATATAACCCCTCCCATATAGGGAGTACCTCAGTTTTTTCGCCAGTGTCTAAGGTTTTGGTCACGGTTTACTTTATGCTCCTCAGAAGGGCCCTGCCACAGGGCCAGGGAGCTGTACAATCGGATCCATTAAAAAAGCCAAACAAAGGCAAAAGTGGATGGTACCCAAGCCTCGATACCGAAGAACAAGGTTTTTGCCTGTAACGCTTCTCCCAGGAGAGCTGGACCCTGGGATCCAGCGCCTTGGTCACATTGCTATACCACAGGTTGTTCTGGCAGGGCGCTCTTCAGGTCCAAGGCAGTGGACCCTATTAAAAAAGGGGACCCCCGTCCTCGAAGATCTGGCAAGACTCCAAGCCCGCCGTGATGGGTGAAGATTGGGTCACTGTGCTAATTCCAGTAGTATCCTGCGACGGGAATGGTAAGAAGATCCTTTTGGACTTTTTAATGAATAGTTGATGTCTTGCCTGTATTCTCGCCTACCACTAGAGGGTGTGAAGTAGCATATCTGGTGTCAGCATCTGCCTGCCTGGTTGAAGGTCTGTCAGCAGCGCTTGCGGAGGAGTTCTGCCTTCCCTCTCAGTTCATTAGCCACCTAAAGTGGGGAGGGAGTGTTTGGTCCCACCAGCAGTCTTCCCCCCACCTTCCCCCCCCCAAGATCCTTGTGTGGATCACCGCTTGCGAATGCGCGCACGCAAAATGATTCTCTTATTTGGAAAGAGACGCCACAGGGGTGGGGAGCAGCGCTGACAAGCGTGCACGTGTTCCGGCGTGCGCATTGCGCTACGGCGCATGCGCGAACCGGCATTTTTTGCTAATTTGAGCCATGTGTGTACAGGTGCGCGATGGAGAGACACTTATCACAGGGCACGTAAGCGCTGGGGTGCTGGGGACAGGCATTTTCAAAACTCATCTGTTCAGCATCTGAGCTGTGGCATTTGATAGCGGCATATTAATATTGCTAAGACTGAGCTCAGCAATAGATGCATAATAACTAGTACCTCTGCTTTGTGCCTAGGACTATGTATACCCAAAGGAGAGGGGCAAAAACAGGGAGAAGGGGTGCAAAAGCGCAACAGTCAGGCTCAGAGAACCCTAGTCGCGCCTCCACGGGACCTGCCTCCCTTGTAAGACCTGAAACGGTTGATCAAGTTGAACCCTTGTCAGGCATTGTAGCTACCTCCAACACCCCAGCCTCTGCATATGTAACTAAAGATGATTTGGCTGTGGCTCTGGCTGCTTTGGAGGGTAAATTAGCCAGTTTGATCACGTCCACCTCCCATTCTGGGAGAAAACATGACAGGTCCCCTTCCCCTGCTCCTGGGCCGTCGGCTGCAGATCAGGAGTGGGTAGAGGATTCAGATGTGCCTCTAGAGGACCCACTGGAAGGGACAGGAGGAAAGTTCCTCATTTGAGAGTTCAGCCCCAGAGGAAGCCTCCACAACCTCACAGTCTCATAGGCTGTTAATTTAATCGCTCACTGAGACAGTACGTATTGGTTATATATTGCCTTTGACAGAGTCGGCTGAGGCCCCCTTTTCCTCTTTGGGTTCTCTAAGGCCTCCTCAAGGGGCACATGCTTTTCCTATGCACCTGTTACTGGTACAGCTTATTTATGCTGACTGGGAGTACCCAGACAGACATTTTATTCCTCCTAAGAGATTCTCTCAAATTTATCCTATGGAGGAGAAGTTCACTAAAAAATGGAGTGTGCCAGCAGTAGACGCTGCTGTTTCTTCCCTGAATAAAAATCTTACTTGTCCGGTCGGTAATGTCCAAGTATTTAAAGACCCAGCGGATAAGAGGCTGGAGTCATTGCTTAAAGCCTCCTTTGCTATGGCCGGTGCAGTTGCACAGCGTGCGATAGCAGCTATTGGCGTCTGTCAATTCCTTAAGAATAAGGTGAAACAGGTCGTTGGAGGAGAACAAGTCCGGACCTTCGGGAACTTCCTAAGGCCCTATGTTTTGCTGTAGACGCCATTAAGGATTCTATCCATCAGATGTCTTGTCTCACTCTTCTGCTAGTACACATGCGAAGGGTACTATATGGCTTAAGCAGTGGTCAGCAGAATTATCTTGTAAGAAGCTGCTGACTGGGTTTCCTTTTCACGGAGAGCATTTATTTGGCGATGACTTGGATAAATACATCCAAAAGATCTCGGGTGGAAAAAGTACCCTTCTTCCTGTAAAGAGAAGAAATAAGCGTCCTTCATTTAAACGTTCTGCCTCTCCGTCGCCTGGGGCATCAGCCTCCAGGCAGTCACGACAGCCTCCACCGTTCGCCCCAAGAGGAAGGCCCCAAGGCCAGGCTTAGGGTCAGAAAAAGTCCTTGGGACAAAAATCTGCAAAGCAGAGTCCCAAGGCTTCCTTATGAAGGGGCACCCCCGCTCGCACGCGTGGGGGGAAGGCTCCTGCAGTTTGCAGTAACCTGGCAGGAGGAGATCTAAGACAGATGGGTCATCTCCATAGTTTCTCTAGGTTACAAGCTAGAGTTTCGGGAATTTCCTCCACCTCGTTTTTTAAAATTGAGCATTTCCAAAGATCCGGTAAAGAGAGCTTCATTGTTTCAAGCACTAGACCGGTTACTGTCTCAAGGGGTGATCATAGAGACCCCCTCAAGAGAACAAGGAAAGGGTTTTTACTCAAACTTCTTCACAGTACCCAAACCAAATGGGGATGTCAGACCCATTTTGGATCTCAAGGGTCTGAACCAATTTCTGAACGTCCACTCCTTTTGCATCGAATCAATTCGGTCAGTAGTGTCCTCCCTTCGGGGAGGGGAGTTCTTAGCGTCAATAGACATGAAAGACGCATATCTTCATGTCCCAATTTTCCCTGCTCACCAGAAATTCCTGTGATTCGCGGTGGAGCAGCGACATTTTCAGTTTGTGGCCTTGCCCTTCGGGTGGGCCACTGCACCTCGAGTGTTTACAAAGGTCCTGGCTCCGTTGTTAGCAAGACTAAGAGCTCAGGGGATAGTGATAAAAGCATACCTAGACGACCTGTTGCTGATTGATCAGTCCATAAAGGGACTAGATCTGAGAGTAATCAGCACGGTCAGGTATCTGGAGCATCTAGGTTGGATTATCAACCTAAAAAAATCTTCCTTACAGCCAGTAGAAAGACTGGAGTACCTGGGTCTGGTGGTAGACACAGCCCACAAGAGGGTCTTCTTACCCTAGGCAAAAATCTGTGCAATAAGAGATCTGGTACACACAGTCAGGACAAGGGAGGGGCCTCCCATTCGTCTCTGTATGAGACCGTTAGGGAAGATGGTAGCTTCATTCGAAGTTCAATTCAAGACTGTTGCAAAACAATATCCTGGCTGTCTGGAGCAAAAGGAGCCAGGATCTAGATTGTCCGATGCACCTGACTCCAAGCGTATGCCGAAGTCACAGCTGGTGGTTACTAACCGAAAATTTGCAGAAGGGGAAATCCTTTATGCCAATCACTTGGAAAATAGTGACAACGGATGCCAGTCTCGTAGGCTGGGGAGCAGTCCTAGAAAGGAAGGCTGTTTAGGGAGAATGGTCAGAGTCCGAGAAGACCTTGCCCATCAGCACTTTTGAAATTCGGGCAGTGCGGCTGGCCCTAAGGGCCTGGTCAGGCATAGTACGCGGATACCCTGTAAGGATTCAATCCGACAATGCCACGGCAGTGGCCTATATCAATCACCAGGACAGCACCAAGAGTTGGGCGGCTCAGAAAGAGGTAGATCATATCCAGATGTGGGCAGAGGAACATGTTCCTTGCCTAGCTGGGGTGTTCATTCCAGGGGTAGAGAATTGGCAGGCAGACTTCTTAAGCCGCTAGCCATTGCTCCCGGGGGAGTGGTCCCTACATCCAGAGGTCTTTCTGGCCATTTGCCAGAAATGGGGTACCCCGGACGTGGATCTTTTTGCGTCAAGGTTCAACACAAAACTAGACAAGTTTGTGTCCTAAACAAGAGACCAGCTCGCTTGCGGGACAGACGCATTGGTAACCCCTTGGGATCAGGTTTATCCGTTCCCTCCGGTTCAGTTGCTCCCGCGTCTGCTTCGCAGGATCAAAGGGGAACGGAAACGGGTGATCCTAGTGGCCCCGGCGTGGCCCAGGAGGTCCTGGTATGCGGAGATCGTGAAGATGGCAGTGACCGATCCTTGGGTACTATCAGCCCGCCAGGATCTGCTGTCACAAGGGCCGGTGTTCCACCCTGCCTTACAAACGCTGAATTTGACGGTTTGGCTGTTGAGACCCTCGTTCTAAAAGACCAGGGGCTTTCAGGCTTAGTGGTATCTACCCTGATTAATGCTAGGAAGCCGGCTTCTAGGGCTATCTACTATAGGGTTTGGAAGACCTATGTTTCTTGGTGTGAAAGCAAGGGATGGCATCCTCGCAAGTATAGCATATGCAGGATTCTAGACTTTCTACAGTTGGGAGTAGAAATTAAGCTAGCCTTGAGTACTATTAAAGGTCAAGTCTCGGTATTATCAGTTTTTTTCCAGAAACCTCTTGCTTCTTACCCTCTCTAGTACAGGCTTTTATGCAAGGTGTAACACACATAAATCCTCCGGTCAAGTCGCCGATCTGCCCATGGGACTTGATTCTAGTCCTGTCTTTCCTTCAGGGGCCTCCCTTTGAGCCGATGTGTGAGGCCCCATTACCCATGCTCACTAGGAAGCTGGTATTTTTAGTTGCGGTAACTTCCGCAAGAAGAATCTCTGATTTGGCAGCGTTATCTTGCAGAGAACCATTTTGGTTGTTCATAAAGACAAAGTGGTGTTATGTCCCCGGCCGTCTTTTCTGCCTAAGGTAGTGTCCAGTTTTCACCTAAACCAGCCTGCCTTTATTTTTTCCGGAGCCGATTTCGGCAGTAGAAGAGTCATTACATTCTCTTGATGTAGTGGGAGCAGTTAGTTTCCATCTGGAAGCAACTGCTCAGATTTGAAAGACGGATGCGTTGTTCGTGTTGCCAGAGGGCCCCAGGAAGGGGCAGGCTGCGTCCAAGTTGACCATCTCTCGATGGGTTCGTCAGATTATTTCTCAAGCTTATGATTTACAAGCTAAAGTTCCGCCTTTCCTTCTTAAAGCGCACTCCACCAGGGCAGTTAGCACTTCTTGGGTAGTGCGTCACCAGGCCTCTATGGCTCAAGTGTGCAAGGCAGCAACTTGGTCATCTGTGCATACATTCACAAAATTTTTCCAAGTGGTCAACAGGAGGATGCCGCCTTTGGGCGCAGTGTCTTCCATCGGCGGTATAGGTCCTCATGACGGTCAGAGGTCTGCTTATTATTATTAGTGTCTCCCCTCAGATGGCATTGCTTTGGGACATCCCATGTGGTAATTAATGGCTCTGTGTCCTGTAATGTACTGAAAAGAAAATAGGATTTTTATAACAGCTTACCTGTAAAATCCTTTTCTTGAAGGTACATCACGGGACACAGAGGTCCCTCCCCTCTTTGGGATTATTATATATTGCTGTGCTACAAAACTGAGGTACTCCCCATGTGGGAGGGGTTATATAGAGGAGGACTTCCGGTCTTGATTATGCCAGTGTCCATCACTTGAAGGTGGTCCTATAACCCATGTGGTAATTAATGGCTCTGTGTCCCGTGATGTACCTTCAAGAAAAGGATTTTACAGGTAAGCTGTTATAAACATCCTATTATTTATAACAAAACCTGAATTTTTGCAGTCCTTTATTGCTTTCAAAATACAAGTAATTATATTATAGGGTATCTTTTGATTGTCTGTGTGCAAATAGTTTTGTTACAGGGCACATTTTTTGACTGCTTGCAAAAATGCTGTACAATACTTTCCTATTATGCATATTACATGCACAGAATTTAACTTTACCACTCAATGTGTATTTTCTAATACTGAATAAAGAAATCAGTTTGTATACAATGTTTGTGGAGTCTGTTTCTGATTGCTAAGTGACCATATTTGTACTTTAGTATGTCTGTGTGGTTGGTCTGCATGCACAGTATCTTCTACATGTAAATAAAGATCTTTTGACAGCTAGCTGGTAGCATCAATTTCTTGAAAATGTACACTATTTCTCATTTTAGTTATGCTAAGAAATGTCAAGGAAAAACCCGTATGTGGCAAGACCAAAGCTGGTCATAGGTGTAAGATAATGGTCGTCACATTGGACAGTAATTCCCTTCCTTTTTTATACCTTTTCATTCTTCTGTCCTTTCCCTAATCCCACACCATTTAACTTCCAGAACCTTTAACGCAACCTTTGTCAACTTTTTTACATTTTCAGATCTCAGGGAACCCCTGCTAAAATTAATCAGAAGTCAGTGGGAAGAATGCCCCTATATTGGTGGTCAGTAGGAAGATTGCTGCCCTTACAGACAGTTAAAAAGATCATTGTTGTCATGCCCCTGCCTCTGCCAAATGGCATTGGACCCAGAACTATGGTGGCACCATCAGATGGAAGCCATAGCTCAATTTACCCCTAGCAACCTCTGGAGGAACCCTAGGGCTTCATAGTGTAGTGGTTGAGAATGGCTACTCCACTGCCATCACTCTGCCTGAAATTGTCATGTTCTGTGTAGGCAAAGCTCCTACACCTATAGGTAGTGTCAGGGCTTGGCTACCCTCATATTTCTATTGACCTATTATGCTAATTGGATGCCTCAATGCCTAGTACAAAAATGTGAAATTCAGGAAGGGGTGGGCAAGTTTCAGCACCAGCAAAAAGTAGGCTTCTGTGGTTGACCCCTCCATAATGGGTTAAAATCAAGGTTGCAACCGCTATGAAATTAGGTGTGTCACATGCCTGAGGTGATGGGAATGGCGGGGCATTTGTCAGTAAAATATTGCTTGATTTTTTTATAATTTAAGCCCAACATCAGGCTAGTCCAAAAAAAAAAAAGAAGATCCCCCTGCTCCCCATGTGTACAGTATATCATTTAGGCTCCATGAACACTGAAGCTGATAAACTGCAGTTTATTGGCATTTGGCCTTTTTTTTAAAAAGCCCATAAACTGCACTCTACAGTATGTTAGCTTATGGGGCTGATTTACTATAAACAGTGTGCTGCGCCGGTTCATACCTTAATTGGTGCGTAGGATAAATCCTTAATAGAGCGCAGGAACCGGCGGTGGACTGCTATAGTAAATAAAAATTTGAGCGGCGCTCTATTTAAAATGAATGGTTCCCTATGGGAGCCCATTGATTTGAATAGAGGTCGCCCGGGAAGTCGGATGAAGCCGGTCCGACTCGTGTGCCAGCTGACACAGGGACAGCGCGACTTTGCGAGGCAACTTGGACACGACCTGAGCGTGAAGCAGCCGCTCAAGTCGTGTCCTAGAGGCGACTAGGTGGCCGAGAATGTCTCCAGCGCGATGGCATCGCGCTGGTTCTCGGCAGCCTCGCTGTCCCGTGTTTGGTATGAATCATGAAGGGGAACTCCAGGCCAAATTTTAATGAAAAAAACGGCATGGGTTCCCCTCCAGGAGCATACCAGGCCCTTAGGTTTGGTCTGGATTTTAAGGTGAACCCCCTAAGCCGAAAAACGGCGTGGGGTCCCCCCAAAATCCAAACCAGACTCTTATCCGAGCACGCAGCCTGGCAGGCCGCAGGGGAAGAGGGGGGACGAGAGCGCGGCCCCCCCTCCCTCCTGAACCGTACCAGGCCGCATGCCCTCAACATGGGGGGTTTGGGGCAGGGGGGCGACCTACGGCCCCCCCACCCCAAAGCACCCTGCCCCCATGTTGATGGGGACAAGGGCCTCTTCCCAACAACCCTGGCCGTTGGTTGTCGGGGTCTGCGGCGGGGGGCTTTTCGGAATCCGGGAGCCCCCTTTAAAAAGGGGGCCCCCAGATGCCAGCCCCCCACCCTATGTGAATGAGTATGGGGTACATCATACCCCTACCCATTCACCTGGTGGCAAAAAAGTCAATAAAAAACACAACACAGGTTTTTAAAGTAATTTTATTAGGCAGCTCCGGGGGTCTTCTTCCGAGTTTCGGGGGTCTTTCTGCCGGGCGCCCCACTATCTTCTTCCAGCTCTTTTGCTAGCGGGGTCCCGGGCTTCCTCGTCGTCTTCTTCCGACTTCGGGGGTCTCTTGTTCTGTTCTCCGGTGTCGTCTCCGCGCTCTCCGGTTCTTCTCCCGCTCTCCGGTGCCTTCTCCACGATCTCCGGTTCTTTCTGTCTTCTGCCGGGCGCCCCGCTATCTTCTTCCAGCTCTTTTGCTAGCGGGGTCCCGGTCTTCATCATCTTCTTCCCTCTTCTCTCCGCCCGATGTTGCCTCGTCGCTGTCCGCCGCTACAATGCTCTGTCCGAGGAGCGGTGCCACTTATATTGGCATGGGGCGTGGTCACCGGGTGATGCCACCGCTGACCCTGCCCCCCTATGATGTCACAGTCCCGGGGAATGATGGGACTGTGACGTGATGGCATCACCCGGTGACCACGCCCCATGCCAATATAAGTGGCACGCTCCGCGGACAGAGCATTAGTGGCAGACAGCGACGAGGCAACATCGGGCGGAGAGAAGAGGGAAGAAGACGACGATGAAAACCGGGACCCCGCTAGCAAAAGAGCTGGAAGAAGATAGCGGGGCACCCGGCAGAAGGCAGAAAGAACCGGAGATCGTGGAGAAGGCACCGGAGAGCGCGGAGAACAGAACAAGAGACCCCCGAAGTCAGAAGAGGACGACGAGGAAGCCCGGGACCCCGCTAGCAAAAGAGCTGGAAGAAGATAGCGGGGCGCCCGGCAGAAAGATCCCCGAACTCGGAAGAAGACCCCCGGAGCTGCCTAATAAATTACTTTAAAAACCTGTGTTGTGTTTTTTATTAACTTTTTTGCCACCGGGTGAATGGGTAGGGGTACGATGTACCCCATACTCATTCACATAGGGTGGGGGGGCGGTATCTGGGGGCCCCCTTATTAAAGGGGGCTCCCGGATTCCGATAAGCCTCCCGCCCGCAGACCCCGACAACCAACGGCCAGGGTTGTTGGGAAGAGGCCCTTGTCCCCATCAACATGGGGGCAGGGTGCTTTGGGGTTGGGGGGCCGCAGGTCGCCCCCCCTGCCCCAAAGCACCAAACCCCCCATGTTGAGGGCATGCCGCCTGGTACGGTTCAGGAGGGAGGGGGGGCGCTCTCTCGTCCCCCCTTCTTCCCCTGCGGCCTGCCAGGTTGCGTGCTCGGATAAAGGGTCTGGTGTGTATTTTTAGGGGACCCCCACGCTATTTTTTTTTGTTTGACGCGGGGTTCCCCTTAAAATACATACCAGACCTGAAGGGCCTGGTATGGACTTTGGGGGGACCCCCACGCCATATTTTTTTTTCATTTTGGTGGGGGGGTCCCCTTTGAATCCATACTAGACCCAAGGGCCTGGTATGGACCAAATCGTTCTCCGAGCCCAAGATAGCACGGGAGAGCCCGGAGAAGCACCGGATGGCGGCAAGAGGGGGGGGAATGTCCGCCTATAAGAACGATCAACTGCCGCTATGATCGTTTTTATCGTGCACAGAATCGCCGGCTGAAAAAATGATATCTGAATGATGCCTGCAACTGGAGGCATCATTCAGATGTCACAACACAAAGCCAAGGATGTCATTTGACGATGGGCGGTAGGAAAGTGGTTAATATTTAGAAAATTTTGAAAAAAGGTAATTTTTCTCCTTCATTGATGTACACTGATGAGACTGCACTGATGGGCACCGATAAGGTGGCAAGGGTGGGCACTGAGAGGTGGCATTGCTAGTTGGCACTACTAGGTGGCAATGATAGTTGGCAGTGATGGGCACTGATAGGCAGCACTGCTAGGTGGCACTGATTGGCACCAGTGGTGGGCATTGATAGGTGGCACTGGCAGGGGCTACTGATTGTCACAAAATTGCCTCTTCGGGCCCCATGTCCCTTGCACATAAGCCGGTGATTGCCTTTTTTTATGCTCACGCTGTCAGCACAAGGAGAAAACAAAAACTATTACCCAGCTTTTGTTTACATCACGTGATCAGCTGCCATTGGCTGACAGCTGATCACATGGTAAAGGGCAGGGATCGGCCCCTTACTCGGATCTGTCATCACCCGAGTATCAGTGACTCGGTGACCACAGCGTGCGCGAAGGGGAGGACGTTTATTGACGGACTCCCGGCAATTGAGGACCATGCTGTGGCCGTCGATCAGTTATAGCGCTGATCTCGAGTGATTAAAGAGGGTCTAAATGGGCCATTGACATGCATCACAATTCAACTTAGGAATGTGTCTTTGCAAAGTTAAACTAAATTAAATCCTTTCTTATTTTTGCTTGGGGATAGAGTCCAGAGGGATTACAAGTCTAGACAGTTTTTGGGGATGTCTGCACCCCTGATAGGGTGAAGACAACTCCCAAATTTGGCCACTTTATCCTTCTAAAAAATTCACTTCCTGTCACACAGCCACACAGGAAGTAAGGGTAAATCCCTACCAATGTCTTTCCTTGGGGACACACAGGTCAATCTAAATACTTTTCCCATTATGTACATTGCACTCCAGCATTTTGCGGGGTACACCCCAAATTATTAGGTATTTTGGACTTTGGGGTTTATTTACTAAAGGCAAATCTACTTTGCACTACAAGTGCACTTGCTGTATATCTGAGGGGGACATGCAAGCAAACAAAAAAAACACCATCTTTGCTTTTACATGATTGTAACATCCAATCACCAGTACTTCCCCTCAGATTTTCAGCAGCTACACTTTTACTGCAGAGTTAATTTGTCTTTACTAAACCCCAAACTACCAAATGATTTGGGGTGTACACAACAAAGTGCTAGAGTGCAATTTGCTTAATGGGGACACTAGTTAGATTGATCTGTGTGTCCCCAAGAAAAGACATTGGTAGGGTTTTACCTTCACTTTATGTTTAGCTGTGTGACAGGAAGTGAAGCCAATTTTAATAAAAGGGGACACAAAGCCCAACCTACAAAAAAAAACACAAGCAGGGGTTCTAACACTTACTTTGTTTCCCTCAAAATGCCCACAATTAGAATTGTATTGCCTTGAGCTATTTTTAAGTGCAGTGCTCTAAATCAGTGCTTCTCAAGTACCCCCAACAGGCCATGTTTGCAGGTTTTCCTTCATCTTGCACATGTGCTTTAAATCACAGTCAATGGTTTTGAATTGGACAGCAATTCTCGATAAAATAAATTCACAAAACATGTCCTGTTGGGGGTACTTGAGGACTGAGGCTGAGAACCACTGCAGTAAAAAGGAAAATTGAATACTCACCGCTCTGTATTTTTCATTTCCTGGTGACCATCCATGGCAGCACACAATACATGCATATGCTAGCATGAAGGCACCAGGGTAGACAAATCTCACCTGTTTTGTTTTGACATGCCAATCAGCTGTCACATTTGTTGCAAAGAAAAACGCAAAACAAACCTCAAAACTTTGCATCAAATTTTATTGGTCAACAAAACAAAAGGGAAGGCAAAATACAAAACAGGGTCAATTTGAAACAGGTTACAATGAAACTAAAACACCAGCGCTCAATGGACAAGAGATCAAATAAAACAAAAGGAGGGGATCAAATAATGAAAAATGCCTTTTAATAAAAATTCATAAGGCAAAAAATAATAAAAAGTTCAGTTGTTCATACACGATCACAGATAAAATCAGGAGAAAATCAGTATTAAAAATCATAAGACCTGATATCCATGGAGCTAAATCCAGGTAGCTGCATGAGGTGGGGAGAGGGCTTAGCCGTCCGGCTCGCTGGCGCTCAAGTGAGCCGATGGGCCGTGATCCAGCAGCAGGAGAGAGCTTCCCAGGGGTAGATGATGCGGCAGGGAAGGCGGATGGCCTCCGGTGGATGGGAGGCACTGGAGGGATCCGTTCCGACGGTCCGCGCTGGGTGCTGGGGATACCGACTAGCTTCAGCAGCAGAATCCTCCAGTGATGAAAAACAGCGCGGAATGAAACCGCCGCTGTGATGGGTTCAGTAGTCTTTCACTTCTGCTGGTCAGGAACAGACCAGCTGCGTGGCCAGCGGCTGAAAGCAGAGGGGAGAGACTAAAGCCGCAACTAAGTGACCCCGACAAGGGGAAGTCCTTCGCCAAAAGACACTGATCCAATAGTGGGGGGACAATATCACCCGGATGATGTTGCTTCCCAAAGGAATGGAAACTAGGAAGCTTCTTAAAGGATCTAGAGCCGTGCTGCAGATCATTCACACTCCACCAGAGCTGCAATTGCTGGAATAGTTTCTCTACAATATGGCTCCGCTAAAAATGGGGTGGAATTGAAATGGGAAAATGAAGGTCCTGAGTAGCTCTGACTACGCGTTTCGCGCTTTCAGCGCTTTATCACAGTCAATAGCAGGTTGAACCCAGGAAGTTTAAATAGGGGCCGATACAGGAAAGGGAGGTGAAACGGGAGGAAGGAGGAAACCAGGAGGGAAAAAGGGGGGGGGAGGGGGGAAGGGGAACTGGGGAGGGGGAGGAAATGGAAAGGCCTTGTCAGGGACCTGCCAGAAATAGAGGACGATCCCTGCTTCCCTCTGTACCTGTGCGTCGGCGCGCGCCAGGTGTGCGTGCGCGCGCCAATTGCGCACGCGCATGCGCCAATTGCGCGCGCCAATTGCGCGGCACGTACGCGCTAAATGACATGGCGCCATTAGGCCTTTAAAAAGCCAGCAGTTGCAATAGTGCACTGCTGTCTGATCTGCAGCTTCTGTGTATCTTCACCTGCATCTGCTATCTGATTACTTGGACGACCCGGCGCTGCTGACTTACCTGTTGACTTACCTGTTATCTCCAACCCTGACCTCGGCCTGCCTTGACCCTGCTACTATTACCTGTTGTTCCGTTGCCAGACCTCTGCCTGCTTATCTGACCCTGCTCCAGTCCACCGCATTGCTCTGCTTGACCACCTGATCTGACCCGGCTCGCCGACCCTGCACCTGCCTGCTACTTGCTCTGTGTGTCCCAGTGTTGACCTGGCTTATCTCTCCCTGCTTCAGCCTGCTACTGATCCTTCTGTCATCCGCAGTTCCAGCCAAACCTGGAGGATCATCAACCAGCTATAGTGTCAACCACCACAGTCTCCACAGGCACTCCTACCCCGCTGTGTTCCCGAGACCACTGTTCCCACTCCGGTGGCTCCTGAACCAGAGCTGTATGAGAGGTCTTCTCCTACAAGTCAGACTCATCCTCGGAGGTACGTAACAGGCCTAATAAATAACCTGGATTTAACTCCTTCCTACTCCTCAAGCTTCTGGCTGTATTGCACAATAATGCATCATATAAAAACATACATAGAAAATGTACATAAAAAGCATGTTTGCATACAAAAAAAAACAAAAAAACAACAACAATATACAGTGCTAATAAAAAACGCACCTGACCGCGAAAACAATCATCAATTGATAGCGACCTTCAAATGAAGCCATTGGTTTCGAGCTCCTCATTTAACCCCTTCGGGGCCAAAGAGTCGCACATATAAATCCAAAAGACTTCCCTTTTGCACAAAAGGGAAAACCTTTCGTTGGCAGTAAGTGTACTCTTGGGAATGGTTTCGATGACAAAGACCTCCAGATGTTTAATATTGCCACCGTGAAATCTCTGAAAGTGGCGAGGTACACTGTGCTCAGTACAGCCCTTTTGGACAAGCCTTCTATGGTCCCCTATTCTTGCTCGTAATGCATGTATGGTGCGACCTACATACAAAAACCCGCAGGGGCACGGAAGAACATAGACCACAAAGTCTGTAGAACAGGTCACGAATTGTCTAATGGAGTATGATTTCCCCCCCTTGGTACTGATAGTGTTAGACCCGTGAGTGATGAACTGGCATGTAAGACAACCTCGCTTCTTACATTGGAAAATGCCAGTCCTGTGGTCAAAATATGATCTGATGTCTAGAAAAGATCTAGATCCAGAGATGTTATTGGTGACTTTACTAGGAGCTATCAGATTCCTCACGGTTTTGGCTCTGTGGAACGTAACCTATGGAACAGGGGGTAATATAGGGCCTAGCCTCTGATGCAAATGCAGAATGCCATAGTGTTTTTTAATAATCTTCTAAATGGATTTGTATTCATTATTAAAGGTAGAAATAAACCTTACTTTGCCCTTCTCATCGGCTTCATCTTTAGGCACGCTGCTGGTTATCTGAGGTTTAAGGTGGAGCTCGAATGCCTCATGCACCAAGGCGGGAGGATACTTCTTCTCCTCAAACTTCCTGGTCATGAGTGAACTCTGTTCCACGTAATCCTCTCTTTTGGAGCAATTACGTCTCAATCTATTGAATTGGCCTCTGGGTATGTTCTTTTTCCATGTAGGATGGTGGCAACTACCAAAGTGCAGATATGAATTACCGCTGGTGGGTTTGACATGGTTGCATGTAATTATCCTGCCTTCCTCGTGACTCAAAACGAGATCGAGGAACACCAACTCTTGACCATTCAATACATGGGTGAAACTCAGGCCAAAGGTGTTGGTATTACAATGGTCCACTAGGGCGTAGAAAAGCTCAGGACCCCCACTCCAAATCAGCACGATATCATCAATGTACCGGCCAAAGTACACGATGAACTCGGCGAATGGATTGTTGGTCCAAATGTAGCTCTCCTCCCAGTGGCCCATCGTAAGGTTGGCGTACACGGGGGCAAAATTAGCCCCCATCGCCGTACCTTGGCATTGGAGGTAGAATTGCTCACAAAATGTAAAATAATTGTGCTTCAAACAGAATTCCACTGATTCCATCAAAAACTGGGACTGTAGAGAATAAAAATCAACGCTTTTAGTGAGAAAGTGTTGGATAGCTTTAAGGCCTACATCATGGGGTATCGACGTGTAGAGGGATGTCACGTCTAAAGATGCCCACATGTAGTCCTCCTCCCATGTGTATTGTTGTAGGACATTAATTATGTCATTTGAGTCCTTAATATAGGAGGGTAACTGGTTCACAATGGGTTGAAGACAAAAATCTATGTAAATAGACAACCCATTGGTGAAGCTATTGGTGCAGGCCACATCTGGTCTGCCAGGAGGATCAACAAGGGATTTATGAACTTTGGGAAGGTGTTAGAAATGAGGAGTACTACATTCTGCGGGTAACATAAAAAGGCGCTCTTTTTTGGTGAGCACCCCATTTCTCCATGCTTCATAAACCAAAGACTTTAAATCCTGCTGGTATGCTGGTAAGGGGTCATAACGTAGTTTTAGGTAGGTGTTGGTGTCGGCCAATAGCCGATTGGCCACCTTTATGTAGTCGGCCTTATTTTTTATTACTACGCTTCCCCCTTTATCTGCTTGCCTGATCATAATATTGGTATTAGTCATAAGGTCCTTTAATGACCGATTCTCTTCTTTTGTCAAGTTGTGGTGCCTAAATTTTTGAGGTTTATCACATAATGTGATGAAATCTTTATAAACTGCCTGGTAATAAGTCTCTATATAGGGTCCTTTGGAATTGGTAGGGAAGAAGGTAGATTTGGGCTTGAGTGAAGTGTGTAATATCGATGGCTCTAGCTGTGATGTGGGGACGTATCCTTCTTGGTTGCCCTCTAACCACAAATCTTCTAGTATCTGTAATGCCTCCTCCTCAAGTTCCATGGACGGGGGGGGGGAGGAAGTGAGCTGGACCTAGGTGCAATCTCTTTTCCCGCATAATTGTGAAAATGAGTGAGGGGATTAGGAGCATAGTGGCGTTTAAGTGTAAGGGAGCGAATAAAACGATGGAGGTCCTTAAATAGGCCAAATATATTTGGCCCTATAGAAGGAGAAAAGCCCAGACCTTTCTGGAGTAAAAGAATGTCAGCTGGTGTAATGGCCTGGGAGGACAGGTTGTAAATTTTTATGGTTGTGTTGTTTGCTCTGTCCTCTCTTTTTTGTGGGTCCTTTCTAGAGGTTAATAAACTTGTGGTGATGTTCCGCGCAATTTGGACTTTATTTAGGCTGCTGCCCCCCCCCCTGATATGTAATCTGTCACAAGGCAAATTACTGGGTAATGTGATAAATGGTTTGGGGTATATGGCGCTACCTTATGCTCTGGGGACTTATTTAGAATTGTGTTGGGTTTCCTCTGCGGATACAACTGATAAGCCCCTATGGGATGAGGTGCAGGACTGTGTGTATTATGTGCTAGTAAACCTAGATTCTATATATTAGCTGTGTGTGTGATCCTCAACTCCTATGTATGTGGAAAAAATCCTAACCCTCTAAAGGTTGTGACAATTGTGCTATTAAATAAATAAAGTGTTACCCTTATTGATGTGTATGATACCTATGTGAATGTGTTTCACTTCATATTGGATGCAAATTCCTTAATCCAAACATTAATCTCAAGATTACAAACAAACTTCTAGTGAACTCAGTATTACAAAAAATCACAAAAAACAATATTACAAAAATGACTTCCTTGCCGTATAAGTCCCTGTATCTTATTCCATACAGTTCACACCTTAAAGTGTTGTGTGTATTCAATATATCCTGTGCCTAAAAACTGGTAATGCCCGGTTTCCGTTATAGTCCCTGGTCACTGCCCCAGGTGGGAGCTGCTAGACGTCCAGTTAGTTCCCTTGTAGGTTAACCCATTAACTAAACCAATGAAATGTGATTCACAATGGTCATGTAATGGTCAGCCACTTTAGTGGTGAGGATTAGTTTCCTTGTAATTCCTCAATTCAAATAGTTAATCAGAAAAAGAAGTACTGACAGATATGTGCATATATAGTATAGCCAGGATAAATTCATGCGGCTACAGCAAATTCATGTGTTAACATAAAAAAGTTCAAGTATTCTTCATGCATTTTTTCAGTGACTTTGGTGATTATATATTGCCAATAGAGATCCTCCAGCTTGCAGGTAAAGAGGTGACTTTTGGTGCTCCCCCCTCGTATGGGTCCCCACTCACCAGATTGACGTATCCCTGCAGGGGTCACAGGCTCATCGGGTATCCCCAGCAATTTATCCTCCACTCCTTATGCTGTTCCACTCTCTGCTCTCTCCTCCTCCACCAATCAGATCCTCAGAAATGAACCACAGAACAGAACTTCCATAGCGTAAAATCGCTTATTTATTTGTAAAAAATAGTAAAAATTCCAAACTTAAATAAAAATAATTATAAAAAATAAGGCCTGCAGATCTTCCTAGATTCACTCCCTTCTGGTTGTAATTACCGCCAGGTGCCTAGTGAATCCACACCGCAAACAGTATGCCAATGTCAGACAAGTCCCATGGAAGTCACGCCAGCCTGCTGTGTCAGCCTCAGCTTCGGCGTGCGTTCCACCGCTCGAGCCTCGCTAACCGGACGTGACGTGGACGTGTCTGGATGGTCAACTGACGCGTTTCGACGTATGGTCGTTATCAAAGGTGCTATCATCCCTTCGTGTCCGACATCTATAAGCAAGCACTGGCACTATAGCTCCGCCCCTTCAGGGCGTACCTTCCTTTTCCAATTCACAATATGTGGAGTGTATAATCGCTCCCATCTATCTTATTTGGCTCCATCTAGTGGTGGTTACGTAATTGGTTATTACTATGCCAGTGATTGCTTATATTAGTTCATAGAGACTTTTGTTTATCCTCTAAGGGGAATGTGATTGAATTCAGTAAATAATACCCCTAATACATTTGTGTAGTTCTATGTTTTGTTGATTTTGTGCCATATTAATTTAAGCAAACATTGGGGATTTGATATTACATCTATTTATCCTCTAAGGGGAATAAAATTGAATTCAGTAAATAATACCCTTAATATATTTACGTTGTGATGATTATATGCCTTATTAACTTAAGCAAACATTGGGGGTATTCCCTGATATATTATCCCCACTTTCCCCTCCTGGGTATTTATACCATTAATGACCTAGTGGGATTATTTCATTATATCTTACAATATTCAAGTGCAAGACCCCCCTAGTGTTATCATTATGTATATGTTTGGTATAATTTTCTATGTACTTGTCCCCATAAGTTCTTTTACTAAATGGTCATATCGGTTGTGTATAACCATTTAGAATACCTTACTACATTTTCCACACATTTTACATCAGTTTATCCTTCCTATCACTTGGGGATTACCAAAGATGGGTTATATGAATCTCATCTCTTTGTGGTATAATTTTCAATGTATATTGTTTTATTGTTTATTTCCCCCACATCTATTTTATTCCAAATGTTATGTTTCCAAGGGGATTCATCTAATGTGTTGATATCTTCCCTATTTTCCTATAATCTACATAAGTTATAGGAACAACCTATATTTATTTGTGTCCCATACCCCAAATCTGAAGTATGACTTGAAAACTTGGTTTAGAAATTAGAGAGAAAACAATTGAGGTCGATATCTAGTGTGACAGCAGGAAGGTAAAGTCACCTGGTTGCATCCAGGGGGGTAGATATATTTCTCCCAGATTCAGGCTTTATGCCGACTTATACAACTAGGGAGGGAGTTGATGAAGCCCAGCTGAGGCTAGTGGGCTCATGGATGACTCATACCTCTAGGGAGAGGGCTGGGCGTCGTGCAGGCAGGGAGTTGATGAGACCAGCTGAAGCCTGTCAGTTAGTTTAAGGCCTCTATAAAAACTCCCAGATTCATTAGGTGTTTGCTCATGCCTGGAACCAGACCTGTGTGGACTGTCTAGGGAGAGTGAACCCCTGTGCGGTGAGAAAAAGCCTGTGTGGCTATTTGTTTGGACATTGACTAAACCAGGGACTTAGGGACTAGGACAGCACCAGGCTGATCCCAGTTGTTAGTTAGGAAACCTGCATGTTTAGTCAGAGGTCAAGCTGACCAGGATTTATTTTGTTTATGTTTCTTTTTGGCTTTGCTGTGTTTTGTCACTGTACATAGAGAAATAAACCGCACCTTTTGATTTTGAAAACCACAACCTCCGTCTGCTGGCCCTGTTTTTGTGTGGGGAGCCCAACCAGGGGGTCACACACACCCGCTACCGAGTTAACCCCCTCACAGTTGGTGGAGAACCAGTGGCAGTTTTTTTAAGCCAGCATGGAGGAGATACTGAAACAGCTGGCTCTAGCAAATGCCAATCAACAGCAGACAAATGCAGGTTTGCAAAGGAGCCTTGCAGCCCAGCAGCAAGCTCATCAACAGAGCCTTGCAGCCCAGCAGCAAGCTCACCAACAGAGTCTGGAAGCTCAGCAACAAGCCCAGCAGCAATCTGAGGCCCGCTTCATAGACCTGTTACAGAAGCAAGAGCAGAGACTACAACAAATGGAAGCAGTAATGCAGCAACGTCCGCAGACCAGTGAGGAAAGCCGTCCCACTAATACCGCGTCCTTTGGGGTGAGTCGTTTATTGACAAAAATGACTGGAGAGGATGATCCAGAGGTATTTTTGACCACATTTGAAAGGACTGCTGAAAGAGAAAAGTGGCCTGAGGAGCAGTGGGCTGGACTGGTGGCTCCTCTGTTAACTGGTGAATCGCAGAAGGCTTACTATGACCTAGAGCCTGACCAAGCAAAAGACTATGTGATGCTAAAAGCTGAAATATTGGCAAGGCTGGGTGTCACCCTGGCTGTCCGGGCTCAGCGTGTGCATAACTGGACTTTCCAGCTTGGAAAACCCCCCAGGTCTCAAATGTATGATCTCATTCACCTGAGCAGGTAGTGGCTACAGCCAGAGACTTTGTCCGCACCAGAGATTGTAGAACGTGTTGTAATGGATCGGTTTTTGAGAGCTCTTCCTACTGCCATCCAAAAGTGGGTAAGCCATGGAGACCCAGAGACGGCCGGTGGTCTTGTGGATCGTGTAGAGAAATACTTGGCTACAGAGAACCTGATGGCCTCTTCCAGAGACTCTCGGACTTTCCACCCTAAGACCAGATCATCCCCAGGGGCGGATAAGAGGATTCCAAGGGGTGAGGGTGGAGAGAGTGAGAGGGTGGGAGCTCTACCCAAAGAACAGCCTGGGAAGTCAGGGGCTCAAGAGGCAGCCAAATGGATTGTTTGCTACCGCTGCCGGCAAGCGGGACATATTGCAGCAAATTGCCCGGTTGTGGAGGAACCCATGCAATGTGACTTTCTGACGGACCGACGTCAGTCGCTGTGTGCGACAGTCGCATGCACTGCCATTCGGGGAACTGAGAAACATTTATGCAAAATGTGTATTAATGGTAGAAATGTTGTGGTATTACTGGATTCAGGTAGCCTTGTGACCCTGATAAAGGCTGAATTAGTTAAAACAGAGGTCTCTGGGAATAGCAAGGTAGCTGTTATTTGTGTGCATGGGGACACCCGAGAGTATCCAGTGACTACAGTGTGTTTCGAGACCCCCAAAGGTACCCTCTCTCATCCAGTGGGGTTAGTATCTCAATTACCGCATGATGCCATTGTGGGAAGGGATTTTCCGAAGTTCTGGGAACTGTGGGATGATCCTGAGCCCCCCACTGGTGCCCCTATGTACCAGGAATGTGATAGCCAGAACTCCTCTGAGAGTGGTGAGGACTCTCCAGAATTTCCCTTGTCAGTATTGGCAGGGGAGACTCAAGAAACTGGAGAGGAGCCCACCTCCTCAGACGAAAACCTACCGTCTGTGGAGTTTTCTGATCTGGAGGTTCACAGGGAAAATTTTGCCACAGAACAGTTAAAAGACCCCGCCCTAATAAAGGCACGGGAAAACGTAGTGGAAATAGATGGCGAGTTAGTGAACCCAGATAATACCTGCACTTACCCATACTTCAGCGTAGAGAAGGACCTACTGTATCGGGTGGCAAAAAGGGCAGAAGAAACCGTTGAGCAGCTTGTGGTGCCCAAACCTTACAGGAAGTTGGTGTTGGAGTTGGCCCATGGGCACATCCTTGGAGGTCATCTGGGGACAGAGAAAACCAGAGAGAGGGTATTACAGAGATTCTATTGGCCTGGGGTGATGAAGGACATAGAAAATTATTGTTCCTCCTGCCCTGTGTGTCAGAGGTCGGCCCGATGCCACATTTCCGTAGCCCGCTGGTCCCTCTACCCATCATTGAGGTCCCGTTTGAGAGAATCGCAATGGATTTGGTAGGTCCTATAATCAAGTCCGCTAGGGGGCACCAGTACATATTGGTTATAATGGACTATGCCACCCGTTATCCAGAAGCGATCCCTCTCAGAAATACCTCGGCCAAAACCATAGCCAAAGAGCTATCTCTTGTTTTTAGCCGGGTGGGTATTTGTAAAGAACTGCTTACGGACCAAGGTACACCCTTTATGTCCCGGGTTATGAAAGAGCTGTGTAAATTGTTCAAAGTGACGCAATTGCGTACATCTGTGTATCACCCCCAAACCGATGGGCTGGTTGAAAGATTCAACAAAACCCTAAAACAAATGTTGAAGAAAGTGGTGGATAGAGATGGAAGGGATTGGGACTGTCTACTTCCTTATTTGATGTTTACTATTAGGGAGGTGCCCCAATCCTCTACGGGATTCTCCCCCTTTGAGTTACTGTATGGGAGACACCCAAGTGGGCTGTTGGATATTGCCAAGGAAACTTGGGAAAGTGAGAATTCTCCCCACAGGAGTGTGATTGAGCATGTCGCCCTGATGCAAGATCGAATTGCACAGGTAATGCCCATCGTGAAGGAACATTTGGCCCAAGCGCAGTTGGCACAGCAGAGAGTGTACAACCGTGGAGCCAAGACCCGTACCTTTTCCCCGGGGGATAGGATATTGGTACTTGTCCCTACGGTTGAAAGTAAATTCCTTGCCAAATGGCAAGGCCCCTACGAGATAATGGAAAAAGTGAGCGAAGTGAATTACAAGGTCAGACAACCAGGAAGGCGAAAGCCCGAACAGATATATCACGTTAATCTGTTGAAAGCCTGGAGGGATAGAGAGTCCCTAGTCGCAGAAACTTGGTCACCAGCTCAAACTGGTTGCGTGATTCCGGAGGTTGGAATAGCAGCCACCTTGTCACAACCCCAACAACAGGAGGTTAAGGAGTTTGTGCTTCGCAACAAGGAGGTGTTCTCTGAGCTGCCGGGACAAACATCTGGGGTAGAGCATGATATTATTACCCCGCCCGGTGAAAGGGTGAAGTTAAAACCCTATCGGATCCCAGAGGCCCGACGGGAGGCAATACGGGAGGAAGTACAGAAAATGCTGAACTTAGGGGTGATAGAGGAGTCCCAAAGTGATTGGTCTAGTCCCATTGTGTTGGTGCCTAAACCGGATGGGAGCTGGCGATTTTGTAACGATTTTCGTCAGTTGAACAAAGTTACAAAATTTGACACCTACCCCATGCCACGTATAGATGAGTTGATCGACCGGCTGGGAACAGCCCGATACATGACGACTCTTGACCTCACAAAAGGGTATTGGCAAATTCCCCTGGCCAAGTCGGCCAAAGAGAAAACCGCATTTGTAACCCCAGACGGGGCGTTCCAATATAAGAGAATGCCGTTCGGGTTACAGAATGCGCCGGCCACATTCCAGCGGAAAATGGACCAGATACTGAGGCCCCATCGGAAGTATGCTGCGGCTTACCTGGATGACGTAATTGTCCATAGCACAGATTGGGCCTCACATCTGCCAAAAGTGCAAGCAGTCCTAGACTCTATCCGGGAAGCGGGGTTTACGGCTAACCCCAAGAAGTGTACCATTGGGCAGGAGGAGGCCAAATATCTTGGGTACACCATTGGCAGGGGAGTGATAAAACCCCAACTCAACAAAGTCGAGGCCATCCAGAGTTGGCCACGTCCCAACAGCAAGAAGCAGGTACGGGCCTTTCTGGGAATCGCGGGTTATTATCGGCGCTTCATTCCCCACTTTGCTTCTAAGGCTGTGCCCCTAACCAACCTGACGAAAGGGAAAGGGTCGGTCATGATTAAATGGACCCCCGAGGCTGAGGCAGCATTCCAATTCTTGAAACAAGCCTTATGTAGCCAGCCAGTGTTGTACTCACCCGACTTCTCTAAAGACTTTGTCGTACAAAGTGATGCGTCAGATGTGGGGTTAGGAGCAGTATTGTCCCAGGTCTGGAACGGGGAAGAGCACCCAGTCATTTACCTCAGCAGGAAGTTGAAGTCCCATGAGGTAAATTACGCCACGGTTGAAAAGGAGTGTTTAGCGGTGAAGTGGGCTCTAGATTCCCTTCGGTACTATCTGCTAGGTAGGCACTTTGACATGGTTACGGATCACGCTCCGTTAAAGTGGATGGCTCAAAACAAGGAGACAAATAGAAGAGTGAATAGGTGGTTCCTGGCCCTACAGGAATTCAACTTCACAGTAAAGCATCGCCCTGGCGTTCAAATGGGGAATGTGGATGCTTTGTCTCGAGTACATGAATGCCTGATTGCTGGTGTTCCAACCCCAAGGTTAAAACAAGAGGGGGGGGGGTATGTGACAGCAGGAAGGTAAAGTCACCTGGTTGCATCCAGGGGGGTAGATATATTTCTCCCAGATTCAGGCTTTATGCCGACTTATACAACTAGGGAGGGAGTTGATGAAGCCCAGCTGAGGCTAGTGGGCTCATGGATGACTCATACCTCTAGGGAGAGGGCTGGGCGTCGTGCAGGCAGGGAGTTGATGAGACCAGCTGAAGCCTGTCAGTTCGTTTAAGGCCTCTATAAAAACTCCCAGATTCATTAGGTGTTTGCTCATGCCTGGAACCAGACCTGTGTGGACTGTCTAGGGAGAGTGAACCCCTGTGCGGTGAGAAAAAGCCTGTGTGGCTATTTGTTTGGACATTGACTAAACCAGGGACTTAGGGACTAGGACAGCACCAGGCTGATCCCAGTTGTTAGTTAGGAAACCTGCATGTTTAGTCAGAGGTCAAGCTGACCAGGATTTATTTTGTTTATGTTTCTTTTTGGCTTTGCTGTGTTTTGTCACTGTACATAGAGAAATAAACCGCACCTTTTGATTTTGAAAACCACAACCTCCGTCTGCTGGCCCTGTTTTTGTGTGGGGAGCCCAACCAGGGGGTCACACACACCCGCTACCGAGTTAACCCTCTCACACTAGGTTGAGGCCCCTGGGAGCAAGGGACCCCAACCTATGTATCCACCTCGTTTCATTTTGGGATACTTGAATCAACTTGTTACCACCCCTCCAATGATCCTTTATGATGTCTATTGCATAGAAGATCATTCCAGATGGGTCTCTTTGGTGTACTTCATCGAAGTGTCTCGAAAGACTATGCTTCGGGAAACCCTTCTTAATGTTGGCAATATGTTCTCGGATCCTCACCTTTAGTGGTCTGGTGGTTCGTCCCACGTATTGCAGGTGGCAAGGACATTCTATCACATAAGTGACATGCGTGCTATTACATGTGATCAGTTCTCTTATTTTATATTCTTTATTGTATGCCTGTGATTTGAACGTGATTTTCCTCCTGGGCTGTGGTCTGCTTTTTCTGCAAGCTAAGCACCGTTGACATTTGTAGAACCCCTTGAGTTCTGGGCATAGCTGAATTTGGGAGGGGGCATCTATGACGTTATGTACAAGCTTATTCCTCAACGTAGGAGCTTTCCTATAAATGAAGGTGGGTTTCCTTGGAATTACTTTTGAAAGTATTCTGTCTTCCATCAAAATGGGCCAGTATTTTTTAACAATATGTTCAACTTGGGAATATTGATTACTGTACCCAGTAATAAATGCTATTTTCTCATGAGTGGTTGGTGTTTTGATTTTCTTTGTTAATAGCGTTTTTCTATCCACCCTTTTAACCTTTTCTTTAAGTTTCTGCAGATGGTGGTCGTGGTACCCCTTTTCTTTGAATCTGTTCACTATGATCTCAGCTTGTCTATCAAAATCTTCTTCTTTGTGGCAATTTCGTCACCACAAGTTTATTATCTAGCACACCTGAGGGTGTGACTTTATATCTGCAGCAATGGACATTTTTGGATATATGGGAAAGAGAAATATAAATGTAGATGGCATTTTCAGCCAGGAGCGGGTGACTCATAAACAAAGTATGGATGGACTGTTAAAACAACTTAGGCACACCTTGGAGAAGCAATTACGAGTATGGTGGGATATAACCACATTGGAGATGTATGCCAAGAAAAATATGACACCAAGAAGACTTAGATGGGATATACACCCCAATGACCATCTGGATGAACCTTCCTTAATGGAAAATTGGTTCAAATTTTTCAACCAAAGTGAAAACAATCTATTACATACTATCATTAAGAGAAGACAATTTAAACTAAAGGGTATAGAGGCAAATATTGTTGAACTCAAAAATTCCCTGGCCCCCTTTTCAGCCACATAGGAATATAAGGATAAGGAGCTAGCACTCCAGGAAGTAATTAAGAAATATGATATCGAGATCCAAGCAAAAAAACAAAAAAAGTACAAAAGGGATGTCCTAGAGTACAGAAGCGGGAGAGTGTACAAATGGCAAACGGAAGAAGAGGAGGAAATTCAGGAAGTAGAAAATCCATCATTGGAGGATAGTTCAAGTGAAGATGATGGTAATGAAAGTGATAATGAACTCCCAATCCAACATTTGAGATTTGAAACCACTTCGGAACCACCCACCCACAACAACGCCAGGAATAAAAACCAAACAAAACACAGACCCCCTTATAATAATCGTCAGTATCAAGATGACCATAGAAACCCACCCAGAATCCCTACTACCCCAAGACGAAATAACCATTCAAGAAACAGAATCTCCCCGCCATATAGAAGTAGGGGATGGAGAACACCAACAGATCGAGATAGAGGACACGATCATCAGGAGCAGAGGGATTTTTCCAGAGGAGGACCCCGCAGCAGACCACCAGGAAGATGGCTGGCCCGAGTACCGTACAGAAACTCGAGCTGGAGGGGTTCCACATGGAACAAAGGAGGGCAAGGGGGAACTGCAAACAGAGATATACATAGGGGACAGGAACCCATGGAAGAACGCCCATATCATTACAACCAAGGAATCCGAGACAGAGAAGGAAGACCACAGGAGTGGGAGAGACACAACGAAGCCCCCCAGAGATACAACGACCGCCCAAACGGAGAAGAGGAAAAAGAGGGGGGAAGAAGAAAACGCCAAAGGGAATATTAGGGGAAGGCATTTATAACCTAAGCAATGCCATTTTTTCAAAAGAGGAGCTAGCAATTCTGGATAAGGGATTAAAATATACACCTGAGAAACAATTGGACAAGTTCGAGGTGTATATAGATCTCCAAAAGTTTATGAGGAAACTAAACCTCAAAAAGCATTTTGAGCTGAATAAAGATTTAAGAAAAGTTGAACCAATAGCCTACAAACATACTACATTGAAAAACAACTCATTGTTTAACCCACCAACCCCGGGGAACCAATGCCTGACAGTATTCAAAAAGATGGTAGAGGAGGATATAAGGAAATTGGAGAGAAAATCGCATAGGAACAATAAGAACATTTGGAAAATAATCAAACAAATAGGTGAAAAAAGGGAAGTGATAATAAGACCAGCGGACAAGGGGGGAGGGCTAGTCATACTCAACAAACTGGACTATGAAGAAGAGATGAACAACTTACTGCAAGTAGAGAACACCTATAAAAAACTGATAGGGAACCCTAAGGGAGTCCTGGAAGGCAAGTTAAAAACATTTGTCTCCAAGGGCAGGGACATTGGCATTCTGAACCAAAAAGAGGCAGAGTACTTAGTTTCTCAATCAACCAAAACCCCAGTCATATATCACGTACCTAAAGTGCATAAACGTATACTGAAACCGCCAGGGAGACCAATCATAAGCAGAATTAATTCCATCTTTTCAAGACTAAGTGAATATATATCGACACATTTTTGAATCCAATGGTTAGCCAAGGGAAATCCCATTTGAGGGACAGTTCGCATCTGTTGGGTGAGCTTCAAAAACAAACAGAAGTCAGAGAATGTTTAATCGCCACGATTGATGTGGAGTCCCTATATACAAGTATAGTGCAGGAGGACGGACTGAAGGGAGCGTACAGATTTAACACAACAACAGATGGACTACATTCTCGAAGGATTGAAACTGGCCATGAGTAATAATTATTTCTGGTATAACAAACAATACTACGTCCAAACCAGGGGAGTTGCCATGGGGGCACGCTATGCCCCCAGTGTGGCAAACCTGTTCATGGACATGTGGGAGGAGGAGTACATTTATAATAAGAACATACCAGAAATCTAATTTTTTAAGAGGTATATTGATGATTTGATCATCTTATGGGCAGGCACAGAAACCACGTTCGAGCATTTCTTATCTAATCTAAACAACAACAGATATGGCATAAAGTTCACAGGGAAATGTCATAAGGAAAAAATGGAATACCTGGACTTGGAGATAATGAAGGAAGGAGACATGCTATATACACAAACCTATTTCAAAAAAACGGATAGAAATGGGTACATACCCAATAACAGCTGCCACCATCCCAAATGGAAGGCTAATATTCCTAAAGGACAACTACTAAGAATCAGACGAAATTGCCACAAAGAAGAAGATTTTGATAGGCAAGCTGAGATCATAGTGAACAGATTCAAAGAAAAGGGGTACCACGACCACCATCTGCAGAAACTTAAAGAAAAGGTTAAAAGGGTGGATAGAAAAACGCTATTAACAAAGAAAATCAAAACACCAACCACTCATGAGAAAATAGCATTTATTACTGGGTACAGTAATCAATATTCCTAAGTTGAACATATTGTTAACCACTTAAGCTCCGGACCATTTTGTAGCTAAAGGACCAGAGCTGTTTTCAGAATTTTGCACTGCGCTGCTTTAACTGTAAATTGTGCGGACATGCAATGTTGTACCGAAACGAAATTTGCGTCCTTTTCTTCCCACAAATAGAGCTTTCTTTTAATGGTATTTGATTGCCTCTGCGATTTTTATTTTTTGCGATATAAACGGAAAAAGACCGAAAATTTAGAAAAAAAAAGATATTTTCTACTTTTTGTTATAAGAAAAATCGAATAAACTCAATTTTAGTCATACATTTAGGCCAAAATGTATTCAGCCACATGTCTTTAGTAAAAAAAATGTCAATAAGCGTATATTTATTGGTTTGCGCAAAAGTTATAGCGTCTACAATCTAGGGTACATTTTCTGGAATTTACACAGCTTTTAATTTATGACTGCCTATCTCATTTCTTGAGGTGCTAAAATGGCAGGGCAGTACAAAACCCCCCCAAATGACCCCATTTTGGAAAGAAGACACCCCAAGGAAATTGCTGAGAGGCATGTTGAGCCCATTAAATATTTTTTTTTTGTCTCAAGTGATTGAATAATGACAAAAAAAAAATAAAAATTACAAAAAGTTGTCACTAAATGATATATTGCTCACACATGCCATGGTTATATGTGGAATTGCACCCCAAAATACATTTTGCTGCTTCTCCTGAGTACGGGGATACCACATGTGTGGGACTTTTTGGGAGCTTAGCCGCGTACGGGCCCCCGAAAACCAAGCACCGCCTTCAGGATTTCTAAGGGCGCAAATTTTTGATTTCACTCCTCACTACCTATCACAGTTTCGAAGGCCATAAAATGCCAAAATAGCACAAAACCCCCCCAAATGACCCCATTTTAGAAAGTAGACACCCCAAGGAAATTGCTGAGAGGCCTGTTGAGCCCATTGAATATTTTTTTTTTGTCCCAAGTGATTGAATAATGACAAAAAAATAAAAAAATAAAAAAAATAAAAAAAAGTTGTCACTAAATGATATATTGCTCACACATGCCATGGTTATATATGGAATTACACCCCAAAATACATTTTGCTGCTTCTCCTGAGTACGGGGATACCACATGTGTGGGACTTTTTGGGAGCCTAGCCGCGTACGGGACCCCGAAAACCAAGCACCGCCTTCAGGATTTCTAGGCACAAATTTTTGATTTCACTCCTCACTACCTATCACAGTTTCGAAGGCCATAAAATGCCAAAATAGCACAAAACCCCCCCAAATTACCCCATTTTGGAAAGTAGACTCCCCAAGCTATTTGCTGAGAGGCATGGTGAGTATTTTACAGCTCTAATTTGTTTTTGAAAATGAAGAAAGAAATTTTTTTTTTTCTTTTTTTCAATTTTCAAAACTTTGTGACAAAAAGCGAGATCTGCAAAATACTCACCATACCTCTCAGCGAATAGCTTGGGGTGTCTACTTTCCAAAATGGGGTCATTTGGGGGGGTTTTGTGCCATCTGGGCATTCCATGGCCTCCGAAACTGTGATAGGCAGTGAGAAGTGAAATCAAAAATTTACACCCTTAGAAAGCCTGAAGGCGGTGCTTGGTTTTGGGGTCCCGTACGCGGCTAGGCTCCCAAAAAGTCTCACACATGTGGTATCCCCGTACTCAGGAGAAGCAACAGAATGTATTTTGGGGTGTAATTCCACATATGCCCATGGCATGTTTGAGCAATATATCATTTAGTGACAACTTTGTGCAAAAAAATAAAATAAAATAAATAAATTGTCTTTTTTTCGCAACTTGTGTCAACATATAAAATATTCCATGGACTCGACATGCCTCTCAGTATATAGCTTGGGGTGTCTACTTTCCAAAATGAGGTAATTTTGGGGGGTTTTGAACTGTTCTGGCATTTTATACACAACATTAGGAAGCTTACATCCACTCTTCTAACCACTTGAAGACAAAGCCCTTTTTGACACTTTTTGTTTATATGAAAACATATTTTTTTTTGCAAGAAAATTATGTTGAACCCCCAAACATTATATATATTTTTAAAGCAAAGGCCCTACAGATTAAAATGGTGGGTGTTGCATTTTTTTTCTACACAGTATTTGCGCAGCGATTTTTCAAACGCATTTTTTGGGGGAAAAATACACTTTTTTTAATTTTAATGCACTAAAACACACTATATTGCCCAAATGTTTGATGAAATAAAAAAGATGATCTTAGGCCGAGTACATAGATACCAAACACGACAAGCTTTAAAATTTCGCACAAACGCGCATTGGCGACAAACTACATACATTTTTAAAAGCCTTTAAAAGCCTTTACAGGTTACCACGTTAGATTTACAGGGGAGGTCTACTGCTAAAATTACTGCCCTCGATCTGACCTTCGCGGTGAAACCTCACATGCATGGTGCAATTGCTGTTTACATATGACACCAGACCGACGCTTGCGTTCGCCATTGGGCAAGAGCAGGGCAGGACAGGGGTGCTTTTTTTTATTATTAATTTTGCCTTTTTATTTTATTTTTAAACTGTTGCTTCCATATTTTTTTTTTTTATCATTTTTATTGTTATCTCAGGGAATGTAAATATCCCCTATGATAGCAATAGGTAGTGACAGGTACTCTCTTTTTTGAAAAAACTGGGGTCTATTGGACCCTAGATCTTTCCTCTGCCCTCAAAGCATCTGACCACAACAAGATCGGTGTGATAAAATGCTTTCCCAATTTCCCAATGGCGCTTTTTATATCCGGGGGGGGGGCATTCCCTCCCACTGCTTGTAAAAGCAGTCCAGAGGCTAATTAGCCACTAGGATTGCTTTTACATGAAATCCGGCCGCTGACTGAAAAGAATGATACCAAGATGATATCTAAACCCGCAGGCATCATTCTGGTATAAACATTTAAAGTCCAGCAACATACCAGTACGTTGCTGGTCCTTGTTGGACATGTATTGTAATCTTTTTTTTTCATGCAGCCTGTTGACTGAACGAAAAAAAAAGATTGATCGGTGGGTATGCCCACCATTAGAATACCGCCCTTCATCCACCCACTTCTAATGATGGGCATACATGCACCATTTATATATGCCGAAGCATGGGGGCATCTTCCCGCAAAAGTTATGCCGCGTACACATGGTCAGACTTTTCCACGGGCAAGCCTCCGTCGGAATTTCGACCGTATGTACGCGGTGTGACAGCAGGAAGGTAAAGTCACCTGGTTGCATCCAGGGGGGTAGATATATTTCGCCCAGATTCAGGCTTTACGCCGACTTATACAACTAGGTGGAGAGTTGTATAAGCCCAGCTGAGGCTAGTAGGCTCATGGATGACTCATACCTCTAGGGAGAGTGCTGGGCGTCATGCAGACAGGGAGTTGATGAGACCAGCTGAAGCTTGTCAGCTCATTTAGGCCTCTATAAGAACTCCCAGCTTCATTAGATGTTAGCTCATGCCTGGACCCAGACCTGTGTGGACTGTCTAGGGAGAGTGAACCCCTGTGCGGTGAGACAAAGCCTGTGTGGCTATTTGCTTGGACATTTAAAACCAGGGACTTAGGGACTAGGACAGCACTAGGCTGATCCCAGTTGTTAGCTAGGAAACCTGTATGTTTAGTCAGAGGTCAAGTTGACCAGGATTTATTTTGTTTATGTTTCTTTTGCTTTGCTGTGTTTTGTCACTGTAAATAGAAAATAAACCGCACCTTTTTGATTTTGAAAACCACAACCTCCGTTTGCTGGGCCTGTTTTGTGTGGGGAGCCCATCTCGGGGGTCACACACACCCGCTGCCGAGCTAACCCCCTCACAGTTGGTGGAGAACCAGTGGCAGTTTTTTTTTAAGCCAGCATGGAGGAGATACTGAAGCAGCTGGCTCTAGCAAATGCCAATCAACAGCAGACAAATGCAGGTTTGCAAAAGAGCCTTGCAGCTCAACAACAGAACTTCGCAGCCCAGCAGCAAGCTCATCAACAGAGCCTTGCAGCCCAGCAGCAGACAAACGCAACTTTGCAACAGAGTCTGGAGGCTCAGCAACAAGCCCAGCAGCAATCTGAGGCCCGCTTCATAGACCTGTTGCAGAAGCAAGAGCAGAGACTACAACAACAGATGGAAGCAGCAATGCAGCAACGTCCGCAGACCAGTGAGGAAAGCCGTCCCACTAATACCGCGTCCTTTGGGGTGAGTCGTTTATTGACAAAAATGACTGGAGAGGATGATCCAGAGGTATTTTTGACCACATTTGAAAGGACCGCTGAAAGAGAAAAGTGGCCTGAGGAGCAGTGGGCTGGACTGGTGGCTCCTCTGTTAACTGGTGAATCGCAGAAAGCTTACTATGACCTAGAGCCTAACCAAGCAAAAGACTATGTGATGCTAAAAGCTGAAATATTGGCAAGGCTGGGTGTCACCCAGGCTGTCCGGGCTCAGCGTGTGCATAACTGGACTTTCCAGCTTGGAAAACCCCCCAGGTCTCAAATGTATGATCTCATTCACCTGAGCAGAAAGTGGCTACAGCCAGAGACTTTGTCCGCACCAAAGATTGTGGAACGTGTTGTAATGGATCGGTTTTTGAGAGCTCTTCCTACTGCCATCCAAAAGTGGGTAAGCCATGGAGACCCAGAGACGGCCGATGGTCTTGTGGATCGTGTGGAGAAATACTTGGCTACAGAGAACCTGACGGCCTCTTCCAGAGACACTCAGACTTTCCACCCTAAGACCAGACCATCCCCAGGGGCGGATAAGAGGATTCCAAGGGGTGAGGGTGGAGAGAGTGAGAGGGTGGGAGCTCTACCCCAAGTTTGGCGAGAACAGCCTGGGAAATCAGCGGCTCAAGAGGCCGCAAGAAGGATCGTTTGCTACCGCTGCCGGCAAGCGGGACATATTGCAGCCAATTGCCCGGTTGTGGAGGAACCCATGCAGTGTGACTTTCTGACGGGCAGACGTCAGTCACTGTGTGCGACAGTCGCATGCACTGCCATTCGAGGAACTGAGAAACATTTATGCAAAATGTGTGTTAATGGTAGAAATGTTGTGGTATTGCTGGATTCAGGTAGCCTTGTGACCCTGATAAAGGCTGAGTTAGTTAAAACAGAGGTCTCTGGGAATAGCAAGGTAGCTGTTATTTGTGTGCATGGGGACACCCGAGAGTATCCAGTGACTACAGTGTGTTTCGAGACCCCCAAAGGTACCCTCTCTCATCCAGTGGGCTTAGTATCTCAGTTACCGCATGACGCCATTGTGGGAAGGGATTTTCCGAAGTTCTGGGAACTGTGGGATGATCCTGAGCCCCCCACTGGTGCCCCTATGTACCAGGAATGTGATAGCCAGAACTCCCCTGAGAGTGGTGAGGACTCTCCGGAATTTCCCTTATCAGTATTGGCAGGGGAGACTCAAGAAACTGGAGAGGAGCCCACCTCCTCAGACGAAAACCTACCGTCTGTGGAGTTTTCTGATCTGGAGGTTCACAGGGAAAATTTTGCCACAGAACAGTTAAAAGACCCCGCCCTAATAAAGGCACGGGAAAACGTAGTGGAAATAGATGGCGAGTTAGTGAACCCAGATAATACCTGCACTTACCCATACTTCAGCGTAGAGAAGGACCTACTGTATCGGGTGGCAAAAAGGGCAGAAGAAACCGTTGAGCAGCTTGTGGTGCCCAAACCTTACAGGAAGTTGGTGTTGGAGTTGGCCCATGGGCACATTCTTGGAGGTCATCTGGGGACAGAGAAAACCCGAGAGAGGGTATTACAGAGATTCTATTGGCCGGGGGTGATGAAGGACATAGAAAATTATTGTTCCTCCTGCCCTGTGTGTCAGAGGTCGGCCCCGATGCCACATTTCCGTAGCCCGCTGGTCCCTCTACCCATCATTGAGGTCCCGTTTGAGAGGATCGCCATGGATTTGGTAGGTCCTATAATCAAGTCCGCTAGGGGGCACCAGTACATATTAGTTATAATGGACTATGCCACCCGTTATCCAGAAGCGATCCCTCTCCGAAATACCTCGGCCAAAACCATAGCCAAAGAGCTATCTCTTGTGTTTAGCCGGGTGGGTATTTGTAAAGAACTGCTTACGGACCAAGGTACACCCTTTATGTCCCGGGTTATGAAGGAGCTGTGTAAATTGTTCAAAGTGACGCAATTACGTACATCTGTGTATCACCCCCAAACCGATGGGCTGGTTGAAAGGTTCAACAAAACCCTAAAACAAATGTTGAAGAAAGTGGTGGATAGAGATGGAAAGGATTGGGACTGTCTACTTCCTTATCTGATGTTTGCTATTAGGGAGGTGCCCCAATCCTCTACGGGATTCTCCCCCTTTGAGTTACTGTATGGGAGACACCCAAGAGGGCTGTTGGATATTGCCAAGGAAACTTGGGAAAGTGAGAGTTCTCCCCACAGGAGTGTGATTGAGCATGTCGCCCTGATGCAAGACCGAATTGCACAGGTAATGCCCATCGTGAAGGAACATTTGGCCCAAGCGCAGTTAGCACAGCAGAGAGTGTACAACCGTGGAGCCAAGACCCGTACCTTTTCCCCGGGGGATAGGATACTGGTACTTGTCCCTACGGTTGAAAGTAAATTCCTTGCCAAATGGCAAGGCCCCTACGAGATAATGGAAAAAGTGAGCGAAGTGAATTACAAGGTCAGACAACCAGGAAGGCGAAAGCCCGAACAGATCTATCACGTTAATCTGTTGAAAGCCTGGAGGGATAGAGAGTCCCTAGTCGCAGACACTTGGTCACCAGCTCAAACTGGTTGCGTGATTCCTGAGGTTGGAATAGCAGCCACCTTGTCACAACCCCAACAACAGGAGGTTAAGGAGTTTGTGCTTCGCAACAAGGAGGTATTCTCTGAGCTGCCGGGACAAACATCTGGGGTAGAGCATGACATCATTACCCCGCCCGGTGAAAGGGTGAAGTTAAAACCCTATCGGATCCCAGAGGCCCGACGGGAGGCAATACGGGAGGAAGTACAGAAAATGCTGAACTTAGGGGTGATAGAGGAGTCCCAAAGTGATTGGTCTAGTCCCATTGTGTTGGTGCCTAAACCGGATGGGAGCTGGCGATTTTGTAACGATTTTCGTCAGTTGAACAAAGTTACAAAATTTGACACCTACCCCATGCCACGTATAGATGAGTTGATCGACCGGCTGGGAACAGCCCGATACATGACGACTCTTGACCTCACAAAAGGGTATTGGCAAATCCCCCTGGCCAAGTCGGCCAAAGAGAAAACCGCATTTGTAACCCCAGACGGGGCGTTCCAATATAAAAGAATGCCGTTCGGGTTACAGAATGCGCCGGCCACATTCCAGCGGAAAATGGACCAGATGCTGAGGCCCCATCGGAAGTATGCTGCGGCTTACCTGGATGACATAATTGTCCATAGCACAGATTGGGCCTCACATCTGCCAAAAGTGCAAGCAGTCCTGGACTCTGTTCGGGAAGCGGGGTTTACGGCTAACCCCAAGAAGTGTACCATTGGGCAGGAGGAGGCCAAATATCTTGGGTACACCATTGGGAGGGGAGTAATAAAACCCCAACTCAACAAAGTCGAGGCCATCCAGAGTTGGCCACGTCCCAACAGCAAGAAGCAGGTACGAGCCTTTCTGGGAGTCGCTGGGTATTATCGGCGATTCATTCCCCACTTTGCTTCTAAGGCTGTGCCCCTAACCAACCTGACGAAGGGGAAAGGGTCGGTCATGATTAAATGGACCCCCGAGGCTGAGGCAGCATTCCAATTCTTGAAACAAGCCTTATGTAGCCAGCCAGTGTTGTACTCACCCGACTTCTCTAAAGACTTTGTCGTACAAAGTGATGCGTCAGATGTGGGGTTAGGAGCAGTATTGTCCCAGGTCTGGAACGGGGAAGAGCACCCAGTCATTTACCTCAGCAGGAAGTTGAAGTCCCATGAGGTAAATTACGCCACCGTTGAAAAGGAGTGTTTAGCGGTGAAGTGGGCTCTAGATTCCCTTCGGTACTACCTGCTAGGTAGGCACTTTGACATGGTTACGGATCACGCTCCGTTAAAGTGGATGGCTCAAAACAAGGAAACAAATAGAAGAGTGAATAGGTGGTTCCTGGCCCTCCAGGAATTCAACTTCACAGTAAAGCATCGCCCTGGCGTTCAAATGGGGAATGTGGATGCTTTGTCTCGAGTACATGAATGCCTGATTGCTGGTGTTCCAACCCCGAGGTTAAAACAAGAGGGGGGGGGGTATGTGACAGCAGGAAGGTAAAGTCACCTGGTTGCATCCAGGGGGGTAGATATATTTCGCCCAGATTCAGGCTTTACGCCGACTTATACAACTAGGTGGAGAGTTGTATAAGCCCAGCTGAGGCTAGTAGGCTCATGGATGACTCATACCTCTAGGGAGAGTGCTGGGCGTCATGCAGACAGGGAGTTGATGAGACCAGCTGAAGCTTGTCAGCTCATTTAGGCCTCTATAAGAACTCCCAGCTTCATTAGATGTTAGCTCATGCCTGGACCCAGACCTGTGTGGACTGTCTAGGGAGAGTGAACCCCTGTGCGGTGAGACAAAGCCTGTGTGGCTATTTGCTTGGACATTTAAAACCAGGGACTTAGGGACTAGGACAGCACTAGGCTGATCCCAGTTGTTAGCTAGGAAACCTGTATGTTTAGTCAGAGGTCAAGTTGACCAGGATTTATTTTGTTTATGTTTCTTTTGCTTTGCTGTGTTTTGTCACTGTAAATAGAAAATAAACCGCACCTTTTTGATTTTGAAAACCACAACCTCCGTTTGCTGGGCCTGTTTTGTGTGGGGAGCCCATCTCGGGGGTCACACACACCCGCTGCCGAGCTAACCCCCTCACAGCGGCATTAGGAGCAAAATCGCTCCTCCGCACCTGCTGCCCCAATGCTTCGGCATATATGCTTTTTTTTTTAACTGTGGTGGTGAAATCACCTCCTACAGCACTGGAGTCGCAGGGATCAGGCCTGTCTCTGCGAACGCTGCAGTTATGTGTGTTGTGTTTTGCAAGTGACAGTGATCGATCGATACTGCACTTGGGTGGCCTGGGCTGGACAGAGGGGCAAAACGCAGGTGCTAGCAGGTATCTGGGCTGATCCCGCTAACACTGCATTTTTGGGAACCCTAAACTGCTGGGGACGCTAGTATAGATCTGATCAGATCAGATATTGATCTGTTCAGATACTATACCACTAAGGGAGGTGTATGCTTCAAGCGTGGGTGTTAGCGTTACTGGCACTAACCTGACGCTGCCTGGGGTGTGACGCAGACCCTCTCTGATGCTAAAACCTAATTGATATCACCCGCCGGGCGATCAGGGGGTTAAACCTTTATTGGGTTATATACGGCGGGTGCCCTGACACTATAAAAAGCAAGCTAACTAACCAGCGTCACCCGTAACACTTATATGGTGATTACTGGTGAAAGGGTTAACTAGGGGCAATTAGGGGGTTAAAACCGTTATTAGGTAATATATGGGGGTATCTGACGCTATATAAAAACCTGACGGTGAACCTAAAAAAAAATTACTGGCTACCTATCGGCATCACCAACGCTAAGACAGCGATCAGAAAAACGATCGCTTAGCGACAGTGGTGATAGGGGGTGAAAGGGTTACCTGGGGGGCGATCAAGGGGGTTAAACCTTTATTAGATAATATATGGGGGTACCTGACGCTATAAAAACCTGCGGCGAACCTAAAAAAAATTACTGGCTACCAATCGGCATCACCAACAATAAGACAGCGATCAGAAAAACGATCGCTTAGCGACAGTGGTGATAGGGGGTGAAAGGGTTACCTGGGGGGCGATCAAGGGGGTTAAACCTTTATTAGGTAATATATGGGGGTACCCGACGCTATAAAAACCTGCAGCGAACCTAAAAAAAATTACTGGCTACCGATCGGCATCACCAACGCTAAGTCAGCGATCAGAAAAACGATCGCTTAGCGACAGTGGTGATAGGGGGTGAAAGGGTTACCTGGGGGGCGATCAAGGGGGTTAAACCTTTATTAGGTAATATATGGGGGTACCTGACGCTATAAAAACCTGCGGCGAACCTAAAAAAAATAACTGGCTACCGATCTGCATCACCGACGCTAAGACGGCGATCAGAAAAATGATCGCTTAGCGACAGTGGTGATAGGGGGTGAAAGGGTTATCTGGGGGGCGATCAAGGGGGTTAAACCTTTATTAGGTAATATATGGGGGTACCCGACGCTATAAAAACCTGCGGCGAACCTAAAAAAATAACTGGCTACCGATTGGCATCACCAACGCTAAGACAGCGATCAGAAAAATGATTGCTTAGCGACGGCGTTGCTAGGGGGTGAAAGGGTTATCTGGGGGGCGATCAGGGGGTTAAACCTTTATTAGGGGGGTTAGGGGGCTACACTGGACCTAAAACTAACTTTAGTGACACTTTTACAGTCACAAATGTCACTGATTGCAGTGATCAGTAAATAAATGGTCACTGCAATCAGTGACACTGTGACTGGGGGCTGGGGGGTGATCTGGGGTGTCTGGGGGGGCCTGGGGGGGCGATTTATGTGCCTATGTGTCCTAGTGTCAGTGTAGTGTTTTGTGCACTAACCTGCATCTTCTCCTGTACGGCGCTCGGTATATGTGAGCGCCGCAGGAGAGATGACATCACTTCCTCTGCCTGTGTTTACATTACACAGGCAGGGGAATGATTTGATTCGCTGGGAGCGATCGAGAGGGGGTTGCCGGAATCGAACGGCTGTCCCCTCATCCCTGATCGCTCCCAAAGGAATAACGGCCGCTCACTGTAAAGAAGGGGGGTCCGATCGGACCACCCAACTATACAAAGGCAGTTACGTACATATACGTGATTCTGCCTGTCGGTGCCATTCTGCCGACGTATATTTACAGTGGGCGGTCGTTAAGTGGTTAAAAAATACTGGCCCATTTTGATGGAAGACAGAATACTTTCAAAAGTAATTCCAAGGAAACCCACCTTCATTTATAGGAAAGCTCCTACGTTTAGGAATAAGCTTGTACTTAACGTCATAGATGCCCCCTCCCAAATTCAGCTATGCCCAGAACTCAAGGGGTTCTACAAATGTCAACGGTGCTTAGCTTGCAGAAAAAGCAGACCACAGCCCAGGAGGAAAATCACGTTCAAATCACAGGCATACAATAAAGAATATAAAATAAGAGAACTGATCACATGTAATAGCATGCATGTCACTTATGTGATAGAATGTCCTTGCCACCTGCAATACGTGGGACGAACCACCAGACCACTAAAGGTGAGGATCCGAGAACATATTGCCAACATTAAGAAGGGATTCCCGAAGCATAGTCTTTCGAGACACTTCGATGAAGTACACCAAAGAGACCCATCTGGAATGATCTTCTATGCAATAGACATCATAAAGGATCATTGGAGGGGTGGTAACAAGTTGATTTAAGTATCCCAAAATGAAACGAGATGGATACATAGGTTGGGGTCCCTTGCTCCCAGGGGCCTCAACCTAGATATCGACCTCAATTGTTTTCTCTCTAATTTCTAAACCAAGTTTTCAAGTCATACTTCAGATTTGGGGTATGGGACACAAATAAATATAGGTTGTTCTTATAATTTATGTAGATTATAGGAAAATAGGGAAGATATCAACACATTAGATGAATCCCCTTGGAAACATAACATTTGGAATAAAATAGATGTGGGGGAAATAAACAATAAACAATATACATTGAAAATTATACCACAAAGAGATGAGATTCATATAACCCATCTTTGGTAATCCCCAAGTGATAGGAAGGATAAACTGATGTAAAATGTGTGGAAAATGTAGTAAGGTATTCTAAATGGTTATACACAACAGATATGACCATTTAGTAAAAGAACTTATGGGGACAAGTACATAGAAAATTATACCAAACATATACATAATGATAACACTAGGGGGGTCTTGCACTTGAATATTGTAAGATATAATGAAATAATCCCACTAGGTCATTAATGGTATAAATACCCAGGAGGGGAAAGTGGGGATAATATATCAGGGAATACCCCCAATGTTTGCTTAAGTTAATAAGGCATATAATCATCACAACGTAAATATATTAAGGGTATTATTTACTGAATTCAATTTTATTCCCCTTAGAGGATAAATAGATGTAATATCAAATCCCCAATGTTTGCTTAAATTAATATGGCACATAATCAACAAAACATAGAACTACACAAATGTATTAGGGGTATTATTTACTGAATTCAATCACATTCCCCTTAGAGGATAAACAAAAGTCTCTATGAACTAATATAAGCAATCACTGGCATAGTAATAACCAATTACGTAACCACCACTAGATGGAGCCAAATAGGATAGATGGGAGCGATTATACACTCCACATATAGTGAATTGGAAAAGGAAGGTACGCCCTGAAGGGGCGGAGCTATAGTGCCAGTGCTTGCTTATAGACGTCGGACACGAAGGGATGATAGCACCTTTGATAATGACCATACGTCGAAACGCGTCAGTTGACCATCCAGACACGTCCACATCACGTCCGGTTAGCGAGGCTCGAGCGGTGGAACGCACGCCGAAGCTGAGGCTGACACAGCAGGCTGGCGTGACTTCCATGGGACTTGTCTGACATTGGCATACGGTTTGCGGTGTGGATTCACTAGGCACCTGGCGGTAATTACAACCAGAAGGGAGTGAATCTAGGAAGGTCTGCAGGCCTTATTTTTTATAATTATTTTTATTTAGGTTTGGAATTTTTACTATTTTTTACAAATAAATAAGCGATTTTACGCTATGGAAGTTCTGTTCTGTGGTTCATTTCTGAGGATCTGATTGGTGGAGGAGGAGAGAGCAGAGAGTGGAACAGCATAAGGAGTGGAGGATAAATTGCTGGGGATACCTGATGAGCCTGTGACCCCTGCAGGGATACGTCAATCTGGTGAGTGGGGACCCATACGAGGGGGGAGCACCAAAAGTCACCTCTTTACCTGCAAGCTGGAGGATCTCTATTGGCAATATATAATCACCAAAGTCACTGAAAAAACACATGAAGAATACTTGAACTTTTTTATGTTAACACATGAATTTGCTGTAGCCGCATGAACTTATCCTGGCTATACTATTTATGCACATATCTGTCAGTACTTCTTTTTCTGATTAACCATTTGAATTGAGGAATTACAAGGAAACTAATCCTCACCACTAAAGTGGCTGACCATTACATGACCATTGTGAATCACATTTCATTGGTTTAGTTAATGGGTTAACCTACAAGGGAATTAACTGGACGTCTAGCAGCTCCCACCTGGGGCAGTGACCAGGGACTATAACGGAAACCGGGCATTACCAGTTTTTAGGCACAGGATATATTGAATACACACAACACTTTAAGGTGTGAACTGTATGGAATAAGATACAGGGACTTATACGGCAAGGAAGTCATTTTTGTAATATTGTTTTTTGTGATTTTTTGTAATACTGAGTTCACTAGAAGTTTGTTTGTAATCTTGAGATTAATGTTTGGATTATGGAATTTGCATCCAATATGAAGTGAAACACATTTACATAGGTATCATACACATCAATAAGGGTAACACTTTATTTATTTAATAGCACAATTGTCACAACCTTTAGAGGGTTAGGATTTTTTCCACATATATAGGAGTTGAGGATCACACACACAGCTAATATATAGAATCTAGGTTTACTAGCACATAATACACACAGTCCTGCACCTCATCCCATAGGGGCTTATCAGTTGTATCCGCAGAGGAAACCCAACACAATTCTAAATAAGTCCCCAGAGCATAAGGTAGCGCCATATACCCCAAACCTTTCTAGAGGTACCTCCTCTTCGACCTCGTCTAGTTTTCTTTTTAAAACGCCTACTCCCTTTGAAGGTATAATCTGAAAACCCTGAGTCTCAGGAGATATAAGAGGGATGTTTGAAACCTGAACTGCAGGTGAGCAGTCTTGGTTTTCTGGGATTTTGGGTCTTGCTCCCTGTTTCGATATAGCTCTCTAGGTCCCGAGCTAGCGGACTAAAATGGTTAAAGATGGGGACGTGAAAGGCAGGGACTATAGTGGGGGATGTGGGGGAAGGGGAGGAAAGGACCGGAATGGGTGGTTCTGAAGGAAAAGAACCGAGATGTGTGGAGGGGTGAATGGGATCCCTAGTGTTTTCTACATTATGAAGACTTCTCTGTGGCAACCCCAACGGAAGAGGTAATGGTCTCGCGATAGGTCCATGATGATCAATGGCCCCACTAGGAGATGAATTGGGTTGTTTAGGCTTATTGGATTTTGTCCTCCTGGGTGGATTATTCCTATTTCTAGATTTAGACTTATTGGTGGGTAAGAGTATGACATTAAAGGCAACGGAACAGTGTCAGGGGGCGCAGAGCGTTTCCAATCAAACACTTGTCCGTTGCCATAATCAAAAAGATCTCTTTCTAATTTCCCAGTTTTTTTCTTAATAAGGCTATCCTCATTCTTGCTCACGTTTTTATTAAGAACTTCTGTCCATTTCTCGGACAGACATGATGTACTGAATTCTTTAACGGCATTTTCTTGTTCTAAAGCCTTTTACTGCGCAACAATAAGTTTTCTCTCTCTCTGGACGACTAGGATTTGAATCCATTTCATGGTACAGAATTCAGCCAAACCCCTCCACTCTTTGGATAAATCCTCATCCAAGAAACTACATTGTTTTTTTTATGCGCAGACCGCGTGGTGTAATACCCAGCTCAAGATATTTTTTCAAAAAGGCTAGGTCCCACCACTGGGTCTGCTCATACTCCCTAGCATCCTGCAGCTGTAAAAAGACCTTTCTCATCTTGATCTCAAATGCCCTATTCATAATGAAATGATGGCTGACAAAAACAAAAATAATAAAAAAATAGAAAAAAATAATAATAATAATAATTAAAAAAAATATATATATATATATATATATATATATATATATATATATATATATATATATATATATATATATAATAAAAATAATAATATAATAAAATAAAATAATGATCTACAAAAACGTGAAATACAAATAACAAAACACACAAAAGGACAAGATGCACAATATGTCAAAAACAGAATCCAAATGATAGGACTGGTTAACAAATAGCAACAGAATAGCATGGAATGTGCTGCTGATCTGACACTCCCCTTAGTGTTGTTTGGTCCCTCCTTCCATATATTAAGTCCCCTGTCCCTCAATAGGGAAATGGTGGTCGCTAGGGTAAGCTGCTAGATGGAAGTCCAACGTCAAACAGGAATGGCAAAACAAAAAACATCAGCGCTAGGTCGCACTATACGTGCATTACGAGCAGGGATGAGCCGAACCTGCGAACAGACAAAATGTTCGTGTAAACTTTAGAACCCTATTAAATACAATGGACTCGAACGTTCGAAATCTAAAGTGTTAATTATAAAGGCTGATATGCAAGTTATTGTCCTAAAAAGTGTTTGGGGACCCGGGTCCTGCACCAGGGGACATGTATCAATGCAAAAAAAAAGTTTTAAAAATGGCAGTTTTTTCGGGAGCAGTGATTTTAATAATGCTTAAAATGAAAAAATAAAAGTGAAATATTCCTTTAAATTTTGTACCTGGGGGGTGTGTATGATATGCATGTAAAGTGGCGCATGTTTCCCGTGCTTAGAACTGTCCCTGCAAAAAATGTCATTTTTGAAAGAAAAAAAGTCTTTTAAAACTCACTCGTGGCTATTAATGAATTGTCGGCTCCCGGCAATACATACAAAAGTCATTGATAAAAAAAAAAAAGCGTGGGGGTTCCCCAGAATTCAATTACCAGGCCCTTCAGGTCTGGAATGGATATTAAGGGGAACCCCGCCGCAAATTAAAAAAAAATTGACGTGGGGTTCCCCCAAATATCCATTCCAGGCCCTTCAGATCTGGCGTGGATTTTAAGGGGAACTCCACCCCAAATCTTAAAAAAATGGCGTGGCGTCCCCCTAAAAATCCATACCAGACCCCTTAACCGAGCACGCAACCTGGCCGGCCACAGGGGAAAAGGGGGGGGACGAGAGAGCGCCCCCCCTCCCTCCTGAACCCTACCAAGCCACATGCCCTCAACATGGGGAGGATGTCCCCATGTTGATGGGGACAAGGGCCTCATCCCCACAACCCTTGCCCGGTGGTTGTGGGGGTCTGCGGGCGGGGGGCTTATCGGAATCTGGAAGACCCCTTTAACAAAGGGGACCCCCAGATCCCGGCTCCCCCCCTATGTGAATTGGTAAGGGGTACATTGTACCCCTACCATTTCACGAAGAAATGCCGCGGCGATCCCGATGTCCAGCGCTGTCCTTTATTGGTTGTGCCTGAGCGGACCTGATGGGGAACTCCCTCTCAGTATTTTAAATGTATAGACCCGCCCCTTCTAAAGTTCCCCATCAGGTCCGCTCAGCGGACCAGATGCGGAACATGAGAAGGGGCGGGTCTATACATGTATTACCAAAGTGAGAGCAGTTCCCCATCAGGTCCGCCCCCTCGGTATGTCGGACCCCGCCTACGTCATTGGCTTGAGCGGGGAACTTCCTTCACTATGTAAATTTAAATTACACAGTGAAGGAAGTTTCCCCGCTCAGGCCAATGACGTAGGCGGGTCCGACATACCGAGGGAGCGGACCTGATGGGGAACTTTAGAAGGGGCGGGTCTATACATTTAAAATACTGAGAGGGAGTTCCCCATCAGGTCCGCTCAGGCACAACCAATGAAGGACAGCGCTGGACATCGGGATCGCCACGGGACACTGGATTTCAGCGCTGGAATGTTTTGTTTTTTTTATTACTTTAAATAAAGGACTTTTTCAAGGTGTTTGTGTGTTTTTTTTAAACATTTTTTTTACGCTTTCTTCGTGAAATGGTAGGGGTACAATGTACCCCTTACCAATTCACATAGGGGGGCCGGGATCTGGGGGTCCCCTTTGTTAAAGGGGTCTTCCAGATTCCGATAAGCCCCCGCCCGCAGACCCCCACAACCACCGGGCAAGGGTTGTGGGGATGAGGCCCTTGTCCCCATCAACATGGGGACATCCTCCCCATGTTGAGGGCATGTGGCTTGGTACGGTTCAGGAGGGAGGGGGGGGCCGCTCTCTCGTCCCCCCTTTTCCCCTGCGGCCGGCCAGGTTGCGTGCTCGGATAAGGGGTCTGGTATGGATTTTTAGGGGGACTCCACGCCATTTTGTTAAAATTTGGGGTGGAGTTCCCCTTAAAATCCATGCCAGATTTGAAGAGCCTGGAATGGATATTTGGGGGAACCCCACGTCAATTTTTTTTTTAATTTGCAGCGGGGTTCCCCTTAATATCCATTCCAGACCTGAAGGGCCTGGTAATTGAATTCTGGGGAACCCCCACGCTTTTTTTTTTTTTTTTATCAATGACTTTTGTATGTATTGCCGGGAGCTGTTTTTAAAACTTCTTTTTGCATTGATACATGTCCCCTGGGGCAGGACCCCGGTCCCCAAACACTTTTTAGGACAATAACTTGCATATAAGCCTTTATAATTAGCACTTTAGGTTTCTCCCATAGATTTTTCGAATTTGCTGCGAACACCCCAATTTGTTCGCTGTTCGGCGAACGGGCGAACAGGCAATGTTCGAGTCGAACATGAGTTCGACTCGAACTCGAAGCTCATCCCTAATTACGAGCAAGAATAGGGGACCACAGAAGGCTTATCCAAAAGGGCTGTACTGAGCACAGTGTACCTCGCCACTTTCAGAGATTTCACGGTGGCAATATTAAACATCTGGAGGTCTTTGTCATCGAAACCATTCCCAAGGGTACACTTACTGCCAACGAAAGGTTTTCCCTTTTGTGCAAAAGGGAAGTCTTTTGGATTTATAAGTGCGACTCTTTGGCCCCGAAGGGGTAAATGAGGAGCTCGAAACCAACAGCTTCATTTGAAGGTCGCTGTCAATTGATGATTGTTTTCACGGTCAGGTGCGTTTTTTATAAGCACCGTATATTGTTGTTTTTTTGGGGTTTTTTTGTATGCAAACATGCTTTTTATGTACGTTTTCTATGAATGTTTTTGTATGATGCATTATTGTGCAATACAGCCAGATGCTTGAGGAGTAGGAAGCAGTTAAATCCAGGTTATTTATTAGGTCTTTTCATTTCCTCCCCCTCCCCAGTTCCCCTTCCCCCCTCCCCCCCTTTTTCCCTCCTGGTTTCCTCCTTCCTCCCATTTCTCCTCCCTTTCCTGTATCGGCCCCTATTTAAACTTCCTGGGTTCAACCTGCTATTGACTGTGATAAAGCGCTGGAAGCGCGAAACGCGTAGTCAGAGCTACTCAGGACCTTCATTTTCCCATTTCAATTCCACCCCATTTTTAGCGGAGCCATATTGTAGAGAAACTATTCCAGCAATTGCAGCTCTGGTGGAGTGTGAATGATCTGCAGCACGGCTCTAGATCCTTTAAGAAGCTTCCTAGTTTCCATTCCTTTAGGAAGCAACATCATCCGGGTGATATTGTCCCCCCACTATTGGATCGGTGTCTTTTGGCGAAGGACTTCCCCTTGTCGGGGTCACTTAGTTGCGGCTTTAGTCTCTCCCCTCTGCTTTCAGCCGCTGGCCACGCAGCTGGTCTGTTCCTGACCAGCGGAAGTGAAAGACTACTGAACCCATCACAGCGGCGGGTTCATTCCGCGCTGTTTTTCATCACTGGAGGATTCTGCTGCTGAAGCTAGTCAGTATCCCTAGCACCCAGCGTGGACCGTCGGAACGGATCCCTCCAGTGGAGGCCATCCGCCTTCCCTGCCGCATCATCTACCCCAGGGAAGCTCTCTCCTGCTGCTGGATCACGGCCCATCGGCTCACTTGAGCGCCAGCGAGCCGGACGGCTAAGCCCTCTCCCCACCTCATGCAGCTACCTGGATTTAGCTCCTACCTCCATGGATATCAGGTCTTATGATTTTTAATACTGATTTTCTCCTGATTTTATCTGTGATCGTGTAAGAACAACTGAACTTTTTATTATTTTTTGCCTTATGAATTTTTATTAAAAGGCATTTTTCATTATTTGATCCCCTCCTTTTGTTTTATTTGATCTCTTGTCCATTGAGCGCTGGTGTTTTAGTTTCATTGTATTCATGTCTGTGTCCCAGCTATAGGATCCATGCAGCACTGGGCACTTTGATCCATTTTTCTTTTTCTTTTTCTCCCTCCCCCCCTCCCTCCCTCCCGCCTTCCTCCCTCCTTCCTCCCTCCCTCCTTCCTTCCTATTTTGCTACAGTCACGATTGGGTTTTAGCGCTGATGTTTTTTGTTTTGCCATTCTTAAAACAGGTTACAGACTCAACATCTTGAGAAAGATTTTGCAAAAAAATGCAGCACAGACAATTAAATCAAAGTGAACAAACGACACACATTAACAACATCAAAATTATTTCAGGGAAACATTTTCCCCACACAAAAATATACAACCAACAAAATTCAAACACCTGTTTTGCAAAGACATAACAAATAAAATACATGTGTTACAAACTCGATAAGGACACCAAAATGGACATTTTGCCCGACACACACACACTTGCCTCTTTTCAGGGCAAGGGAGAGGATGCTATCTGTGAGCTTTATATAACCTATGTTTGTGTGCTAATGAGGCAATTGAAAACACATGCACAGTCCATGAAACACCCAAAATGAAAGTGGCTACACCTGTTAAGGATGTCCTTCAATTACTAACCCATAAAAACACTCTCTGAGCATGCCCAGAAATATCCAGGTGCTGTTCACACACAAAAAGCACCCAAAAAAAAATCTAACTGGCTGGGCATGCGCAGAACAACTCAAATGCAGCTAGCAGAAAATAACCCCCCCCCCCCTTCTGTCCAAAATTAAGCACATCATCCAGCGTGCTACAAAATTAGAGATGGGACAATCACCCCCCCCCCCCCCTACCAACAAATAACATTGCAGTCTATGGGAACTGACTTGTTAATTTTGCTAGTCCCCACTTGGCTGGCTTATCTTCTAGTTGTTGGCCTTAAAATAGGGGCCCAGGTCCCACCCTAAGGGACATATATCAATGTCACCAGTTTGGACAACACCAAAAGCAAAACAAGGAGAAGTGCCTTTAAATATGCCAAATTGCTTAAGGGCCATTTCACACCACATGCAGTCCATTGCGTTTTTTATGCATCCAAAATGCATGGAAAGTTGGTTATATGGTTCTAAATGGCAGTGTTTGTTCCAGTGAGTTCCAGTTCCACAAAAAAAGTAGAACATGCTGCATTTTACCTGCACTGGACTGTACTGGAACGCATCAAAACGCATTATAAACGCACTGGAATGCACAGGAACACACCTAAATGCACCAAAAACGCGCTGGAACACACTTGTCCTTATCTATGGTTAATAAAAAAGAGGGGTGAATACTTATTTTCACTTATCTCTTTTTTTTCCTTTCCCTTTTTGTTTTTTGCTATTTTATTACTATGATGTTGAAGCTCCCTTAGTATTGTTAATAACTCTTTACTCCACAGAGGATAATATATATATATATTGGTAGTTACTAATAATTGCATAAAACCTCTAAAACTTAATAATATTATTACCACTGGAAACTAATTAAAGTGGTTGTAAACCCACTTTGTAAACAAACACCTACAGGTAAGCCTAGATTAGGGCTTACCTGTAGGTGCATGAAATATCTCCTTGACCTACACGGTTAAGGAGATATTTTCATTTAAAAGCGGCGACGCTGACGTCACGCGCATGCGCATGGGGTTAACCCCATTCACAAATTCGGCTAGGTCGCAGCATTTGACGACGTAGCCGAATTCGCGGAGTCACGTCTTCGCCGCTCCGGCCAATCACAGCGCCGGAGCGGCGCTGTGATTGGCTGGAGCGGTGATACCCGGAAGTAACCTTCTGGCTGTCGCCGCAGCGATGGATGCGGCTGAAGAGGGAGACGAGGACGGCTTCGGGGGCCCCGATCTAAGGTAAGTGATGCATAATGAGCTATTATGCTAGTCATATTAGCTCATTATGCCTTTCTCTTACAGCTAGTTTAAAAAAAAAAAATTTGAGGGTTTACAACCACTTTAATATACCATACTTTGTCCACAAGTATCTACTAATATGTTTACTTATTGAAATAAGAATATTTGAGCTTCTCTATTTTTGATGTATTTAATGTATCATCTATAATTTGTATCACAACTTGTACTCAATAAAATATATTTGACAAGAAAAAAGAGGGGTGAAAAAAAGGACTGGACTGCATCAAAAACGTACCAAAAATGCACTGGAATGCATCAAAAACGTGCATGCAGAAAAGCACCTGGAACACATCTGGATTGCGTTTCTATGGTGTGAACTGGCCCTAGTTCACACCATAGAAACACAGTCTGGATGCGTTCCTGGTGCTTTTCTACATGCGCGTTTTTGACACGTTCCAGTGCGTTTTTGATGCAGTCCAGTGTTTTTTCCCCCCCTCTTTTCACTTAGGACAAGTGTGTTGCAGTGCATTTAGGTGCGTTCCGGTGCATTCCAGTGCGTTTTTGGTACGTTCCGTTGCGTTTTTGATGTGTTTTACTGCGGTCTAGTACAGTTCTGTACATCAAAAATGCAGCATGACCAATTTTTTTTTTTCCTTTCTGAAACGCACTGGAATGTACTGCAATGTTGTGAACTTTGCCATTGGCATTAATGTGATCAACTTTCCTTGCGTTTTTCATGCATCAAGAAAACGCACTGCACTGCATCCGGTGTGAACTGGCCCTAAATATCATACCCGGGGGGTGTCTATAGTATGCCTGTAAAGTAGCGCATGTTTTCCATGTCTATAACAGTTCGAGAGCAAAATGGCATTTCTAAAGTAAAATAATAGTCATTTAAAAGTACTCGTGGCTGTAATGAATTGCTGGTTCCCGTCAATACAGATAAAAGTCATTGAAAGTATTTGAAAAAAAAAATGCGTGGGGGTCCCCCAAATTCTATTACCAGGCCCTTCAGATCTGGTATGGATATTAAGGGGAACTCCGTGCCAATTAAAAAAAAAAATTACGTGCGGGTTCCCCCCAAATATCCATACCAGGCCTTTCAGATCTGGAAAGGATTTTAAGGGGAACTCCACCCCAAATTTTTAAAAAAATGGCGTGGAGTACCCCCAAAAATCCAGACCAGACCCTTATCTGAGCACGCAACCTGGCAGGCCGCAGGAAAAGAGGGGGGGACGAGAGAGCGCCCCCCCTCCCTCCTGAACCGTACCAGGCCACATGCCCTCAACATGGGGAGGATGTCCCCATGTTGATGGGGACAAGGGCCTCATCCCCACAACCCTTGCCCGGTGGTTGTGGGGGTCTGCGGGCAGGGGGCTTATCGGAATCTGGAAGACCCCTTTAACAAAGGGGACCCCCAGATCCCACCCCCCCCTGTGTGAAATGCTAATGGGGTACAAATGTACCCCTACCATTTCACAAAGAAAGTGTCAAAAATTTAAAAAAAGACAATAGCCGGTTTATTAATGTCTTCTCCTTTCTTCCATCTTCTTCTATATTCTTCTTTCATCTTCTTCTTCCATCTCCTTCTTTTCTCCATTCGGTTTTCTTCCTCCATCTTGTTCTTCATCTTCATCTTCCTTCTTCCTTCGGTGTTCTCGTCCGCATCTTGCTCCGGCTTCTTGTCCCTTCTTCTTTCTTTTTCGGCCGCTCCGTTTGAATTTCGAGGTTCCAGCTGTGTGACGCTTCAGTTCTTCAGTTCTCCTCTGGGTCCGCTGCCACCCGGTGACCCCGCCCCCCTCTGACGCACATGGATTTCACGGGGACTTTCCCCGTGGTGTCAGAGGGGGGCGGAGCCACCGGGTGCCAGCGGACCAAGAGGAGAACTGAAGAACTGAAGCGTCACACAGCGGGAACATCGAATTCAAGCGGAGCGGCCGAAGAAGAAAGAAGAAGGGGACAAGAAGCCGGAGCAAGATGCGGACGAGAACACTGAAGGAAGATGGAGGAAGATGATGGAGGAAGATGATGGAGGAAGAAGATGGAGGAAGAAGATGGAGGAAGAAGATGGAAGAAAAAGATGGAAGAAAAGAGAAGACATTAATAAAGGAATTGTCAAAAACCGGCTATTGTCATTTTTTACATTTTTTACACTTTCTTTGTGAAATGGTAGGGGTACATTTGTACCCCATTACCATTTCACACAGGGGGGGTGGGATCTGGGGGTCCCCTTTGTTAAAGGGGTCTTCCAGATTCCGATAAGCCCCCCGCCCGCAGACCCCCACAACCACCGGCAAGGGTTGTGGGGATGAGGCCCTTGTCCCCATGAACATGGGGACATCCTCCCCATGGTAAGGGCATGTGGCCTGGTATGGTTCAGGAGGGAGGGGGGGCGGTCTCTCGTCCCACCCTCTTTTCCTGCAGCCTGCCAGGTTGCGTGCTCGGATAAGGGTCTGGTCTGGATTTCTGGGGGTACTCCACGCCATTTTTAAAAAAAATTTGTGGTGGAGTTCCCCTTAAAATCCATTCCAGATCTGAAGGGCCTGGTATGGATATTTAGGGGGAACCGCACGCATTTTTTTTTTAATTTGCGGCAGAGTTCCCCTTTATATCCATTCCAGACCTGAAGGGCCTGGTAATGGAATTTAGGGGGACCCCACGCTTTTTTTTTTTGGTTATCAAAGACTTTCAATGACTTTTCTCTATATTGCCGGGAGCCGACAATTCATTACAACCGCGGGTGCTTTTAAATGCCTTTTTTTTTCCTTTAGAAATGTCATTTTGCTGGCGCACTGGCAAGTTCAGAGCTGCGCCCGTTCAACTTATGCAAATTGAGTTATATGACTTTACATTTACTAAGATTTTGCCGGCGCAGTGTCCTGGCGCATTTGAACCAGTAAAATTCCCGCGCTGAGCTCAAAAAAACCTCCCGCAGCTCTAATCGTACTTGCCGGCGCAGCAGGCTGGTTTTGAAAAAGTTACTTTCTCACTCTATTTTGGGCATATTAGTTATTTGGGCAGGTGTCCCTACACTTCCTCACATCACCCCACATCACCCCCATTATATTCTCACTTCCAGCTTCTTTATATTTAGATTTTAACATGCCGTGCGCCTCCTCCCGTCCGCCGAGAACACTATAGTAAATTGGAAATAGGGCTGCGATACCGGCGCTAATGTTTTGTAAATACCAAAACAGCCATTGCACGCGCAGATGCGCCGATACTCATGGCGCAAACGTTTTGTAAATCAGCCCCATAGTGTTTTGCTTTTAGGCCAAAAAGTTCCATTTTGGTCTCATCTGACACGTTTGCTGTGTCCCTCACATAGCTTCTTGCAAACTGCAAACAGAACTGTTTATGGCTTTATTCTTGCTACTCTTCCATAAAGGCCAGATTTGTGGAGTGTATGACTAATAGGTGTCCTGTGGACAGATTCTCCCACCTTAGCTGTGATCTCTGCAGCTCCTCCAGAATTACCACCGCTTCTTGGCTGCTTCTCTGATTAATGCTCTCTTTGCCCAGCCGGTCAGTTTAGGTGGACGACCATATCTTGGTAAGTTTGCAGTTGTACCATACTCTTTCCATTTTCAGATGATGGATTGAACAGTGCTCCATGAGATGTTCAAAGCTTGGAATATTTTTTTATAACCTAACCCTGTTTTAAACTTCTCCACAACTGTATCCCTGACCTGTCTGGTGTGTTCATTGACCTGCACAATAATGTTTTGTTCACTAAAGCCCCATACACACGGTCGGACTTTTGGCCAACAAACTTCATTTTGAGCAAGTTGGACCAACAATCCGACCGTGTGTACGCTCCATCGGACAAATTTTTTTCGTTTGGTTTTGGATTTCATCGGACAAAAGTTGGGTCTGGAAACGGACAAACTTTTGCCCAACAAAAGTCCGATGGAGAAAAGTCCGACCGTGTGTACAGGAAACCATCGGACTTTTGTCCGATGGACTAAACAACTAATGTTAAAATCAACCAACAATAGCAGAGGTTGACCAAAGGGTGGCGGTAAAGAGCAGAAAAACCATGTGATGTTGCAAAAACTTTTGGGAAAGTTTGCAGAAAAGTCAGAGCGTGTGTATGCTATGGGTGTTCCCAACCAACTCCGTTCGGACAAAAAACCACGGAAAAGTCAGATGGAAGTCCGACCGTGTGTACGAGGCTTAAGGCTCTCTAACAAACCTTTGAAAAAATCTGATGGGAGCTTTTGGCCAGGAATCCCGACCGTGTGTATGCTCCATCGGGCTTTTTCCAACAGGAAAACTGCCGGGGAAAAAAAAGAGAGCAGGATCTCTTTTTTCCCGTCAGGAAAAAATCCTAGCGGGAAAACCATTCGTCTGTATGCTTTTTCGATGGGAAAAAAAACATGCATGCTCGGAAACAATTCAACGCATGCTCGGAAGCATAGAACTTCATTTTGTCAGCTCGTCGTAGTCTTTTACGTCACTGCGTTCTTGGCAGTCAAAAGTTCACCAAACTTTTGTGTGACCGTGTGTATGCAAGGCAGGCTTGAGAGGAATTCCGTCGGAAAAAACATGTTTTTTTTTCCAACGGGAAAACCACTCGTGTGTACGGGGCATGAGGGCTTCACAGAACAGCTGCGTTTATACTGAGATTAAATTACACACAGGTGGACTCTATTTACTAATTGGTGACTTTTAAAGGCAATTGGATCCACTAGATTTTAGATAGAGGTATCAGTGTAAAAAGGGAGTTGAATACAAATGCACGTCACACTTTTCAGATATTTATTTGGAAAAAAATGTATATACCATTTATCATTTTCCATCCACTTCACAATTATGTGCCACTTTGTGTTGGTCTATCACATAAAACCCTAATAAAATACATTTACGTTTTTGGTTATAACATTACAAAATTTGGAAAATATTAAGGGGTATGATAACTTTTTCAAGGCACTGTATGTCGTCCAGCTTGGACCAGTGTAAGTATGCATGTGCCATACCTGGCTCATCTCTGTAGAAGTTGGAAATCCCTGTCATAGGGATTTGTTGTGTTAGAATAGTACATGACCTAACAAGAAATCCACTCTATGCTGTGAAATGTGTCAAGGATATGCATCTTGGGCAGCATGTGGCCCTCTTTCTAGTCTCAAAATCTAAATCACCTCTCTGCACCCTGCTAGACACCCTTACCCTAGACACTATTACACATTTCTAAGAAACTCTGCATAAAAACAGGGATTTTTGGTTCACATATATTGCAATACATGTTTAAGCTGACCAACTGCGTCAAAGTAATCCCTCTCTGGCCAGTTCCTACTCTACTATGCAAAATGCAAATGACTGATTTGCTTATAGCATAATTCAGCCCAGTCGCGGCCCGTAATACAGGGGGCAGGGGCGCCACCCCCCCTATCCATGCGTCCGGCCCTCTAATCTACATGCAGGGAGGCGGACGAATGGATTCCAATGGGGTTTTTCTTTGAAGCACGTGATTAGCGCCAGAGGCTCTAATAGGCTTAAAAAAAGGGTGGGCTCCGGGCGCAGTGCCCAGTTGTGTGACAATAGCGAATGAAAAGGGGCTTTTTAGCAGCGAAAGTGTCAATACTAATACCTCAAAAAGGATACATTTTTAAGGATACAAAATATTAGAATTCAAACACATATTCTGTTTAAAATATGAGCTCTGTTAAATATAATCCCCCCCCCCCCCCCAAAAAAGCTTAATTTCACAAACAGAAGCCGGGAAAGAGCTTCACTTTAAAATTCAAAACTGTTTCCTGGCTCTGATCATCACAGAGGCGACAGAGCAACCCACTTGCGGCCCACAGGGGGTCACACACATGGCGCTTTGCATATTTCTATCAATAAAAATGGAATTCTAATATTTTGTATCGTTAAAATTTTACTTCATTTTCTGATGTACAGTATTAGTTTAATTCTTTCACTGCAATAAAGCCCTCAGGATAAACTATCGTATTTGTATTACAGTGGTTCCCTTTGCCATCTTGGCTAGCTTTGCCAACATGGGTTGTTGGATATTCATTGATGATTTATGCTGATAGTGACTTTGTACATGTGCCTGGTGAGCATTGCTAATATGGGATGCTGGATAATTATTGATACACCATGATTATTATACTCAGAGGTATACTGATTTCTTCTTTACAGGGCTAGATAGGTTAGTGTTAGATCGTGGATGTCTGTAGATACAGGAATTTTAGATTTAGGGTGGACTTCTACTTTAAATCCTTCTAGATCATGTCAGGCTGGCCCCCTTTGCAGGTTTAGCTATGTAAAACATTAAAAATAAGTGTCTATACTGTTTAAAATCCAGTAATACACTGTCTCACCCTACTCTGCACATGCTCAGTTGCTCTCCATTTTTAGGCACTGCTGAATATGTAGAGGCCGATCTGCTGACAGCCTTACATAGTTACATAGTTAGTCAGGTTGAAAAAAAAAAACCATAAAAATAAATAAATAAACAAAAAATATCAAACAATCCCATATACACAATTCTATACCCACAGTTGATCCAGAGGAAGGCAAAAAACCCCAGCAGAACACGATCCAATTTGCTACAGCAGGGGGGAAAATTCCTTCCTGATCCCCCAAGAGGCAATCGGATTTTCCCTGGATCAACTTTACCTATAAATGTGAGTACCAAGTTATATTATGTACATTTAGGAAAGAATCCAGGCCTTTCTTAAAGCAATCTACTGAGCTGGCCAGAACCACCTCTGGAGGATGAGATTCTACATTTTTACAGCTTTTACATTTTTACAGCTCTCACTGTGAAGAAACCTTTCCGTATTTAGAGATGAAATCTCCTTTCCTCCAGGCGCAAAGAGTGCCCCCGTGTCCTCTGCGTTGACCATAAAGTGAATAACTCAACACCATGTTCACTATATGGACCCCTTATATATTTGTACATGTTGATCATATCCCCCCTTTATCTCCTCTTATGAAGCGGAATTTAACCCTCCTATCCTTTACAGCTAAAGAAGCTGCTTCTGTTTAAACTAAGGTGACCAGATTTTTAAAATGAAATCCGGGGACGTATTTTTTATTTTTTTTTACTAGTAATGGCGGCAATCAGCGACTCTCTGCCCGTCGCCGCCCATCTCACAGCCTGTCAAGTCACGATCAGATATCCTATGGATTTTTGTCTGATGGATTTGTCCATCAGAAATCCGATGAAACTGTTTTCCATCAGTCTTGCCTACACACCATCAGTCAAAAAACCGACCGTTCCAAACGTGGTGACGTAAAACACTCCGATGAGCTGAGAAAAATAAAATTCAATGCTACTGAGCATGTGTCGACTTGATTCTGAGCATGCGTGGCTTTTTTATCTGATGGATTTCCCCACAAACGATCGGAAATTGCCATCGGTTTTTTATCCATCAGATAATTTTAAAACATGTTCTATTTTTTAAAACCGATGGAAAAAAGACTGATGGGTCCCATACACGATCGGTTTGTCTGATGAAAACAATCCATCGGACGGTTTTCATCAGTCAAACTGATCTTGTGTACAGGGCTTTACTCTCCGGGCCCCGGCTACTACTGGGTGGGGAGTGGAGGAAGATCACTCCACCAGGGAAGGCAAGGAGATAAAACGGCAGGCGGCTGGCCGGGACTTGAGCCAAGGCAGAAGAACATGCGAGGGGAGCTGAATGGGCATGTGCCAGAAACAGAAGAAATATTCCCTCCGCTCCGACCAGCACATGACCATCAGAAAGGGGCACAGATAATGGGAAAAAATACACCCCCCTAAGCTAGTAGGAGCTGCGGAGCGGGGGTGTGTAATTCTGATTTTTTTTTCTTTAATTCTGCACTGACTGTCTTTGAAATTGCCCCAGCCCCTGTTTAAATCCAATCCGGGGACAAAACCAGGGACAGATTTGGTCCGGGGACAGTGTCCTCAATCCAGGGACTGTCCCCTGAAACTGGGGATGTCTGGTCACCCTAGTTTAAACTGCCCTGGTGCTGCACATGTGATCAGTTATGACACCAGCCATTTGACGGTTTCGTTGAGGACACAATCAAATGTGATTGCTTTTTTTTTTTAGCATTCCAGGACTGTAACTGTTTTTTGAAACCAGTAAATTGATGGGTTTAAGTTCTACTTTAAGATTTACTGCTGGGGCTTTGTGCTTCAGCAAAATGGCAGCCTCCAACAAGAAGTAACAATAGCAGACATCTCAAGTCTCCTGCGAGGTGCGGGAGAGTCCCGCATTTCTGCGGCGGCTCCCGCACACCCGTAAGCGCCTCTCGAATTCCCGGGAACAGCTGTGAACACCGATCTCTGTCCCCCAGACATCTCTGCAAACACAGCTTCCACTCCCAGCATCCCCTACAACACTAAAGAACAATCTGTCCTCGTAATTAGGGCTCCGACTGGCGGCCATTTTGTGGTGGACCAAATTGCAATGATTTTAATGGGAGAATTCTCAAACGCTAGAGAACAAACATTCTTCTTGTGATGAGTCTCCGGCTGGGCGCCACCATTTTCCTAAGAAAAACACATCCTTACAACATAGGACAATAAGCGTTTACTCTGCTCAGTTTATGAATGAACAGGAGCCTCTGTCACCTGTTCATTCATCTTTAGTGCTGAGAAAGGGACTGGGGAATGTGACTTCAGTCCCTTTGTCTGTCTCAAAGGGGAGATGTCACCTCCCTGAAATTAGTTTTTGCAGGTTGGGATGTCTGCAATAGGAATGCTGGAGGAATTTACAGCACATGCTTATTTTGGTGGCATTATTATTAATGTGGAATGTATGTTCCTTGCTAAAGAACATTATTTTTTATCAAGTTGTTTTGGGTAAAGTTCCGCATTAATATCTGGTCCATAAGAGCACCTGTCACTTTACAAACTTATCAAGTAAATGCATAACAATTTTTATATATGAACTTATTATTTACTCAAGGACTTTCTGGCACATATCACAAATTTGTCATTTGTATTGTTGTTATAGTGTAATGTTTACTTAGAATCTGGTCCATAAGAGCACCTGTCACTTTACTAATTTATCTATTGAATGTATTTTTCACAGAGTCAGTTTTAGTAATTTAAATGTGTACTTTCATATGCATACCACATTGTAAATCACAGAGCACCAGACACTTTTTTGAAGATATTTTATTTTATTTTAAATGTTCAAAGGAACCACATACATATTACATTATTAGTAGAACAGCGTCACACCTACTACTCCTTAACCCTTTATCCCAGACTCTACCTGCCTAGGTAATTGTGCCTTCGGAGGCAGCAGCTCACATAGAAACTAATAACAGCCTTTTGCATGGAACCACTCCAGTTTTCCCTTAACAGTTTTCTCTTGGACAGTCCGGTTTTTGAATGATGTGTTCGGGTTTTCATCTTCCTGAGACCCGGACAAATTATTCAGACCGGACTGCACCGAGAGTGACAAGTCTGCTTGGTAATCTGATGTGTCTCCCCTCACCGACGGCATGGCAGCCTGTTTGGGCACGGTGGATCAAAGCTGCCTCCTTCTCGGCTCTGTTTACACACACAGGAGGAGGAGGGGGAGGAGGGACGCGCTGATTGAGGTCTGTAGAAAGTTTTTATTATGCTCTGTAGATGGACAGGAGAGGGGGAGACAGTGGCTGCAAAGGAGAACAACTTAAACAATATGTGGAGTGATTGGAGGGTTATGAGGATATGTGCTGGGGGTGCTTTGGGAGGGGAGAGGACTTATGCTAGAAGTGTGGGGATGGATTTGAAAACTGACAACCCCTTCTAGCACAAGCCCTCTCCTCTCCCAAAGCACATATCTAACCCCCCGGTACCCCCCCCCCCCTGCACTAGCCCTCTCAAAGCACCCCAGCACATATCTAACCCACCCACCCCCTTGCACTAGCCCTCTCCCCTCTCAAAGCACCCCCCAGCACATATTCAACCCCCCCGCACATATTCGACCCCCCCCGCACATATTCAACCCCCCCCCCGCACATATTCGACCCCCCCCGCACATATCCAACTCCCAACCAAGTGCCACCTGCACTGACCCTCTCCCCTCACAAAGTGCCCCCCAAGCACATATCTGAGGAAGGAGCAGGACCAAATGTATCAGTAGTGCTCAGCTGGTCCCAGGCTCCCAGCTCCAGAGGATCCACCTGCATGAAAAGCTGCATCCCAACCAACCCAACCCTTATCCCACTGCACCCTCAACTACCCTGCCCTGACTTAACCCCTTCTAGCACAAGCCCTCTCCTCTCCCAAAGCACCCCTAGCACATATCTAACCCCCGTACCCCCCTTGCACTAGCCCTTTCAAAGCACCCCCAGCACATATCTAACCCACCTACCCCCCTTGTACTAGTCCTCTCCCCTCTCAAAGCACCCCTAGCACATATCCAACCCCCCTACCCCCCCCCTGCACTAGCCATCTCCTCACAAAGCCCCCCCCCTAGGACATATCCAGCCCCCAAGCGCCACCTGCAGTGACCCTCTCCCCTCACAAAGTGCCCCCCCAGCACATATCTGAGGAAGGAGCAGGACCAAATGTATCAGTAGTGCTCAGCTGGTCCCAGCTCAAGAGGATCCACCTGCATGAGAAGCTGCATCCCAACCACCCCAGCCCTCAACCCCTATCCCACCGCACCCTCAACTACCCTGCCCTGAATTAGCCCTCTACCCCCCCCCCCCCGCCCTCACTTATCCCCGTTGCCTCTTACTCTGCTACCCTTAATCTATCACTCTCCTCTTGTCTTCTGCTCTCCAGGTCTGACTGGAATTTGGTTAACATTGCTCTCCTCTCCTCTCTGTTTTTCTCCTGGTCTCTCCTTCTGTCCTCTTCTCTCTTTAGATCTGCTTCCATATTTCTCTCCCACTCTGTTCTCATTGCCTCTATTTTGCCTTGAAACACAATCCTCTCCGCTATTTTTTTCTCATCTTCTTTCCTACTGTCCTCGTTTTCCCTCTCCCTCTCTTCTTTCAGTGCCTTTACTTTACTGATCAATGCACTTATGTTGCACTCACTTGCTTCCTCCTCTGCTACCCTCTCTTCTTTCAGTGCCTTGATCATGCCTGCATTCTTTTTAAGCCTTCTCCAATTCTTGCTTGCCTCTTCCTCTGCTGCCTTCAATCTATCCCTCTCCTCTTGTCTTCTGCTCTCCACGTCTGACTGGAATTTGGTTATCATTGCTCTCCTCTCCTCTCTGTTTTTCTCCTGGTCTCTCAATCTCTCCTCTTCTATCCTTCTATCTTCTTCCATATTTATCTCCCACTCTGCTCTCATTGCCTCTAATTTGAGTTGAAATGCAATCCTCTCCGCCATTTTTCTCTCATCTGCTATCTTATTGTCCTCACTTTCCTTCTCCCTCTCTTCTTTCAGCACCTTTGCTTTACTTATCAAAGCGTTTAGCTGGTCCTCTCTCTTCCGCTGATCCTTCTCAATCCTTTTCTCCTCTCTTCTCCTCTTCCAATCTGCTCTTATCACCTGTAATTTGGCTAGAAATCCTTTCTTCCCCTCTCCTTCCTTCCCTTTCTGCTTTCTTCTCCTCATGCAATCTGCTGTCATTGCACATAATTTGGACAGAAATCCTTTCCTCCTCTTTCCTTCCTTCTGCTCCTCCTCCCCTTTTTTCCCTTTCTCCACACTTCTCTCCCAATCTGCTTCCCTTGTGTTTAATTTTGTTGTCATTTCTCTCTCCTCTTCCTTCCCATCCTCAGGCTCCCTTTCCTGTCTCTCCTCGTCATCTCGTCTCCTTCCCACTTTCACAGCCATATCCTTCAGAGGACTAAGGAATGCTGCTTTCTCCTCTCTTCTCTGCTCCTCAATCTGTCTCTCCTCATCTTTTCTCATCTCCTCCTTCGCAGCCATATCCTTCAAATGTTTGAGGAATGCTGCGTTCTGCTCTTTTCTCCTTTGCTCCTGAACCTGTCTCTCCTCATCTTTTCTCCTCTCCTCCTTCGCAGCCATATCCTTCAAATATTTGAGGTATGCTGCGTTCTCCTCTCTTCTCTTTTGCTCCTGAATCTGTCTGTCCCTCTCCCGCTGTGCTCTCTGCTCCCTTAGATCATTTATGTAGGCAGCATTATCTTCTTTCCTCCTCTGCTCTTTCCTCTCTCTGTCCTTTTCTCTTTTCCTCTCCTCCTCCACTGCCATCTCCTTTAAATGTCTGAGGTAGGCAGCATTCTCTTCTCTCCTCTGTTGCTTGTTCCTCTGCCTGTCCCTCTCCCTCTCTGCTGCCAGGCCTCTCTGACAATTGATGAAGGCAGCATCCTCCTCTCCCCTCCATTGCTGCCTTCTGCTTTGCTCGGCTCTCTCCTCCCTCACACACTGCATGCATTCCCTGTTCTCCATTCTTCTAAATGTCATTTTTGCAATTGTAAGCAAAATGTTCAGATTTTAAAATAAAACTTCACTGAGAATATTTTCTCTTAGTCTTAGGTTGAGTTTTTCCTCGTTAGAATAAACGAATAAAAAGCTATTTGCGATACTATGAAGAGAGAATGTAATAAACACCTTATCTCTACAAAGTCCAGATACGCAATGACGGCTCCACACGCTGCAGCGCCTTATACCAGCTGCTTCCTGCTCTGACGTCACAATGCCCCCCCCGTGGCCGTTGGTTGCTATGACGACCGAGCCACTGACCTAGGAGAGCGCAGTCAACACGGAGCGATTGTGCTGTGATCGATTCCTAATGCCTTCCTGGTAGAGCCCGCCCTGCTGTGCTCAGAGCTGGTTCTTTGCAAGACGAGTGGGGAGACACTTTCCTGGCTTCCTATTGGCTGCCGGTCTGAGAAGTTGGCGCCTCCTCCAGTCCATGCTGTCTGCTAGTTCTGTCTCCCTGATGTGCCTCGGACTGGTACTGTCTGTATACTGGTAATACACTGAGAGACAACGTTTTATTTCTAAAATATATCTTTATGTGCCTTGAAATCTTTATTATCACTAGAAAATTACGTCAGACACTCAAAATAGGGTCAGGGGGAATTTATGAGGGGTGTCATGGACAAGTATATGAATCTGTGGACAGAAGGAACAGACCAGCCCAGCAGAACCCATCAGGCCAGTCCAACATGACCCAGCAGACCATCCCAGCAGAACCCATCAGACCAGCCAAGGAGTACCCATCAGGCCAGTCCAACATGACCCATCAGGTCAGCCCAGCAGTACCCATCAGGTCAGCTCAGCAGAACCCATCAGGCCAGTCCAGCAGTACCCATCAAACCAGCCCAACATGACCCATCAGGTCAGCCCAGCAGAACTCATCAGGCCAGCCCAGCAGAACCCATCAGGGCTGGGGCTTTGGTCATCTCTTCTATTCCTCTCACAGCTGATGCTTCGGTCTGGCGGGTCCGGGTCCTGAATACTCTGCGGGCAGTGGTGTAGTGCGGGGAGTAGGGGGGCCATTGCCCTGGGCGCAACATTTAGAGGGGTGCAGTTTCATCTCCTGCGCTATGCAGTCTAGGATAGTGAAAGAAAGAACTTTTGTTGCGGAGTCCAGGCTTAGGCTCCAGAAGTGAGAGCACTAAAGTGAACCCCGGCACTCTGACACTGCACCACCCCAGGACTGGAGGAAACTTGGGCCAGGAGGAAGTGAATGAGGCATCCACACAGGCAGAAGCCCCTCCTCACCGGCAGCCTGCATAAACACTGATGGGGAGATGTACACAGATATAACCCCTCAAGCCTGCACGCCGTACACAGCGCACCCCCTCAAGCCTGCACTCGGTACACAGCGCACCCCCTCAAGCCTGCACGCCATACACAGCATACCTTTCAACCTTGCACGCCGTGCACGGTTCACCTTTCAACCCTGCACTCCGAGCACAGGACACCCCCTCAAGCCTGCATGCCGTACATAGCGCACCTTTCAACCCTGCACTCCATACTATAATTTTAGCTCACTGTGCATTAGTATGATGGTCAGTGGGTAGAATGGGCTTTATGGTGGTGGTGGTTGGAAGAGTCAGTGAGAGACGGTCAGAACGGTCAGCCAATAACCCTGTTGTAACACTGTCACATCAGGGTTATAGGCTGCCTGCTGTGCTGTGGCGGAGGAGACCTGAGACATAGCTGGGCGCAGGAGGGGATGCAGGACAAGGTGGGGGAACATGGCTCGCTGCAGGAATTTTTTTTGGGGGGGGGACATGGTGAAGTATACCTGGGAAATGTCTGGGTGTGGGACACGGTTAGAGGGATGTGGGACATGGTGAGAAAAACTTGAAATATGGCTGGGTATGGGGATATTAAGGGTGGCTGTGGGACACGTAGGGGTACAGGACAGGTGAAGGAGACCTGGGACATTGCTGGGTGTGGAATATGGTGGGAAGGATATGGGACATGCTGAAGAAGACCTGAGAAATGGCTGGGTGTGGGACATGAAGAGGGCGCAAGAGGTGGTGGGGACTTGGAACATGCAGAAAAGCGAAACACCGCTGTGGAGATTGATGCATAACTGGGTCTTGTTAACTCACAGGTGGTAACTTATTGGTGCAGTTTTTCCCCCAAGTGAAGAATACAATATCTTAAAGTATAAGTTCACATTTCATAACCTGTTACATGTTACACCCATATTCAGGATGTAACATGTTATGAATGCATCGGCCCGGCACCTCCCCTGCAGCCATAATCGTCCAGTGCTGCAGAGGTAATCCAATCTGAGGGACCTTACACTTATCAATAGTGTTGACTATAGCCACCATTTCCATCCCCCTCCTCCACTCATAGAAGCTGTACTATAGCTTCCATCAATGGGTGGATGTATGAAAGGTCCTTCTCTGTTTTTCATTCATAGAAGCTATAGTATGTCATATTAACCCCAGAAGATTACAGCTGTAGGGGATTGGGGGTGGGAGGATTCCAGGAAGTAAATGCTACATAAATCATCTGCCCTTTTCTCAATATGGCAATGACCAGAAATGCTAGCGGGTATTTTTCAAAGCGATTTCTTACCAAAATAAAGCATGGATGGATGGGGGAGATTGCTTTGAATAATAAAAATGAATTAAATAGTGTTTTTAGTTTGTGGTGCTCAGATGCAGTGTAGTTCCACTTTAAAATAACAAACATGTTATAATTCCCTTCTCTGCGTAATGTTTTTCCTCTCCTGGGGTCTCCCGCAGGCACTCCTGCCTCTTCCATCCAGTTCCTATGGGGGAATTTGTGCGTGCTCACCCACCGAGCTTGAATGTCAGTATCTATTTATCTATTGACACAGACAGCGGAACTTGGCCCCACCCCCCCCCGCTTTGAGCTTTTCACTGACAGTAGCAGGAGTCAATGTCTCCCGCTGCTCTCAGCCAAGCCTATGAGACAGCAGAGAGGGAAAAAGATTTGCTGCAGACATGCACAGTGCTGGATCGAGATGGGGCTCAGGTGAGTATTTAGGGAGGAGGCACTATCAACTGTTTTATTTGTGTCCTATTCACACCATACTTGCGAGATGGTGTGCAGAAAAATGCAGCAGAGTCTCCGCAGAGGTCCAGTCCCCACCTACCTGAGTCAGATGCCTGATTGAGTGAAATCAATGCATCTTAGGCTAGCATCCGTGTAAATCTACTGTGGTTTTTCTTTATTAACCACTTAACGACCGCCCACTGTAAATATACGTCGGCAGAATGGCACCGACAGGCAGAATCACGTACATATACGTGATTGCCTTTGTATAGTTGGGGGGTCCGATCGGACCCCCCTTCTTTACAGTGGGTGGTCGTTTTACCTTCGGGAGCGATCCGGCATGAGGGGACGGCCGTTCGATTCCGGACCCCCCCTCTCGATCGCTCCCGGCGAATGAGAGAGCTTCCCCTGCCTGCCAGGCAGGAGGAAGTGATGTCATCTCTCCTGCGGCGCTCACATATACCGAGCGCCGTACAGGAGAAGATGCAGGTTAGTGCACACAACACTACACTGACACCAGGACACATAGGCACATAAATCGCCCCCCCAGACACCCCCAGATCACCCCCCAGATCACCCCCCAGTCACAGTGTCACTGATTGCAGTGACCATTTATTTAGTGATCACTGCAATCAGTGACATTTGTGACTGTAAAAGTGTCACTACATTTAGTTTTAGGTCCAGTGTAGCCCCCTAACCCCCCCTAATAAAGGTTTTACCCCCTGATCACCCCCCAGATAACCCTTTCACCCCCTAGCACCGCCGTCGCTAAGCGATCATTTTTCTGATCGATTTCTTAGCGTCGGTGATGCTGATCGGTAGCCAGTAATTTTTTTTAGGTTCGCCGCAGGTTTTTATAGCGTCGGGTACCCCCATATATTACCTAATAAAGGTTTAACCCCCTTGATCGCCCCCCAGGTAACCCTTTCACCCCCTATCACCACTGTCACTAAGCGATAATTTTTCTGATCGATGTCTTAGCATCGGCGATGCTGATCGGTAGCCAGTAATTTTTTTTAGGTTCGCCGCAGGTTTTTATAGCGTCGGGTACCCCCATATATTACCTAATAAAGGTTTAACCCCCTTGATCACCCCCCAGGTAACCCTTTCACCCCCTAGCACCGCCGTCGCTATGCGATCATTTTTCTGATCGATGTCTTAGCGTCGGTGATGCTGATCGGTAGCCAGTAATTTTTTTTAGGTTCGCCGCAGGTTTTTATAGCGTCGGCTACCCCCATATATTATCTAATAAAGGTTTAACCCCCTGATCACCCCCCAGGTAACCCTTTCACCCTCTATCACCACTGTCGTTAAGCGATCGTTTTTATGATCGTTGTCTTAGTGTCGGTGATGCCGATAGGTAGCCAGTAATTTTTTTTTTAGGTTCACCGTCAGGTTTTTATATAGCGTCAGGTACCCCCATATATTACCTAATAAAGGTTTTAACCCCCTAATTGCCCCTAGTTAACCCTTTCACCAGTGATCATCATATAAGTGTTACGGGTGACGCTGGTTAGTTAGTTTGCTTTTTATAGTGTCAGGGCACCCGCCGTATATAACCCAATAAAGGTTTAACCCCCTGATCGCCCGGCGGGTGATATCAATTAGGTTTTAGCGTCAGAGAGGGTCTGCGTCACACCCCAGGCAGCGTCAGGTTAGTGCCAGTAGCGCTAACACCCACGCGTTAAGCATACTCCCCCCTTAGTGGTATAGTATCTGAACAGATCAATATCTGATCTGATCAGATGTATACTAGCGTCCCCAGCAGTTTAGGGTTCCCAAAAACGCAGTGTTAGCGGGATCAGCCCAGATACCTGCTAGCACCTGCGTTTTGCCCCTCCGTCCAGCCCAGGCCACCCAAGTGCAGTATCGATCGATCACGGTCACTTACAAAACACAACACACATAACTGCAGCGTTCGCAGAGACAGGCCTGATCCCTGCGACTCCAGTGCTGTAGGAGGTGATTTCACCACCACAGTTAAAAACAAAAAAGCATATATGCCGAAGCATTGGGGCAGCAGGGGCGGAGGAGCGATTTTGCTCCTAATGCCGCGTACATACGGTCGAAATTCCGACAGAGGCTTGCCCGTGGAAAAGTCTGACCATGTGTACGCGGCATAACTTTTGCGGGAAGATGCCCCAATGCTTCGGCATATATAAATGGTGCATGTATGCCCATCATTAGAAGTGGGTGGATGAAGGGCGGTATTCTAATGGTGGGCATACCCACCGATCAATCTTTTTTTTTCGTTCAGCCAACAGGCTGCATGAAAAAAAAGATTACAATACATGTCCAACAAGGACCAGCAACGTACTGGTATGTTGCTGGACTTTGAATGTTTATACCAGAATGATGCCTGCGGGTTTAGGTATCATCTTGGTATCATTCTTTTCAGCCAGCGGCCGGCTTTCATGTAAAAGCAATCCTAGTGGCTAATTAGCCTCTGGACTGCTTTTACAAGCAGTGGGAGGGAATGTCCCCCCCCCCCCCGGATATAAAAAGCGCCATTGGGAAATTGGGAAAGCATTTTATCACACCGATCTTGGTGTGGTCAGATGCTTTGAGGGCAGAGGAAAGATCTAGGGTCCAATAGACCCCAGTTTTTTCAAAAAAGAGTACCTGTCATTACCTATTGCTATCATAGGGGATATTTACATTCCCTGAGATAACAATAAAAATGATAAAAAACTAAATAAATATGGAAGCAACAGTTTAAAAATAAAATAAAAAACAAAATTAATAAAAAAAAAAAAAAAAAAAAAAAAAGCACCCCTGTCCTGCCCTGCTCTTGCCCAATGGCGAACGCAAGCGTTGGTCTGGCGTAATATGTAAACAGCAATTGCACCATGCATGTGAGGTATCACCGCGAAGGTCAGATCGAGGGCAGTAATTTTAGCAGTAGACCTCCTCTGTAAATCTAACGGGGTAACCTGTAAAGGCTTTTAAAAATGTATGTAGTTTGTCGCCAATGCGCGTTTGTGCGAAATTTTAAAGCATGTCGTGTTTGGTATCTATGTACTCGGCCTAAGATCATCTTTTTTATTTCATCAAACATTTGGGCAATATAGTGTGTTTTAGTGCGTTAAAATTTAAAAAAGTGTATTTTTCCCCAAAAAATGCGTTTGAAAAATCGCTGCGCAAATACTGTGTAGAAAAAAAAATGCAACACCCACCATTTTATTCTGTAGGGCTTTGCTTTAAAAATATATATAATGTTTGGGGGTTCAACATAATTTTCTTGCAAAAAAAATATGTTTTCATGTAAACAAAAAGTGTCAAAAAGGGCTTTGTCTTCAAGTGGTTAGAAGAGTGGATGTAAGCTTCCTAATGTTGTGTATAAAATGCCAGAACAGTTCAAAACCCCCCCAAATGACCCCATTTTGGAAAGTAGACACCCCAAGCTATATACTGAGAGGCATGTCGAGTCCATGGAATATTTTATATGTTGACACAAGTTGCGGAAAAAAGACAATTTTTTTTTTTTTTTTTTGCACAAAGTTGTCACTAAATGATATATTGCTCAAACATGCCATGGGCATATGTGGAATTACACCCCAAAATACATTCTGTTGCTTCTCCTGAGTACGGGGATACCACATGTGTGAGACTTTTTGGGAGCCTAGCCGCGTACGGGACCCCAAAAACCAATCACCGCCTTCAGGCTTTCTAAGGGTGTAAATTTTTGATTTCACTTCTCACTGCCTATCACAGTTTCGGAGGCCATGGAATGCCCAGATGGCACAAAACCCCCCCAAATGACCCCATTTTGGAAAGTAGACACCCCAAGCTATTTGCTGAGAGGTATTGTGAGTATTTTGCAGATCTCGCTTTTTGTCACAAAGTTTTGAAAATTGAAAAAAAAAAAGAAAAAAAAAAAAAATGTTCTTTCTTCATTTTCAAAAACAAATGAGAGCTGTAAAATACTCACCATGCCTCTCAGCAAACAGCTTGGGGTGTCTACTTTCCAAAATGGGGTCATTTGGGGGGGTTTTGTGCTATTTTGGCATTTTATGGCCTTCGAAACTGTGATAGGTAGTGAGGAGTCAAATCAAAAATTTGTGCCTAGAAATCCTGAAGGCAGTGATTGCTTTTCGGGGTCCCGTACGCGGCTAGGCTCCTAAAAAGTCCCACACATGTGGTATCCCCGTACTCAGGAGAAGCAGCAAAATTTATTTTGGGGTGCAATTCCACATATAACAATGGCATGTGTGAGCAATATATCATTTAGTGACAACTTTTTGTAAGTTTTTTATTTTTTTGTCATTATTCAATCACTTGGGACAAAAAAAAAAAAATATTCAATGGGCTCAACAGGCCTCTCAGCAATTATCTTGGGCTGTCTACTTTCTAAAATGGGGTCATTTGGGGGGGGGTTTGTGCTATTTTGGCATTTTATGGCCTTCAAAACTGTGATAGGTAGTGAGGAGTGAAATCAAAAATTTGCGCCCTTAGAAATCCTGAAGGTGGTGCTTGGTTTCCGGGGTCCCGTACGTGGCTAGGCTCCTAAAAAGTCCCACACATGTGGTATCCCCGTACTCAGGGGAAGCAGCAGAATGTATTTTGGGGTGCAATTTCACATATAACCATGGCATGTGTGAGCAATATATCATTTAGTGACAACTTTTTGTAATTTTTTTTTTTTTGTCATTATTCAATCACTTGGGACAAAAAAAAAATATTCAATGGGCTCAACATGCCTCTCAGCAATTTCCTTGGGGTGTCTACTTTCTAAAATGGGGTCATTTGGGTGGGTTTTGTACTGCCCTGCCATTTTAGCACCTCAAGAAATGAGATAGGCAGTCATAAATTAAAAGCTGTGTAAATTCCAGAAAATGTACCCTAGTTTGTAAACGCTATAACTTTTGCGCAAACCAATAAATATACGCTTATTGACATTTTTTTTACTAAAGACATGTGGCTGAATACATTTTGGCCTAAATGTATGACTAAAATTGAGTTTATTCGATTTTTCTTATAACAAAAAGTAGAAAATATCATTTTTTTTCAAAATTTTCGGTCTTTTTCCGTTTATATCGCAAAAAATAAAAATCGCAGAGGCAATCAAATACCATTAAAAGAAAGCTCTATTTGTGGGAAGAAAAGGACGCAAATTTCGTTTGGGTACAACATTGCATGTCCGCACAATTTACAGTTAAAGCAGCGCAGTGCAAAATTCTGAATTCACCTCTGGTCCTTTAGCTACCAAATGGTCCGGGGCTTAAGTGGTTAAAGCCTTACTCTAGGTTTTTATGTCCCAAAGTTTTTTATTTGATTGGCTGAGGTGGATATCTTGACATCATCTTCCCACCCCTCTTCCTCAGCCAATCAGAGGAAGCTTTGTATTTATTCATAGAATACAAAGCTTTCTGTGAATTGCTGAGCAGCGCTTAGTCTGACTCATGTTCAGGGAGTGGGACGGGAAGTCCCTATCCAACTGCCAAAACACAGCACTACTGTATATAATGTATGTAGGTGAGCCTACACTGGGCATAATAGTATAAGACTGCTTTCACACTGATGCACTGCTGTTTATTCACACCGCGTATGCAGTTTCTAAAAGCGCACCAAAACTCCCAAGTGCAACTTTAAGAAAGTGTACCTCACCTGCAGGATACAATAGACGTCTATAGCAAAGCGCAGCTAACCCAGGAAAAGTCACAGATGCACTGCAGCTGAATTTTGGGGGGTGGTGTTTTTTACCACCCCCGCCCCAACCACACCCTCTTTAGCTGCCGTGGCAAAGGGTGTACACATGTTGCTGCCGCAGCAGGAGTTATATTCCTTGTCATGGTTGGTGGATGTAGCACCTGCCAAGCATGACCCTTTCAAATGAATGAGGCCACTCTGCAAGTTCCCTGCAACCTTGTGCAGTACAGCAAGCAAGGGGTTAAATCAGGCAGCATTATGTTGCTTTTTCACCACCTGCTTTAACTCCTTGGATCCCACAGGAGCATGCAGTTACGGGGCGCTTGCAGAGTGGCCCCATTTACTTGAGGCAGTAGCACACACCAATAGCATCAGGAGGTTTAATTCCTGCTGCGGCATGTGTACTACACCTTTTGGCTGCTGCTAACAGAGGTAGGGATTGGGGGTGGTAAAACCACGACTCAACTGCAGTGTTTTATCTCTGTTCTGATTATAAGGTATATATTTACTGATCGTACTGTTGCTTTAAATTGGCATCCATTACTAGCAGGAACTGTAGTATATTCCTCCCACTTCCTGCTCAGCAGTCAGCAGTCATATTAAATAATCTTTCTACAGAGAAGGAAGCATGCTAAAGACCTCCACTATTTCTTAATACAGGCCTTGGAAGCATAAGTCTGTAAGTAAGCAGTCATTAGTTTTCAGTTAGTCAGTATATGTTCTACTAATGCAACTACATTTTATGTGTCTGTCAGGAAGTTCACTCAGCTAGGCCACACTTTTGCTAGCTAGTGCCTTAACAGTATTGTAGCATGCCTGTTACTATTTGCATTTGTGATGTAATGTTAAATGCTAATGCATATTTTTATAATTTGTGTTTTGCAGTTTTACAAAAAAAACTTATTCTCAGTAAAGATTTCAACTATAAGCCCTTCCTCCTGAGTCTTTGTTGGGAAGCTGTTAGCTGTCTGCCAAGCTTTGTCCTTTGAACACATTGTGAGGGCAGAACAGTAAAAAGACTTTTAACACAGCGGGCATAGTTTAAAGAAGAGTGGATGCATTCTGCTCATCATCAGCTAACCTCTACAGCCACAGACACTACAAAGAAGTAATCTGTTTCATCATGCAACACACAGACAAGGATAATACACCAGTCATCCCTCAGCATACACAAGCAGAGGAAAGCATACAAAACATGACAACCAACAGGTCACGCTGCACAAGCTCCAGAGTCTCTAGTCAGTCGGATCAGACATCAGCTAGTGCTGAATCTGCCAGATCCAAGCGCACTAGCTCTAGACATTCAAGCTGCTCTAACCTGTCGTCCACCAGTGCTGCAGCTGCCAAGGCCCATGCAAAAGCAGAAGCTGCGCGTGCACTGGCTTCCTATGCAATACGTGAAGCTGAAATGATAAGAGAACAGGGCTGCATAGATGAAGAACATCATATGATTAAAGCTAAAAGTAAAGCTGAAGCACTTAGAAGAAAAGCAGAGGTGAAAGCATCTTTACATATTATCAAGCAAGAAAAAACTGCTTCAGCAGCCTTAGCTGAAGCCGAGGTGCTCATGAGAGCTGCCGAAGAACAGTACAGAGAGCACTCTGTGATAGATACCCAAATGACACCACTTAGTGCAATCCAACGCACCAGTGAGTATGTGCAATTGCACGCGACCATGCGCTCGGATCAACAGTCTAATGATGCATTGGAATCGTCAAAGGTCCCACTAGCAGCAGACAACTTTGATATCGCTCGATGCCACAAGACTGAACCAGAACTTTACTATAACAAGCCAAGTGGTTACATACTCAGAGACCAATCTGTTGGTCCTTCAGGAAATCAAACAAATGGTGACATAATCCCTCCTTGGGAAAATATAAATCCGGCCTATAGCAGGAAGACTTGCAGTAAACGAGAACAACCACACGACTATAGTGGATTTTACCAAGCATCCCAACCGTCTTACCAGCCACAGACATGCCCTGTGTTTGTTCCCAGAAAATGCCCACCTGAGGCAGCAGGAGCCACAGAGGTGACAAAATACTTGATACGCCGTGAAATGGTGAGCTCTGGTCTCCTGAAGTTTGATGACCGTCCAGAAAATTATTGGGCCTGGAAGTCATCTTTTCTAAGCAGCACCCAAGACTTAAATCTGAAAGACAGGGAAAAGCTTGACCTACTCTCCAAATGGCTCGGACCAGAGTCCACGAGCAAGCCGAAAGAATCAGGTCAGTACATGTTCATGATGCGACAGCAGGGCTTACAATGTTATGGCAGAGATTGGAAGACTGCTATGGGTCACCTGAAGTAATTGAAGATGCACTTCTAAAGAAAATTGAAAATTATCCAAAATTAACCAATAGAGACAATCAGAAGCTGAGAGAGCTTGGTGACATACTTTTAGAGCTGGAAGCGGCAAAGGCTGGTGGATACCTCCCAGGCCTCTCATATTTGGATACAGCACGCGGAGTCAAACCGGTAATCGAGAAGCTTCCTTACAGCTTACAAGAAAGATGGATCACGCAAGCATCAAAATACAAGGAAGATCATCAGGTGGCATTTCCACCTTTCTCCTTCCTCGCCAAATTCATTGTGAAGCAAGCTAAAATATGCAATGACCCAAGCTTCGCCCTTTTGAACAGGGGAGGCTCCAGTTCTGTAAAGACAGAGAAACAACTTTCAGTGTACAATAAAGAATGCAGAGCAACAGTATCTGTACGGAAGACAGAAGTACCGACTGAGTTTGAGGCCAACCAGGATAAAAGCTCAGGAGTGCAAATTGAGGACCCAGATAAGCAGTGTCCCCTACATAACAAGCCTCATCCACTGAGAAAATGTCGCGGTTTCAGAAGCAAGACGATAGAGGAGCGCAAATCTTATCTTAAGGACAAGCGCATTTGTTTCAGATGCTGTGGTTCAACTCAACATCTTGCTAAAGACTGTGTGAAAACAATTTGATGTAAAGAATGCAATAATGACAACCATCTGTCTGCTTTACACCCAGGACCAGCACCATGGAAAACAGAGAATCCGGTAACCCAAGAAGATCATGGTGGGGAGCAAAAAGAGAGTGCATTACCAGCAATAACCTCAAAGTGCACTGAAATCTGCACAAACACATTTAACTTGAGATCATGCTCCAAGATATGTTTAGTCAAGGTGCATCCTGCAGGCCTCAGAGAGAGGGCAATCAGAATGTATGCGGTTCTAGATGAACAAAGTAACAGATCTTTGGCAAGAACAGAGTTCTTTGACCTCTTCGTTGACAGAGGAAGTCCAACTCCGTATACTTTGAAGACATGCTCAGGAGTTGTGGAGACATCAGGGAGGAGAGCAAACAACTACATCATTGAATCATTAGATGGGAAAACGCAGCTGACTCTGCCCACTCTCATTGAATGTGATATGATACCAGATGATAGATCAGAGATACCCACACCTGAAATTGCTCGCCACTACCCTCATCTGATGCAAATATCAGACAAGATTCCAGTACTGGACCCAGGTGCTGCAATTATCCTTCTACTTGGAAGAGACATATTGAGAGTGCACAAGGTCAGAGAGCAATACAATGGGCCACACAATGCACCATTTGCACAACGTCTTGACCTTGGATGGGTCATAATTGGTGATGTATGTCTGGATGGAGCTCACAAGCCATCAAAAGTGAATGTCTACAAAACAAACATGTTGCAAAATGGCCGCACATCATGTCTTAGCCCCTGTACCAACAAGAAACAGATTAAAGAAAGACTAGTCAACCCAATACAACAGCAGAAAGTTCGGAGTTACATGGAGGCTATCACCTCATCTGAAGATACAGATGAGCTAGGATGCAAGGTGTTTGAAAGAACGCGAGATGATGACAAACCAGCACCATCTGTTGAAGATAGCCTCTTCCTTGAGATAATGGACAGAGAAGTCTTTCTAGATGAGTCAAACAGCTGGGTAGCTCCACTACCTTTCCGTTCACCCCGACATCACCTTCCTAACAACAAAAGACAAGCAGTGAAGCGTCTCACCTCATTGCGACGCACTCTAGACAGAAAGACAGATATGAAGGAACACTTCCATGATTTCATGCAGAAGATCTTCGACAGTGGTCAAGCTGAAAAAGCACCACCATTGGAAGAAAAACAAGAATGTTGGTACTTACCAATATTTGGAGTGTATCATCCTCAGAAACCAGGACAGATACGAGTAGTATTTGACTCCAGTGCAAAGTATGAAGGCCTTTCCCTAAACGATGTCCTCCTCAGTGGACCTGACCTGAATAATACACTCCTTGGAGTCCTCATCAGGTTCCGAAAAGAACGCGTTGCAGTAACAGCAGATGTATAACAAATGTTCTACTGTTTTCTTGTCCGCAAAGATCACAGAGACTACCTGAGGTTCCTGTGGTATGAAGACAATGACTTCAACAAAGATGTCACAGAATACAGGATGAAGGTACATGTGTTCGGGAACAGCCCCTCTCCAGCTATAGCTATCTACAACCTGAGACGAGCAGCACAGAAAGGTGAAGAAGAACACGGCACAGATGCCAAACATTTTGTTATGAGAAACTTTTATGTGGACGATGGACTTGCTTCTTTCTCTAGCAATGAAGAGGCTATCGACATCCTGAAGAGAACAAGGGAGATGTTAGCAGAATCTAACATAAGGTTACACAAGATAGCGTCCAACAGCAGCAAAATCATGGAAGCATTTCCCTCAGAGGACCGTGCAAAAGACCTCAAGGACCTGGATCTAGGAACAGATTCACTGCCCCTTCAAAGAAGTTTAGGGCTCAGTTGGGATCTGAAAACCGACAGCTTTACATTTAGAGTATCCAGAGAAGAGAAGTCGTTCACGAGAAGAGGTGTCTTGTCCACGGTCAACAGCCTTTATGACCCCCTAGGATTTGTAGCCCCCATAACCATGCAAGGCAAGGCTCTTATGAGAGAAATTGCTACTGAACATGAACAAAGTGAATGGGATACACCTCTACCTAAGGAGAAAGAAATGCAGTGGAAGTTGTGGAAGGACTCATTAATAGAGCTTGAACAACTTATCATACAAAGGTCATATGTCCCTGTTTCTCTGTCTGCCACGAAGCAAAGAGAATTGTGTGTATTCTCAGATGCATCTACTATGGCTATAGCAGCTGTAGCCTACCTTAGAGTAATGGACTTTGAAGGACAAAACTATGTTGGGTTTATCATGGGAAAGTCCAAACTGGCTCCACGTCCTGCTCACACGGTTCCACGTTTGGAGCTTTGTGCTGCTGTCTTAGCAGTGGAGATGGCAGACATGATCATTGCTGAACTGGACATTGAAATTCATGCAGTGAAGTTTTACACAGACAGCAAGATTGTGTTAGGATATATTCACAATGCTTCGAGAAGATTCTACATGTACGTGTCAAACAGAGTGATACGCATCAGAAAGTCCACACGGCCAGTGGCACTACATCAGTACGGATAAAAATCCAGCCGATCATGGGACTAGACCGGTTCTAGCAGCTGTCCTGAAGCACACTAACTGGTTCTCAGGACCATCCTTTTTGAATAGATCAGAAACCGAAGAGACCACTCAGTTTGAGACATTTGAACTTGTAGAACCAGATAATGACAAAGAAGTACGTGCACAAGTAACGGCGTATAGTACCATAACTACTAGAGGCAACCTTGGCGCACGCCGGTTTGAAAGATTCTCCAGCTGGAAGTCACTCATTCGAGCTATAAGAAAGCTTATTCACCTAGCCAAATCCTTCTGTAGAGCTACAAACACTGACAAGTGCAATAGCAATCATCTTATGCAAGCCGAAATTATCATCATTAGATGTGTTCAGCAAGAAGTTTTCAAAGAAGACATCAAGTGCCTTCTTAAAAGAGAAGAGATCTCCAAACACAGTCCACTCAAAAAACTGAACCCAATACTTGATGAAGATGGAGTGATAAGAGTTGGAGGTCGCTCGTCAGTAGTGGATATGACGGTCGAAGAGAAACATCCTTTTATAATGCCCAAGAATCATCACATTTCATTTCTGTTAGTAAGACACTATCACGAACAAGTTGCACATCAGGGTCGCCACTTCACTGAAGGAGCAGTCCGGTCAGCTGGATTATGGATCATAGGGAGTAAACGACTAGTCTCCAGTGTCATCCACAAATGTGTAATTTGCAGAAAAATCAGAGGGAAACTTGAAGAGCAGAAGATGTCAGACTTACCTGCTGATAGACTTGCTTCAAACCCACCCTTTACTCATGTTGGCCTAGATGTCTTTGGTCCTTGGAACATCTCCTCACGTCGGACCAGAGGAAGCAGTGCAGAAAGTAAACGTTGGGCTGTTCTGTTCTCTTGCATGAGTACAAGAGCAGTACACATTGAAGTCATCGAGTCTCTGTCTACCTCAAGCTTTATCAATGCTTTGAGAAGATTTTTCTCTATCCGAGGACCTGTGAAGCAACTCCGCTCAGATCGGGGCACAAACTTTACTGGGGCCTGTAAGGAGTTAAGGATCCTTACAGAAGACTCTGAGACGAGTGCTTATCTTCAAGATCAAAGATGCACTTGGACCTTCAATCCTCCTCATGCGTCACATATGGGAGGAGCTTGGGAGAGGATGATTGGAGTGGCTCGTCGCATTCTGGATGCCATGTTTCTGAAGGTTAGCTCTACTCGCCTTACACATGAAGTTCTCATCACACTTATGGCTGAAGTCATGGCTATCATGAACGCTCGACCCTTAGTTCCGGTGTCTACCGATCCAGAAATGCCAACAGTTTTGACACCTGCAATGCTTTTGACCCAGAAGATGGAAACAGTGACAGCTCCCACAGGAGATTTTGGTCTCAAAGATCTTTTACACCAAGCAATGGAAGCAAGTTCAGAGTCTTGCAGACATCTTCTGGAATAGATGGAAACAAGAGTACCTGGTGACGCTCCAGTCACGCAGAAAATGGCAAATTGACAAGCCTAACCTACAAGTCGGAGATGTCGTCCTACTAAAGGACGCTCAGGTCCACAGAAACGAATGGCCAGTTGGACTCATTGTCGAGACTGTACCTAGTAATGATAGTAAGGTTAGAAAGGTCAAAGTTAAAGTCATGAGACAGGGCACCCCTAAGGTGTACTTTAGGCCTATCTCTGAAGTTGTTTTACTTCTTAAAAAGGAAACATAGTGGTATAATGTTCATTATGCCAGGTGGGGAGTGTTCTGATTATAAGGTATATATTTACTGATCGTACTGTTGCTTTAAATTGGCATCCATTACTAGCAGGAACTGTAGTATATTCCTCCCACTTCCTGCTCAGCAGTCAGCAGTCATATTAAATAATCTTTCTACAGAGAAGGAAGCATGCTAAAGACCTCCACTATTTCTTAATACAGGCCTTGGAAGCATAAGTCTGTAAGTAAGCAGTCATTAGTTTTCAGTTAGTCAGTATATGTTCTACTAATGCAACTACATTTTATGTGTCTGTCAGGAAGTTCACTCAGCTAGGCCACACTTTTGCTAGCTAGTGCCTTAACAGTATTGTAGCATGCCTGTTACTATTTGCATTTGTGATGTAATGTTAAATGCTAATGCATATTTTTATAATTTGTGTTTTGCAGTTTTACAAAAAAAACTTATTCTCAGTAAAGATTTCAACTATAAGCCCTTCCTCCTGAGTCTTTGTTGGGAAGCTGTTAGCTGTCTGCCAAGCTTTGTCCTTTGAACACATTGTGAGGGCAGAACAATCTCACTCACCCCCAAGGGTGCCGCTGTCGAATGCAACTAAGGGCTCATTCACAAGTGCAATTGGCACTGCTGCTCCTCTGAAAAGCGTTCCGATTGTGTTGGACAGGTAATGAGGAGGCAATGTGTACAAACAATACCACATAATGACAACGTGAAAGAAGTTTGAAATCTTTGCAAATTTATTAAAAATAAAAACCGACAAACATCCCATGTACATAAGTATTCACAGCCTTTGCTCAATACTTTGTTGAAGCACCTTTGGCACCAATTACAGCCTCAAGTCTTTTTAAATTTGATGCTACAAGCTTGGCACACCTATTTTTGGGCAGTTTCTCCCATTCTTCTTTGCAGGACCTCTCAAGCTCCATCAGGTTAGATGGGGAGCGTCGGTTCACAGCCATTTTCAGATCTCTCCATAGATGTTCAATCGGGTTCAAGTCTGGGCTCTGGCTGGGCCACTTAAGGACATTCACTCTTTTGTTATCTTGGCTATGTGCTTAGGGTCGTTGTCCTGTTGGAAGATGAACCTTCGATCCAGTCTGAGGTCCAAAGCGCTCTGGAGCAGGTTTTCATCAAGGATATCTCTGTACCTTGCTGCATTCACCTTTCCCTCAATCCTGACTAGTCTCCCAGTTCCTGCTGCTGCAAAACATCCCCACAGCATGATGCTGCCCCCTCCATGCTTCACTGTAGGGATGGTATTAGCCAGGTGATGAGAGGTGCCTTGTTTCCTCCAGACATGACGCTTGCAACTCAGGCTAAAGAGTTCAATATTTGTTTCACCAGAGAATTTGTTTCTCATGGTCTGTGAGTCCTTCTGGTGCCTTTTGACAAACCCCAGACGGGCTGTCATGTGCATTTTACTGAGGCGTGGCTTCGGCCTGGTTGTTCTTCTGGAAGTTTCTCCTCGCTCCACCGAGAAACGCTGGAGCTCTGTCAGAGTGACCATCGGGTTCTTGGTCACCTCCCTGACTAAGACCCTTCTCCCCCGATTGCTCAGTTTGGCCCGGGCAGCCTGCTCCAGGAAGAGTCCTGGTTAGGGTTGCCACATCATCCCTTTACTCCAGGAAACACATTAATTACACAGATTCTGTGGCTGATTAAGGTGGTAATTAAACTCACTTGGTGCCTTATCTGCTTTAAATCAGCCTCAGAACCTGTGCAAATAATGTGTCCTGGATTAAAGGGATGATGTGGCAACCCTAGTCCTGGTGGTTCCAAACTTCTTCCATTTATGGATGATGGAGGCCACTGTGCTCATTGGGACCTTCAATGCTGCAGAAATGTTTCTGTACCTTCCCCCAGATCTGTGCCTCCATACAATCCTGTCTTGGAGGTCTACAGACAATTCCTTGGACTTCATGGCTTGGTTTGTGCTCTGACATGCACTGTTCACTTTGGGACCTTATATAGACAGGTGTGTGCCTTTCCAAATAATGTCCAATCAACTGAATTTACCACAGGTGGACTCCAATCAAGTTGTGGAAACATCTCAAGGATGACCAGTGGAAACAGGATGCACCTGAGCTCAATTTTGAGTGTCATGGCAAAGGCGGTGAATACTTATGTACATGGAATTTTTTCATTTTTTATTTTTGATAAATTTGCAATGATTTCAAACTTCTTTCACGTTGTTATTATGGGATTTTAAAGTGTCAAAATATAGCAAAAATTAGCGATTAACCACTTGCCGACCGCCACACACACATATACGTCGACACAATGTCACGGGCAGGCAAATGGGCGTACCTGTACGTCCCTTTAAATTTGCCACCCAGCGTGCCTCGTGAGTGCTCGCGGGTCCCGGGAACTCGATGTTCCCAGGCGGCCTGCGATTGCGGTCGGCAAAGGCAGAACAGGGGAATGCCTTTTGTAAACAAGGCATTCCCCTGTTCTGCCTAGTGACATGTCAGGGATCTACTGTTCCCCGTGATCGGGAACGGTGATCAGTGACATGTCACTGGTAGCTCCTCCTCCTAACAGTTGGAAGCACTCCCTAGGAAACACTTAAACCCTTCAGCGCCACATAGTGGTTAACCCCTTCACTGCCAGTGTCATTTTCACAATAATCAGTGCATTTTTATAGAAATGACAATGGTCCCAAAATGGTGTCAAAAGTGTCCGATGTGTCCGCCATAATGTTGCAGTCACGATAAAAATCGTTGATCGCCGCCATTACTTGTTAAAAAAAAAAAATATTAATAAAAATGTCATTAAAACAAAAACAAAAACAAAAAAAAATGCCATGAAACTATCCCCTAGTTTGTAGACGCTATAAATTTTGCGCAAACCAATCAATAAACGCTTATTGCGATTTTTTTTTTTTTTTTTACCAAAAATATGTAGAAGAATACGTATCGGCCTAAACTGAGGAAAAATAATGTTACTCTTTCGTCCATGGACCGACACAGCTTCTCTATTGACAAAGTGGGTATTATCCGTTAATTAGGCGTGACTAGGCAGAAAAACTTGTAAAAAGTGTTGCATCACACCTTCTACAGTATCGCCCAGGGGGCGGACCCTCTGGGTATAACCTCTCAGTCTGCATCTCGCAGATCAGTTTTTTTCTGTCTAGCAAGGAGTAGGACATGGCTCCCTTCGGGCCCATTGGTCCGGGGGAAAAAATATATATATATATATTTTTTTTTCATTTGTTGTTTCCTGCGATCTTCGATCAACTGCCGACTGGGTGACAAGCTGGATCCTCGATCCTTGTAGTCTCCCCAGTTTCGGCCATCGAGCGTGTGCCGACCCTAGCTATGCGCTGGGTTTTCCACGACATGCCCGTCGCTCCACGGGTGGCCGGTGAGCCTACGCTCCAGGGCCTGCATCGGACCGCTCAGCTTCGGCTGACCTTACGGCCGAGTCGCAGCAGCCTGGCCGGTGAGCTTACGCTCCAAGGCTTGCATCGGACCGCTCAGCTTCGGCTGACCTTACGGCCGAGTCGCAGCAGCCTGTCCGGTGAGCGTCACGCTCCAGGGCATACATATGATCGTCCCTTTTGGGTCCAATCACAGCATGCCTGGCCAACAGTCACCTTCCGTGCGCGGACGATGATCTGTTTGGAATGTCTTCCAGCATAACACATGCAGGATAGGTAAGTAAAACTCCCCTGCCTCGGCTGGGTGATTTAGCTGGACATTCCTGGAGAGATCAAGTAAGTGGTTGTGGCCCCTTTCTTCCCTCTCTCCCTGCCTTTCCCTCCTCCCTGGGCTTCTAGCTAAAGGTTGCTGGGTGCTGGGGGTCACCTAAGGGGTCCCACTGGAGCGGGGCTGGCTGTAACTAACATTTAAAAGAAATGTCATTTCTGCGTACCTGTGTGTGTGTGTGTGTGTCCTTCCTCCTCCATGCTGTCGGCGGCCATTTTGAGGTGGTCCATGCCAAGTTTGGCCTCTTGTGACTGCCTGGCGGCCATCTTCCTGTGGTTCGGCCACACCCACTGGCCCCTATCAGGTGATCGGCGGCCATGTTTGTCCACCCTGTATGTGTAGATTGCCATTCGGCGGCCATCTTTTTCTGGGCTACGGCTGCTTGACCTCTATCTTCGGCTCCGCGGCCATTTTCTTGGAGCCCACATTATCTTCCATACAGACGTTTTTGGCAGCCATTTTGCGAGAGCCTCCGGCCTCTAGGGTGCATTACACTGGCGCGAAAATTCACACAGGAAGTGCTGATAAAAGAAGCAGACTGACACAGCAGCAGAGGGACAGCATCACAGACGCAGCACATGGCAGCATAGCAGTACCTATCCAGGGTGGTGAGTCCTCTGGGTGACTTCAGCACAGGAGGGTGGCCTATTGATATCTTGCCTGGAGCCCTGTGGGTGTCAGCGTGTGGTCAGCATGGCATCTGAGCCAGATGTCTTCTCCCCTGAAACACCAGGTTTAGCAGCTGGTGTCCCTGAGGTGTCTATGGACGCTATGTCGGCAATCCTAGAGGCGTTTGCTGCCAGGGTGGAAGCAGCACACGGGAATACAGGGGGTAATAAACGCCCCCGTCCCCTGCAATCTTCTGGGGATATTTCTGATGCAGAACCAGGTCCAGCTACGGCTCATGGCCCAGATTCTGATGCATCAGAGACTGCAGACCGTGACCGATCGGACAGTGAGGAGGACTCCAAGTCCAGGTCAGTACGCGAGACGGCTTTGGTATCTGACCTTATTACTGCAGTGCGGGATACGCTAAAGTTGGAAAATACTGCAGAAGTAGCAGATACTCCAGTCCCCTTTGGGTTTCGTAAACCTGCCCGCACTGCTAAGGTGTTCCCTTGTGTGTCTTATTTTGACAAACTCTTATACAAGGAATGGGAGAACCCACGGAGGGTCTTTACAGCCCCTAAGAGGTTTGCAGTACGGTACCCCTTTGAGGAGAGTTTTCTGAAGATATGGACCTCTCCCCCTATAGTGGACCCTTCGGTGTCCAGACTTAATAGAGCCACCACTATTCCAGTAGAAGGGGCTCCGGTTTTCAAGGACCCTGTGGATAAGAAGGCTGAAGCACTCGCTCGCTACCTATACTCAGTGGTAGGCTCGGCAGTACGCCCGGCATTGGCGGGGGCCCTAGTGTCTCAGACACTTACTGAATGGGCAAAATTGCTACTCCAGGGGTTAAAGGAGCGAGATGCTTCTCCTAATGAGATAACTTTGGCCGACCAGTTGGTCCAGGGCCTTAAGTTTGTCTGCGAGTCAGACATGGATACTATTCCCCTGCTGTCAAGAGCTTCGGTTTATGCAGTAGCAATACGCCGCCTGATCTGGCTAAAGGGCTGGTCTGCGGACCAGACTTCCAAGAAAGCCCTGTTGGATCTGCCTTTTAAGGGCGACAGACTTTTTGGGGGTTCTCTGGATGACATCATCAAGGATGCCACAGGAGGTAAAAGCACTTTGCTTCCCCAAACTAGCAAGGGTAAGGGACCACGCCAAGGGCAAGGGCCCTCCTTTACTGCACGCAAGCGTTTTTTTCGCCCCCTTAAGGCGACAGGGAAAAGACTCCAGGCCGATAAAGCGCCTGCCCAAGGACAAAAGCGTCCTTGGTCCCGCAGACCCAACAAGCCTGCGGACAAATCTGCGTCCACATGAAGGCTTGCCCCCACCCAGCTCTCGGGTGGGGGGACGTCTTCGCAAATTCGCGACTCAGTGGACTGCTCTAGTCTCCGACAGGTGGGTTTGCGAAGTAATCTCCTCAGGCTACAAGATAGAATTTCTCTCTTGTCCACCGGACAGATTCATCACCTCCAATCTCCAGCTACTACCGACCCATTGGGAGGCCCTGTATGGGGCGGTCCAGGGTCTACTGGAACGCGGGGTAGTTATTCCAGTTCCAGAACAGGAACGGGGTCAGGGTTTTTACTGAAATCTGTTCATTGTGCCGAAGAAGGAGGGGGTTCGGCCAATCTTGGATCTCAGAGCCCTCAATTGCTTTGTGAAAGTACAAAGATTTCGGATGGAGTCGGTTCGATCTGTAGTCACGGCTCTCCATCCGGGGGACTTTCTGGCCTCCTTGGACATCAAGGACGCATACCTGCATGTCCCCATATACTCCAGACACCAGAGGTTTCTTGCGATTTGCTATCGGGAAGAACCACTACCAGTTTGTGGCCCTCCCGTTTGGCCTTGCCTCAGCACCCAGGACGTTCACCAAGGTGCTCGCTCCGATTCTGGCACTTCTAAGACAGCGGGGTATCGCTATCACAGGTTACTTGGATGACCTTCTGCTGAAGGCCCCTTCAAGCTCAGAATTAGAGGTAAGCGTGTCCATTACCTGTCAGACTCTTCGAGACTGTGGTTGGATACTAAACACGCAAAAGTCAGTATTGGTGCCCACTCAACGCCTAGTGTACCTGGGGTTGATTCTGGATTCCTCAGAGGCAAAGGTATTCCTCCCTGTGGAGAAGTTGCAGACCCTCCGGGCTGCAGTACGGCAGCTGACTTCCAGGAATTGGTCGTCACTCCATTTTTGCATGCGAGTGTTGGGCCTCATGGTAGCCTCCTTCGAGGCGGTCCCATATGCTCAATACCACACTAGAGTGTTACAGAAGGAAGTTCTGTCCAGATGGAACAGATGCCCTTCATCTCTGGATTATCAAATCCGAGTGAGCCACCTAGTCAGGAGATCCCTGGTATGGTGGCTGACAGCACCGGCTCTAAGGGCCGGGAAGTAATTTCTTCCGGTTTACTGGATAGTGATCACGACGGATGCCAGCCTTACAGGTTGGGGGGGAGTCTGGGGTGTCCAGTCGGCGCAAGGTCGCTGGACCCCAGAGGAAGCCCTCCTGCCGATCAATGTCCTGGAGATCCGGGCGATCAAGCTGTGCCTCTTCAAATGGTCTCAGAGACTGCAAGGGCGTCCAGTCAGGATCCAGTCAGACAACGCCACAGCGGTGGCATATGTCAATCATCAAGGAGGAACAAGAAGCTCAGCTGCAGCATCGGAGGTTGCTCGCATCCTGAAGTGGGCAGAGAAGAGCGTACCGGCACTATCGGCCGTGTACATTCCGGGTGTGGAAAACTGGCAGGCGGACTACCTGAGCCGCCAGATGCTGGACCAGGGAGAATGGTCCTTACACCCGGAGGTGTTCCAACTCCTCTGCCAAAGATGGGGCACACCAGACGTAGATCTTCTGGCTTCCCGACTCAATCGGAAGGTATTGAGATTCGTGGCCCGGTCAAGAGACCCATGGGCAGACGCAACAGACGCGTTGGTAGCATCGTGGGGTCAGTATCGGCTAATCTATGCCTTCCCTCCCTTAAGGCTTCTTCCTCTTCTGCTCCGCAGAGTGGAGGCAGAGGGAATTCCAATGATCCTAATCGCTCCAAATTGGCCTCAGGGTCCTTGGTACGCCGATCTAGTACGTCTGGTAGCAGACGTCCCCTGGCGCCTACCACTACGGAAGGACCTGCTATCGCAAGGTCCCATATTCCATCCTGCTTTACAGTCATTGGCTTTAACGGCATGGCTGTTGAGAACCAGGTACTGAGAGACCGGGGCCTGTCAGACTCAGTAATCTCTACTATGAGAAGTGCTCGAAAACCGTCCTCTAGGAAGGTTTATCACCGCACTTGGAGGGCCTACATCTCCATGTGTGAGGAAATGAAATGGTATCCGCGTACCTATTTGGTTTCCAGAATCCTGCTGTTTTTACAGCATGGGGTGGACCAAAGGCTTGCCCTAAGTACGATTAAGGGTCAGATATCTGCCCTGGCTGTCTTTTTTCAGCGACCCCTGGCGCCTCACTCTCTCGTGAGTACATTTGTGCAGGGGGTTCGACATGTGGCCCCTCCGGTCCGTCCCCCGTTACCTCCGTGGGACTTGAACCTGGTCCTCTCGGTGCTTCAGAAGGCACCGTTTGAGAAGATTAGAGATATTCCCCTGTTGACACTTTCTCAGAAAGTGGTCTTTTTGGTGGCTGTTACATCAGTTAGACGAGTCTCTGAGCTGGCAGCCTTGTCTTGCAAGGCTCCTTATTTGATTTTCCACAAGGATAAGGTGGTGCTGCGGCCGCAGCCTTCCTTTCTTCCGAAAGTCGTTTCGGCTTTTCATCTCAACGAAGACATTGTACTTCCATCCTTGTGTCCTCATCCGTCGAATCCTAAGGAGTCGGCGTTGCATTCCTTGGACGTTGTCCGAGCTTTGAGAGTATACCTACTTCCCTGTTCCGGAAGTCAGACTCACTGTTTGTTTCGGTGGCTGGTCCAAAGAAGGGCCAAGCAGTCTCGTCGGCCACCATCTCTAGGTGGATCCGACAGATAGTAATCCAGGCTTACGCCTTAAAGGGTCAGGCGCCCCCCTTTCCTGTCACGGCGCATTCGACCAGGGCAATAGGTGCCTCTTGGGCTTTCCGACATCAAGCGTCTGTTTCCCAACTATGTAAAGCGGCGACTTGGTCGTCCGCTCACACTTTCACAAAATTCTACAACGTTGATGTAGGTGCATCTTCGGATGCCTCTTTCGGCCTCAAGGTTTTGCAAGCGGCTGTTTAGAGTTGCAACTCCTCCGTTGGAGGAGTGCTGTTTTGTGTTTTGGGGTGAAGTTTGTTTTTATGCTGTTACCACCCCTCGTTTTTTTCCCTGACACTGCTTTGGGACGTCCCACTTTGTCAATAGAGAAGCTGGGGCGGTCCATGGACGAAAGAGTAAATAGGATTTTTTACTCACCGTAAAATCCTTTTCTCTGAGTCCATGGACCGACACAGCACCCACCCCTCCTTTTAAGTTTGTACTGCTTTTTGACGAACTGATCTGCGAGATGCAGACTGAGAGGTTATACCCAGAGGGTCCGCCCCCTGGGCGGTACTGTAGAAGGTGTGATGCAACACTTTTTACAAGTTTTTCTGCCTAGTCACTCCTAATTAACGGATAATACCCACTTTGTCAATAGAGAAGCTGTGTCGGTCCATGGACTCAGAGAAAAGGATTTTACGGTGAGTAAAAAATCCTATTTTTTTTATATCTTTTTTGGGGATATTTATTATAGCTCTATTTTTGTTTATAGCGCAAAAAAACAAAACCGCACAGGTGATCAAATACCACCAAAAGAAAGCTCTATTTGTGGGAAAAAGGACGTCAGTTTTGTTTGGGAGCCACGTAGCACGATCACGCAATTGTCAGTTGGTGTTGAATCGCAAAAAGTGGCCTGGTCTTTGGCCAGCGAAATGGTCCGGGGCGTAAGTGGTTGAAAACACCAGGGTACTTTGTAACTAGACTTAGGGCACTTTCACCCTGTTCCGTTGTTAAAATGCATATGCGTTTTTGCCAGATTTTATGGACTTCTGACTCCAATCATATACCTGTGAAACAAATGCTTCTTACAGTCTCCTGACTCTGCTCTATTGTCATTTATTGCCAACACTGTAGAGAGCAATGTAACCAAGAAAACCTGAACAAAAAGAGACACCTGTTCTACAAGCCTGTTTAATTTCATGTCTTTCAATGCCATGCGCCAAACTTTTAGATTCCATACTGCTCTGCACCCGCTCTGCACCCGTGTGGAGAATAACACCACAAACTGGTAGAATAGAGTTGGCAGTGCTTCACATGTAATTTCACATAGTCTACATTCATTCCACAAGCATTCAGCCCTGTCCAGCCACAGCATATTTCAACCTATTATAGACTTTGACAGGCTGCAGGCAGTGTGGTTGGACGCAGCACCTGTGCCTTCCAGGCGTGCAATAATGTCAGCACAGCAGCTAGATGCTCATGTGCAACAGACCTAACCCATCTTGCATGGACCCCCGCGTATGTAAACCGAAGAACGGAGAACTCTTGGGATGGGAGTGTCATGTGACCACTGCTTTATGCCCCGTACACACGGTCGGAATTTCCAAAAAGAAAAAGTCCGATGGGAGCTTTTAGTCGGATATTCCAACCGTGTGTATGCCCCATCAGACTTTTTCTGTCAGAATTTCCAACGGACTTAGATAAAGAGCAGGTTCTCTATTTTTCCGACGGAAAAAAATCAGTTCGTAAATTCCGATCCTCTGTAGCAATTCCGACGGGAAAAATTCTGACGCATGTTTAGAAGCATTGAACTTAATTTTCTCGGCTCGTCGTAGTGTTGTACGTCACCGCGTTCTTGATGGCTGAAAGTTCAGAGAACTTTTGTGTGACCGTGTGTACGCAAGCCAAGCTTGAGCGGAATTCCGTCTGAAAAACCATCCAAGTTTTTTCCGACGGAAAATCTGTTTGTGTGTACGCGGTATTAGGTATGTAAAAAGGACATTGAGATGGGTTTTTTAAGCCAGTGGTCAATTAGAAGGGGGTGGAGGGGTGTTGTTATCCCAATGAGGGGATAGAAAGCTTCTTGAGCTTCTGTGACTCCAAAAAGGCCATCAGACACTTATTCCTTGTAGAGGGCTCCTGCAAAAAGATGTCAGACACTCTTTCCTTGTAGAGGGCTGCTTTATTGGCTCTGGAAGATTGCATGAGGTTGCTGCTGGTGTATTCTTCAATGTATGGGGGTCTGGGAATGTCCCTTCTTTTAGCATTCATGACTAGTTTGTCTCTGGTCCTCTTTTTCCCAGATGCTTTTGGGAACTCTATGCAGTAGTGATAAATGGGCACCATGGACAGAGTTGACATAATGTCAGTAAACTCTTAGTGCCACGTTCAATCCCAGTCCTTCCCTCCTGGAGGTGTTGAAGGACCAATAGCATGTCCTGAGCCCGGTCTTTTCCAGTGGTGGTTGAAGAAGCAAATTGCAGTAGGCTTGTGCTGTCTGCCGATCCCGATTCAAAACAGTCCTGAGCAGATGCCATATCTTTGCTTGTTGGGCAATACATCGGAATGGGTAGGACCATATGCATTCAGGGAAAAATGCCAATACCATGCAACAAAACGCTCTGTTTTTAACTGGAGTTCCACTTATTTCCACCAATAAATGCATCTTCTTGATCTTCACTTTTGCCCATAATTCTAATATCTGTAGTTTTTAAAGATAAAGTTTAGGTATGTATTTTTTTGCATAGTTATATTGACCAATGTAAGTGTGCTTGTGCCATGCCTGGCTGATCCTTGTGGAAGTTGGAAATCACTTTAGTAGGCACTGCCAAGTATCCTGTTCTCTTTGTATTGCTTCCTTTGTGTGAAATCCCTGGTGATCCTGCCGGTCCCTCAGCTTTTCTATCAAAAACTGACCACAGTAAGCATGAGAGCACAGCGTAATCAGTTCGCTAACTGTGTTGGGAAATCAGCCTGCAATCCTCCAATGATCAGGCTTGTCCTGACATTCCTCCCCTTTAAGTCATTCAATATAAAGTTCAGTGGATTGCTGTTTCTCCTCCCCCAGCTCTTATGTAAGCTGAGAGGTAATGTGATCACTTATAAAAAGGGAAAAAACTTGTTTTTATGTTTTTATATATATCTATAAACAAATGTTTTGCCTTTCATTTCTATTTTAAACTTTAAGAATTGCTTGCATTCAAAAGTGCATAGAAAACAATATCAGTGATATATTATATCAAAATCTGTGACATTTACAATATCCTTCAAAGTACATAGTAAATCATAAAGTGCTTTCTTGTAGTTTTTGTGCAAGCCCTCTAAAAAAGCAAAGTTCAAAAAACTATACAAAGTGCAAAAAACGCAACATTAAATGTCCGCAAATAAAGTGCTAAACAGCTCCAAAATTCTGAATCACTTATAGTTTGAACAAAAATTGTCCATCATTTATCAACTAATAGACTAGGTTGCTGTGTATCCAAGTGGTGATGCACTCCTTTCCCTCCAAGTGAATTTTCTCACCAAAATGCATTGACCACTTAAAGCGGTGTTCCGTCCACCGCTGCAAAAATTAAAAGCCAGCAGCTACACATACTGCAGCTGCTGGCTTTTAATAATAGGACACTTAGTGGTCCTGGAGTCAGCGATGTCGACACCGAAGCTGATGTTTCCATTAGCTGTCGGGTGTATGCCGCCGCCATTGCGGGTAAGGGAACCCCGCAGTATAGCCTTACGCCTTCACGGCAGGAACCCTACTACGCAAGCGCGAGGCTCCGCTCCTCTCTCTTACTGGCCTGGTGGCAGGGGGAGGAGGAGGGAGCCGAGCGGTGACATCATGGGCCGCGGCCCGGACTCCCGTAAGTGAGAACAGGATACCTGTCAAAGATCCCCTGAGGGGGGGAGGAGACAAATCAGCGGAAGTTCCACTTTTGGGTGGAACTCCGCTTTAACTTAATAAGTGGGTCATCAGCGCTTTAACTCTTTGTCCACCAGGGGTCTCCCTCTATCACATCAGCTCCACACCAGGTTTGAGAGGATCCATATAAAGCAAGGAAGACAATGAGAATCATTGAATAAAGCTATCATTTATTAAAAATTAAGGTACATAAAATCAGTCTACTCACAAGTGTCGTGCCTATCCTGGCACCCAGTATAGATTTCTTTGGAAAGTGTCCAGAACGACGCTCCACCAGCTGCTGTTGTGCTGCTGTTGTGACGGTGCAAGCCTGCGTTCCACCAGGCAGAATTGATGTCAGGCCAGCCCCGCCCACAGCATTTCATTATTCACGGACATCATCTGGAGCACCCTCTTTCTCCAATACTAATATATTTGTCATTTGCATTGCCTTACAATGATATGCATTGTTACCTTGTTTTTAAAAGTCATTATATTGTAATATTCTTACATTGTTTTAATGAAAATGTTGCTGCCTCTAGCCAGAATTTTCTAATAAATGTATTTATTTTCAGTACATCACGGGACACAGAGCCATTAATTACCACATGGGTTATAGGACCACCTTCAGGTGATGGACACTGGCATAATCAAGACCGGAAGTCCCCCTCTATATAACCCCTCCCATATAGGGAGTACCTCAGTTTTTTCGCCAGTGTCTAAGGTTTTGGTCACGGTTTACTTTATGCTCCTCAGAAGGGCCCTGCCACAGGGCCAGGGAGCTGTACAATCGGATCCATTAAAAAAGCCAAACAAAGGCAAAAGTGGATGGTACCCAAGCCTCGATACCGAAGAACAAGGTTTTTGCCTGTAACGCTTCTCCCAGGAGAGCTGGGCCCTGGGATCCAGCGCCTTAGTCACATTGTTATACTACAGGTTGTTCTGGCAGGGCGCTCTTCAGGTCCAAGGCAGTGGACCCTATTAAAAAAGGGGACCCCCGTCCTCGAAGATCTGGCAAGACTCCAAGCCCGCCGTGATGGGTGAAGATTGGGTCACTGTGCTAATTCCAGTAGTATCCTGCGACGGGAATGGTAAGAAGATCCTTTTGGACTTTTTAATGAATAGTTGATGTCTTGCCTGTATTCTCGCCTACCACTAGAGGGTGTGAAGTAGCATATCTGGTGTCAGCATCTGCCTGCCTGGTTGAAGGTCTGTCAGCAGCGCTTGCGGAGGAGTTCTGCCTTCCCTCTCAGTTCATTAGCCACCTAAAGTGGGGAGGGAGTGTTTGGTCCCACCAGCAGTCTTCCCCCCACCTTCCCCCCCCCCCAAGATCCTTGTGTGGATCACTGCTTGCGAATGCGCGCACGCAAAATGATTCTCTTATTTGGAAAGAGACGCCACAGGGGTGGGGAGCGGCGCTGACAAGCGTGCACGTGTTCCGGCGTGCGCATTGCGCTACGGCACATGCGCGATCCGGCATTTTTTGCTAATTTGAGCCATGTGTGTACAGGTGCGCGATGGAGAGACACTTATCACAGGGCACGTAAGTGCTGGGGTGCTGGGGACAGGCATTTTCAAAACTCATCTGTTCAGCATCTGAGCTGTGGCATTTGATAGCGGCATATTAATATTGCTAAGACTGAGCTCAGCAATAGATGCATAATAACTAGTACCTCTGCTTTGTGCCTAGGACTATGTATACCCAAAGGAGAGGGGCAAAAACAGGGAGAAGGGGTGCAAAAGCGCAACAGTCAGGCTCAGAGAACCCTAGTCGCGCCTCCACGGGACCTGCCTCCCCTGTAAGACCTGAAACGGTTGATCAAGTTGAACCCTTGTCAGGCATTGTAGCTACCTCCAACACCCCAGCCTCTGCATATGTAACTAAAGATGATTTGGCTGTGGCTCTGGCTGCTTTGGAGGGTAAATTAGCCAGTTTGATCACGTCCACCTCCCATTCTGGAAAAAACATGACAGGTCCCCTTCCCCTGCTCCTGGGCCGTCGGCTGCAGATCAGGAGTGGGTAGAGGATTCAGATGTGCCTCTAGAGGACCCACTGGAAGGGACAGGAGGAAAGTTCCTCATTTGAGAGTTCAGCCCCAGAGGAAGCCTCCACAACCTCACAGTCTCATAGGCTGTTAATTTAATCGCTCACTGAGACAGTACGTATTGGTTATATATTGCCTTTGACAGAGTCGGCTGAGGCCCCCTTTTCCTCTTTTGGTTCTCTAAGGCCTCCTCAAGGGGCACATGCTTTTCCTATGCACCTGTTACTGGTACAGCTTATTTATGCTGACTGGGAGTACCCAGACAGACATTTTATTCCTCCTAAGAGATTCTCTCAAATTTATCCTATGGAGGAGAAGTTCACTAAAAAATGGAGTGTGCCAGCAGTAGACGCTGCTGTTTCTTCCCTGAATAAAAATCTTACTTGTCCGGTCGGTAATGTCCAAGTATTTAAAGACCCAGCGGATAAGAGGCTGGAGTCATTGCTTAAAGCCTCCTTTGCTATGGCCGGTGCAGTTGCACAGCGTGCAATAGCAGCTATTGGCGTCTGTCAATTCCTTAAGAATAAGGTGAAACAGGTCGTTGGAGGAGAACAAGTCCGGACCTTCGGGAACTTCCTAAGGCCCTATGTTTTGCTGTAGACGTCATTAAGGATTCTATCCATCAGATGTCTTGTCTCACTCTTCTGCTAGTACACATGCGAAGGGTACTATATGGCTTAAGCAGTGGTCAGCAGAATTATCTTGTAAGAAGCTGCTGACTGGGTTTCCTTTTCACGGAGAGCATTTATTTGGCGATGACTTGGATAAATACATCCAAAAGATCTCGGGTGGAAAAAGTACCCTTCTTCCTGTAAAGAGAAGAAATAAGCGTCCTTCATTTAAACGTTCTGCCTCTCCGTCGCCTGGGGCATCAGCCTCCAGGCAGTCACGACAGCCTCCACCGTCAGCCCCAAGAGGAAGGCCCCAAGGCCAGGCTCAGGGTCAGAAAAAGTCCTGGGGACAAAAATCTGCAAAGCAGAGTCCCAAGGCTTCCTTATGAAGGGGCGCCCCCGCTCGCACGCGTGGGGGGAATGCTCCTGCAGTTTGCAGTAACCTGGCAGGAGGAGATCTAAGACAGATGGGTCATCTCCATAGTTTCGCTAGGTTACAAGCTAGAGTTTCGGGAATTTCCTCCACCTCGTTTTTTAAAATTGAGCGTTTCCATAGATCCGGTAAAGAGAGCTTCATTGTTTCAAGCACTAGACCGGTTACTGTCTCAAGGGGTGATCATAGAGACCCCCTCAAGAGAACAAGGAAAGGGTTTTTACTCAAACCTCTTCACAGTACCCAAACCAAATGGGGATGTCAGACCCATTTTGGATCTCAAGGGTCTGAACCAATTTCTGAACGTCCACTCCTTTTGCATCGAATCAATTCGGTCAGTAGTGTCCTCCCTTCGGGGAGGGGAGTTCTTAGCGTCAATAGACATGAAAGACGCATATCTTCATGTCCCAATTTTCCCTGCTCACCAGAAATTCCTGTGATTCGCGGTGGAGCAGCGACATTTTCAGTTTGTGGCCTTGCCCTTTGGGTGGGCCACTGCACCTCGAGTGTTTACAAAGGTCCTGGCTCCGTTGTTAGCAAGACTAAGAGCTCAGGGGATAGTGATAAAAGCATACCTAGACGACCTGTTGCTGATTGATCAGTCCATAAAGGGACTAGATCTGAGTGTAATCAGCACGGTCAGGTATCTGGAGCATCTAGGTTGGATTATCAACCTAAAAAAATCTTCCTTACAGCCAGTAGAAAGACTGGAGTACCTGGGTCTGGTGGTAGACACAGCCCACAAGAGGGTCTTCTTACCCCAGGCAAAAATCTGTGCAATAAGAGATCTGGTACACACAGTCAGGACAAGGGAGGGGCCTCCCATTCGTCTCTGTATGAGACCGTTAGGGAAGATGGTAGCTTCATTCGAAGCAGTTCCCTATGCTCATTTCAATTCAAGACTGTTGAAAAACAATATCCTGGCTGTCTGGAGCAAAAGGAGCCAGGATCTAGATTGTCCGATGCACCTGACTCCAAGCGTATGCCGAAGTCACAGCTGGTGGTTACTAACCGAAAATTTGCAGAAGGGGAAATCCTTTATGCCAATCACTTGGAAAATAGTGACAACGGATGCCAGTCTCGTAGGCTGGGGAGCAGTCCTAGAAAGGAAGGCTGTTTAGGGAGAATGGTCAGAGTCCGAGAAGACCTTGCCCATCAGCACTTTCGAAATTCGGGCAGTGCGGCTGGCCCTAAGGGCCTGGTCAGGCATAGTACGCGGATACCCTGTAAGGATTCAATCCGACAATGCCACGGCAGTGGCCTATATCAATCACCAGGACAGCACCAAGAGTTGGGCGGCTCAGAAAGAGGTAGATCATATCCAGATGTGGGCAGAGGAACATGTTCCTTGCCTAGCTGGGGTGTTCATCCCAGGGGTAGAGAATTGGCAGGCAGACTTCTTAAGCCGCTAGCCATTGCTCCCGGGGGAGTGGTCCCTACATCCAGAGGTCTTTCTGGCCATTTGCCAGAAATGGGGTACCCCGGACGTGGATCTTTTTGCGTCAAGGTTCAACACAAAACTAGACAAGTTTGTGTCCTAAACAAGAGACCAGCTCGCTTGCGGGACAGACGCATTGGTAACCCCTTGGGATCAGGTTTATCCGTTCCCTCCGGTTCAGTTGCTCCCGCGTCTGCTTCGCAGGATCAAAGGGGAACGGAAACGGGTGATCCTAGTGGCCCTGGCGTGGCCCAGGAGGTCCTGGTATGCGGAGATCGTGAAGATGGCAGTGACCGATCCTTGGGTACTATCAGCCCGCCAGGATCTGCTGTCACAAGGGCCGGTGTTCCACCCTGCCTTACAAACGCTGAATTTGACGGTTTGGCTGTTGAGACCCATGTTCTAAAAGACCAGGGGCTTTCAGGCTTAGTGGTATCTACCCTGATTAATGCTAGGAAGCCGGCTTCTAGGGCTATCTACTATAGGGTTTGGAAGACCTATGTTTCTTGGTGTGAAAGCAAGGGATGGCATCCTCGCAAGTTTAGCATATGCAGGATTCTAGACTTTCTACAGTTGGGAGTAGAAATTAAGCTAGCCTTGAGTACTATTAAAGGTCAAGTCTCGGTATTATCATTTTTTTTCCAGAAACCTCTTGCTTCTTACCCTCTCTAGTACAGGCTTTTATGCAAGGTGTAACACACATAAATCCTCCGGTCAAGTCGCCGATCTGCCCATGGGACTTGATTCTAGTCCTGTCTTTCCTTCAGGGGCCTCCCTTTGAGCCGATGTGTGAGGCCCCATTACCCATGCTCACTAGGAAGCTGGTATTTTTAGTTGCGGTAACTTCCGCAAGAAGAATCTCTGATTTGGCAGCGTTATCTTGCAGAGAACCATTTTGGTTGTTCATAAAGACAAAGTGGTGTTATGTCCCTGGCCGTCTTTTCTGCCTAAGGTAGTGTCCAGTTTTCACCTAAACCAGCCTGCCTTTATTTTTTCCGGAGCCGAATTCGGCAGTAGAAGAGTCATTACATTCTCTTGATGTAGTGGGAGCAGTTAGTTTCCATCTGGAAGCAACTGCTCAGATTTGAAAGACGGATGCGTTGTTCGTGTTGCCAGAGGGCCCCAGGAAGGGGCAGGCTGCGTCCAAGTTGACCATCTCTCAATGGGTTCGTCAGATTATTTCTCAAGCTTATGATTTACAAGCTAAAGTTCCGCCTTTCCTTCTTAAAGCGCACTCCACCAGGGCAGTTAGCACTTCTTGGGTAGTGCGTCACCAGGCCTCTATGGCTCAAGTGTGCAAGGCAGCAACTTGGTCATCTGTGCATACATTCACAAAATTTTTCCAAGTGGTCAACAGGAGGATGCCGCCTTTGGGCGCAGTGTCTTGCAGGCGGCGGTATAGGTCCTCATGATGGTCAGAGGTCTGCTTATTATTATTAGTGTCTCCCCTCAGATGGCATTGCTTTGGGACATCCCATGTGGTAATTAATGGCTCTGTGTCCTGTAATGTACTGAAAAGAAAATAGGATTTTTATAACAGCTTACCTGTAAAATCCTTTTCTTGAAGGTACATCACGGGACACAGAGGTCCCTCCCCTCTTTGGGATTATTATATATTGCTGTGCTTCAAAACTGAAGTACTCCCCATGTGGGAGGGGTTACAGGTCCTTCTCAAAAAAATAGCATATTGTAATAAAGTTCATTATTTTCTGTAATGTACTGATAAACATTAGACTTTCATATATTTTAGATTCATTACACACAACTGAAGTAGTTCAAGCCTTTTCTTGTTTTAATATTGATGATTTTGGCATACAGCTCATGACAACCCAAAATTCCTATCTCAAAAAATTAGCATATCATGAAAAGGTTCTCTAAACGAGCTATTAACCTAATCATCTGAATCAACTAATTAACTCTAAACACCTGCAAAAGATTCCTGAGGCTTTTAAAAACTCCCAGCCTGGTTCATTACTCAAAACCGCAATCATGGGTAAGACTGCCGACCTGACTGCTGTCCAGAAGGCCATCATTGACACCCTCAAGCAAGAGGGTAAGACACAGAAAGAAATTTCTGAACGAATAGGCTGTTCCCAGAGTGCTGTATCAAGGCACCTCAGTGGGAAGTCTGTGGGAAGGAAAAAGTGTGGCAGAAAACGCTGCACAACGAGAAGAGGTGACCGGACCCTGAAGAAGATTGTGGAGAAGGACCGATTCCAGACCTTGCAGGACCTGCGGAAGCAGTGGACTGAGTCTGGAGTAGAAACATCCACAGCCACCGTGAACAGGCATGTGCAGGAAATGGTCTACAGGTGCCGCATTCCCCAGGTCAAGCCACTTTTGAACCAGAAACAGCGGCAGAAGCGCCTGACCTGGGCTACAGAGAAGCAGCACTGGACTGTTGCTCAGTGGTCCAAAGTACTTTTTTCGGATGAAAGCAAATTTTGCATGTCATTCGGAAATCAAGGTGCCAGAGTCTGGAGGAAGACTGGGGAGAGGGAAATGCCAAAATGCCTGAAGTCCAGTGTCAAGTACCCACAGTCAGTGATGGTCTGGGGTGCCATGTCAGCTGCTGGTGTTGGTCCACTGTGTTTTATCAAGGGCAGGGTCAATGCAGCTAGCTATCAGGAGATTTTGGAGCACTTCAGGCTTCCATCTGCTGAAAAGCTTTATGGAGATGAAGATTTCATTTTTCAGCACGACCTGGCACCTGCTCACAGTGCAAAAACCACTGGTAAATGGTTTACTGACCATGGTATTACTGTGCTCAATTGGCCTGCCAACTCTCCTGACCTGAACCCCATAGAGAATCTGTGGGATATTGGGAAGAGAAAGTTGAGAGACGCAAGACCCAACACTCTGGATGAGCTTAAGGCCGCTATCGAAGCATCCTGGGCCTCCATAACACCTCAGCAGTGCCACAGGCTGGTTGCCTCCATGCCACGCCGCATTGAAGCAGTCATTTCTGCAAAAGGATTCCCTACCAAGTATTGAGTGCATAACTGAACATAATTATTTGAAGGTTGACTTTTTTTGTATTAAAAACACTTTTCTTTTATTGGTCGGATGAAATATGCTAATTTTTTGAGATAGGATTTTGGGGTTTTCATGAGCTGTATGCCAAAATCATCAATATTAAAACAAGAAAAGGCTTGAACTACTTCAGTTGTGTGTAATGAATCTAAAATATATGAAAGTCTAATGTTTATCAGTACATTACAGAAAATAATGAACTTTATCACAATATGCTAATTTTTTGAGAAGGACCTGTATATAGAGGGGGACTTCCGGTCTTGATTATGCCAGTGTCCATCACTTGAAGGTGGTCCTATAACCCATGTGGTAATTAATGGCTCTGTGTCCCGTGATGTACCTTCAAGAAAAGGATTTTACAGGTAAGATGTTATAAACATCCTATTATTTATAACAAAACCTGAATTTTTGCAGTCCTTTATTGCTTTCAAAATACAAGTAATTATATTATAGGGTATCTTTTGATTGTCTGTGTGCAAATAGTTTTGTTACAGGGCACATTTTTTGACTGCTTGCAAAAATGCTGTACAATACTTTCCTATTATGCATATTACATGCACAGAATTTAACTTTACCACTCAATGTGTATTTTCTAATACTGAATAAAGAAATCAGTTTGTATACAATGTTTGTGGAGTCTGTTTCTGATTGCTAAGTGACCATATTTGTACTTTAGTATGTCTGTGTGGTTGGTCTGCACAGTATCTTCTACATGTAAATAAAGATCTTTTGACAGCTAGCTGGTAGCATCAATTTCTTGAAAATGTACACTATTTCTCATTTTAGTTATGCTAAGAAATGTCAAGGAAAAACCTGTATGTGGCAAGACCAAAGCTGGTCATAGGTGTAAGATAATGGTCGTCACGTTGGACAGTAATTCCCTTCCTTTTTTATACCTTTTCATTCTTCTGTCCTTTCCCTAATCCCACACCATTTAACTTCCAGAACCTTTAACGCAACCTTTGTCAACTTTTTTACATTTTCAGATCTCAGGGAACCCCTGCTAAAATTAATCAGAAGTCAGTGGGAAGAATGCCCCTATATTGGTGGTCAGTAGGAAGATTGCTGCCCTTACAGACAGTTAAAAAGATCATTGTTGTCATGCCCCTGCCTCTGCCAAATGGCATTGGACCCAGAACTATGGTGGCACCATCAGATGGAAGCCATAGCTCAATTTACCCCTAGCAACCTCTGGAGGAACCCTAGGGCTTCATAGTGTAGTGGTTGAGAATGGCTACTCCACTGCCATCACTCTGCCTGAAATTGTCATGTTCTGTGTAGGCAAAGCTCCTACACCTATAGGTAGTGTCAGGGCTTGGCTACCCTCATATTTCTATTGACCTATTATGCTAATTGATGCCTCAATGCCTAGTACAAAAATGTGAAATTCAGGAAGGGGTGGGCAAGTTTCAGCACCAGCAAAAAGTAGGCTTCTGTGGTTGACCCCTCCATAATGGGTTAAAATCAAGGTTGCAACCGCTATGAAATTAGGTGTGTCACATGCCTGAGGTGATGGGAATGGCGGGGCATTTGTCAGTAAAATATTGCTTGATTTTTTTATAATTTAAGCCCAACATCAGGCTAGTCCAAAAAAAAAAAAAAAGATCCCCCTGCTCCCCATGTGTACAGTATATCATTTAGGCTCCATGAACACTGCGGCTGATAAACTGCAGTTTATTGGCATTTGGCCTTTTTTTTAAAAAGCCCATAAACTGCACTCTACAGTATGTTAGCTTATGGGGATGATTTACTATAAACAGTGCGCTGCGCCGGTTCATACCTTAATTGGTGCGTAGGATAAATCCTTAATTGAGCGCAGGAACCGGCGGTGGACTGCTATAGTAAATAAAAATTTGAGCGGCGCTCTATTTAAAATGAATGGTTCCCTATGGGAGCCCATTGATTTGAATAGAGGTGGCCCGGGAAGTCGGATGAAGCCGATCCGACTCGCGGGGCGACTCGTGTGCCGGCTGACACAGGGACAGCGCGACTTTGCGAGGCAACTTGGACACGACCTGAGCGTGAAGCAGCCGCTCAAGTCGTGTCCTAGAGGCGACTAGGTGGCCGAGAATGTCTCCAGCGCGATGGCATCGCGCTGGTTCTCGGCAGCCTCGCTGTCCCGTGTTTGGTATGAATCATGAAGGGGAACTCCAGGCCAAATTTTAATGAAAAAACCGGCATGGGTTCCCCTCCAGGAGCATACCAGGCCCTTAGGTTTGGTCTGGATTTTAAGGTGAACCCCCTAAGCCGAAAAACGACGTGGGGTCCCCCCAAAATCCAAACCAGACCCTTATCCGAGCACGCAGCCTGGCAGGCCGCAGGGGAAGAGGGGGGACGAGAGCGTGGCCCCCCTCCCTCCTGAACCGTACCAGGCCGCATGCCCTCAACATGGGGGGTTTGGTGCTTTGGGGCAGGGGGGCGACCTACGGCCCCCCCACCCCAAAGCACCCTGCCCCCATGTTGATGGGGACAAGGGCCTCTTCCCAACAACCCTGGCCGTTGGTTGTCAGGGTCTGCGGCGGGGGGCTTTTCGGAATCCGGGAGCCCCCTTTAAAAAGGGGGCCCCCAGATGCCGGCCCCCCACCCTTTGTGAATGAGTATGGGGTACATCATACCCCTACCCATTCACCTGGTGGCAAAAAAGTCAATAAAAAACACAACACAGGTTTTTAAAGTAATTTTATTAGGCAGCTCCGGGGGTCTTCTTCCGAGTTTCGGGGGTCTTTCTGCCGGGCGCCCCGCTATCTTCTTCCAGCTCTTTTGCTAGCGGGGTCCCGGGCTTCCTCGTCGTCTTCTTCCGACTTCGGGGGTCTCTTGTTCTGTTCTCCGGTGTCGTCTCCGCGCTCTCCGGTTCTTCTCCCGCTCTCCGGTGCCTTCTCCACGATCTCCGGTTCTTTCTGCCTTCTGCCGGGCGCCCCGCTATCTTCTTCCAGCTCTTTTGCTAGCGGGGTCCCGGTCTTCATCGTCTTCTTCCCTCTTCTCTCCACCCGATGTTGCCTCATCGCTGTCCGCCGCTACAATGCTCTGTCCGAGGAGCGGTGCCACTTATATTGGCATGGGGCGTGGTCACCGGGTGATGCCACCGCTGACCCTGCCCCCCTATGATGTCACAGTCCCGGGGAATGATGGGACTGTGACGTGATGGCATCACCCGGTGACCACGCCCCATGCCAATATAAGTGGCACGCTCCGCGGGCAGAGCATTAGCGGCAGACAGCGACGAGGCAACATCGGGCGGAGAGAAGAGGGAAGAAGACGATGAAAACCGGGACCCCGCTAGCAAAAGAGCTGGAAGAAGATAGCGGGGCGCCCGGCAGAAGGCAGAAAGAACCGGAGATCGTGGAGAAGGCACCGGAGAGCGCGGAGAACAGAACAAGAGACCCCCGAAGTCAGAAGAGGACGACGAGGAAGCCCGGGACCCCGCTAGCAAAAGAGCTGGAAGAAGATAGTAGGGCGCCCGGCAGAAAGATCCCCGAACTCGGAAGAAGACCCCCGGAGCTGCCTAATAAATTACTTTAAAAACCTGTGTTGTGTTTTTTATTAACTTTTTTGCCACCGGGTGAATGGGTAGGGGTACGATGTACCCAATACTCATTCACATAGGGTGGGGGGGGCCGTATCTGGGGGCCCCCTTATTAAAGGGGGCTCCCGGATTCCGATAAGCCTCCCGCTCGCAGACCCCGACAACCAACAGCCAGGGTTGTTGGGAAGAGGCCCTTGTCCCCATCAACATGGGGGCAGGGTGCTTTGGGGTGGGGGGGCCGCAGGTCGCCCCCCCTGCTCCAAAGCACCAAACCCCCCATGTTGAGGGCATGCCGCCTGGTACGGTTCAGGAGGGAGGGGGGGCGCTCTCTCGTCCCCCCTTCTTCCCCTGCGGCCTGCCAGGTTGCGTGCTCGGATAAAGGGTCTGGTGTGTATTTTTAGGGGACCCCCACGCTATTTTTTTTTGTTTGACGCGGGGTTCCCCTTAAAATACATACCAGACCTGAAGGGCCTGGTATGGACTTTGGGGGGACCCCCACGCCAATTTTTTTTTCATTTTGGTGGGGGGTCCCCTTTGAATCCATACTAGACCCAAGGGCCTGGTATGGACCAAATCGTTCTCTGAGCCCAAGATGGCACGGGAGAGCCCGGAGAAGCACCGGATGGCGGCAAGAGGGGGGGGGAACGTCCACCTATAAGAACGATCAACTGCCGCTATGATCGTTTTTATCGTGCACAGAATCGCCGGCTGAAAAAATGATATCTGAATGATGCCTGCAACTAGAGGCATCATTCAGATGTCACAACACAAAGCCCAGGATGTCATTTGACGGTGGGCGGTAGGAAAGTGGTTAATATTTTGAAAATTTTGAAAAAAGGTAATTTTTCTCCTTCATTGATGTACACTGATGAGACTGCACTGATGGGCACCGATAAGGTGGCAAGGGTGGGCACTGAGAGGTGGCATTGCTAGTTGGCACTACTAGGTGGCAATGATAGTTGGCAGTGATGGGCACTGATAGGCAGCACTGCTAGGTGGCACTGATTGGCACCAGTGGTGGGCATTGATAGGTGGCACTGGCAGGGGCTACTGATTGTCACAAAATTGCCTCTTCGGGCCCCATGTCCCTTGCACATAAGCCGGTGATTGCCTTTTTTTATGCTCACGCTGTCAGCACAAGGAGAAAAAAAAAACCATTACCCAGCTTTTGTTTACATCACGTGATCAGCTGCCATTGGCTGACAGCTGATCACATGGTAAAGGGCAGGGATCGGCCCCTTACTCGGATCTGTCATCACCCGAGTATCAGTGACTCGGTGACCACAGCGTGCGCGAAGGGGAGGACGTTTATTGACGGACTCCCGGCAATTGAGGACCATGCTGTGGCCGTCGATCAGTTATAGCGCTGATCTCGAGTGATTAAAGAGGGTCTAAATGGGCCATTGACATGCATCACAATTCAACTTAGGAATGTGTCTTTGCAAAGTTAAACTAAATTAAATCCTTTCTTATTTTTGCTTGGGGATAGAGTGCAGAGGGATTACAAGTCTAGACAGTTTTTGGGGATGTCTGCACCCCTGATAGGGTGAAGACAACTCCCAAATTTGGCCACTTTATCCTTCTAAAAAATTCACTTCCTGTCACACAGCCACACAGGAAGTAAGGGTAAATCCCTACCAATGTCTTTCCTTGGGGACACACAGGTCAATCTAAATACTTTGCCCATTATGTACATTGCACTCCAGCATTTTGCGGGGTACACCCCAAATTATTAGGTATTTTGGACTTTGGGGTTTATTTACTAAAGGCAAATCTACTTTGCACTACAAGTGCACTTGCTGTATATCTGAGGGGGACATGCAAGCAAACAAAAAAAACACCATCTTTGCTTTTACATGATTGTAACATCCAATCACCAGTACTTCCCCTCAGATTTTCAGCAGCTACACTTTTACTGCAGAGTTAATTTGTCTTTACTAAACCCCAAACTACCAAATGATTTGGGGTGTACACAACAAAGTGCTAGAGTGCAATTTGCTTAATGGGGACACTAGTTAGATTGATCTGTGTGTCCCCAAGAAAAGACATTGGTAGGGTTTTACCTTCACTTTCTGTTTAGCTGTGTGACAGGAAGTGAAGCCAATTTTAATAAAAGGGGACACAAAGCCCAACCTACAAAAAAAAACACAAGCAGGGGTTCTAACACTTACTTTGTTTCCCTCAAAATGCCCACAATTAGAATTGTATTGCCTGGAGCTATTTTTAAGTGCAGTGCTCTAAATCAGTGCTTCTCAAGTACCCCCAACAGGCCATGTTTGCAGGTTTTCCTTCATCTTGCACATGTGCTTTAAATCACAGTCAATGGTTTTGAATTGGACAGCAATTCTCGATAAGATAAATTCACAAAACATGTCCTGTTGGGGGTACTTGAGGACTGAGGCTGAGAACCACTGCAGTAAAAAGGAAAATTGAATACTCACCGCTCTGTATTTTTCATTTCCTGGTGACCATCCATGGCAGCACACAATACATGCATATGCTAGCATGAAGGCACCAGGGTAGACAAATCACACCTGTTTTGTTTTGACATGCCAATCAGCTGTCACATTTGTTGCAAAGAAAAACGCAAAACAAACCTCAAAACTTTGCATCAAATTTTAGTGGTCAACAAAACAAAAGAGAAGGCAAAATACAAAACAGGGTCAATTTGAAACAGGTTACAATGAAACTAAAACACCAGCGCTCAATGGACAAGAGATCAAATAAAACAAAAGGAGGGGATCAAATAATGAAAAATGCCTTTTAATAAAAATTCATAAGGCAAAAAATAATAAAAAGTTCAGTTGTTCATACACGATCACAGATAAAATCAGGAGAAAATCAGTATTAAAAATCATAAGACCTGATATCCATGGAGCTAAATCCAGGTAGCTGCATGAGGTGGGGAGAGGGCTTAGCCGTCCGGCTCACTGGCGCTCAAGTGAGCCGATGGGCCGTGATCCAGCAGCAGGAGAGAGCTTCCCAGGGGTAGATGATGCGGCAGGGAAGGCGGATGGCCTCCGGTGGATGGGAGGCACTGGAGGGATCCGTTCCGACGGTCCGCGCTGGGTGCTGGGGATACCGACTAGCTTCAGCAGCAGAATCCTCCAGTGATGAAAAACAGCGCGGAATGAACCCGCCGCTGTGATGGGTTCAGTAGTCTTTCACTTCCTCTGGTCAGGAACAGACCAGCTGCGTGGCCAGCGGCTGAAAGCAGAGGGGAGAGACTAAAGCCGCAACTAAGTGACCCTGACAAGGGGAAGTCCTTCGCCAAAAGACACCGATCCAATAGTGGGGGGACAATATCACCCGGATGATGTTGCTTCCTAAAGGAATGGAAACTAGGAAGCTTCTTAAAGGATCTAGAGCCGTGCTGCAGATCATTCACACTCCACCAGAGCTGCAATTGCTGGAATAGTTTCTCTACAATATGGCTCCGCTAAAAATGGGGTGAAATTGAAATGGGAAAATGAAGGTCCTGAGTAGCTCTGACTACGCGTTTCGCGCTTCCAGCGCTTTATCACAGTCAATAGCAGGTTGAACCCAGGAAGTTTAAATAGGGGCCGATACAGGAAAGGGAGGTGAAACGGGAGGAAGGAGGAAACCAGGAGGGAAAAAGGGGGGGGAGGGGGAAGGGGAACTGGGGAGGGGGAGGAAATGGAAAGGCCTAATAAATAACCTGGATTTAACTCCTTCCTACTCCTCAAGCATCTGGCTTGTCAGGGACCTGCCAGAAATAGAGGACGATCCCTGCTTCCCTCTGTACCTGTGCGTCGGCGCGCGCCAGGTGTGCGTGCGCACGCGCCAATTGCGCACGCGCATGCGCCAATTGCGCGGCGCGTACGCGCTAAATGACATGGCGCCATTAGGCCTTTAAAAAGCCAGCAGTTGCAATAGTGCACTGCTGTCTGATCTGCAGCTTCTGTGTATCTTCACCTGCATCTGCTATCTGATTACTTGGACGACCCGGCGCTGCTGACTTACCTGTTGACTTACCTGTTATCTCCAACCCTGACCTCGGCCTGCCTTGACCCTGCTACTATTACCTGTTGTTCCGTTGCCAGACCTCTGCCTGCTTATCTGACCCTGCTCCAGTCCACCGCATTGCTCTGCTTGACCACCTGATCTGACCCGGCTCGCCGACCCTGCACCTGCCTGCTACTTGCTCTGTGTGTCCCAGTGTTGACCTGGCTTATCTCTCCCTGCTTCAGCCTGCTACTGATCCTTCTGTCATCCGCAGTTCCAGCCAAACCTGGAGGATCATCAACCACTTATAGTGTCAACCACCACAGTCTCCACAGGCACTCCTACCCCGCTGTGTTCCCGAGACCACTGTTCCCACTCCGGTGGCTCCTGAACCAGAGCTGTATGAGAGGTCTTCTCCTACAAGTCAGACTCATCCTCGGAGGTACGTAACAGGCCTAATAAATAACCTGGATTTAACTCCTTCCTACTCCTCAAGCTTCTGGCTGTATTGCACAATAATGCATCATATAAAAACATACATAGAAAATGTACATAAAAAGCATGTTTGCATACAAAAAAAACAAAAAAACAACAACAATATACAGTGCTAATAAAAAACGCACCTGACCGCGAAAACAATCATCAATTGACAGCGACCTTCAAATGAAGCCATTGGTTTCGAGCTCCTCATTTAACCCCTTCGGGGCCAAAGAGTCGCACATATAAATCCAAAAGACTTCCCTTTTGCACAAAAGGGAAAACCTTTCGTTGGCAGTAAGTGTACCCTTGGGAATGGTTTCGATGACAAAGACCTCCAGATGTTTAATATTGCCACCGTGAAATCTCTGAAAGTGGCGAGGTACACTGTGCTCAGTACAGCCCTTTTGGATAAGCCTTCTATGGTCCCCTATTCTTGCTCGTAATGCATGTATGGTGCGACCTACATACAAAAACCCGCAGGGGCACCGAAGAACATAGACCACAAAGTCTGTAGAACAGGTCACGAATTGTCTAATGGAGTATGATTTCCCCCCCTTGGTACTGATAGTGTTAGTGTTAGACCCGTGAGTGATGAACTGGCATGTAAGACAACCTCGCTTCTTACATTGGAAAATGCCAGTCCTGTGGTCAAAATATGATCTGATGTCTAGAAAAGATCTAGATCCAGAGATGTTATTGGTGACTTTACTAGGAGCTATCAGATTCCTCACGGTTTTGGCTCTGTGGAACGTAACCTATGGAACAGGGGGTAATATAGGGCCTAGCCTCTGATGCAAATGCAGAATGCCATAGTGTTATTTAATAATCTTCTAAATGGATTTGTATTCATTATTAAAGGTAGAAATAAACCTTACTTTGCCCTTCTCATCGGCTTCATCTTTAGGCACGCTGCTGGTTATCTGAGGTTTAAGGTGGAGCTCGAATGCCTCATGCACCAAGGCGGGAGGATACTTCTTCTCCTCAAACTTTCTGGTCATGAGTGAACTCTGTTCCACGTAATCCTCTCTTTTGGAGCAATTACGTCTCAATCTATTGAATTGGCCTCTGGGTATGTTCTTTTTCCATGTAGGATGGTGGCAACTACCAAAGTGCAGATATGAATTACCGCTGGTGGGTTTGACATGGTTGCATGTAATTATCCTGCCTTCCTCGTGACTCAAAACGAGATCGAGGAACACCAACTCTTGACCATTCAATACATGGGTGAAACTCAGGCCAAAGGTGTTGGTATTACAATGGTCCACTAGGGCGTAGAAAAGCTCAGGACCCCCACTCCAAATCAGCACGATATCATCAATGTACCGGCCAAAGTACACAATGAACTCGGCGAATGGATTGTTGGTCCAAATGTAGCTCTCCTCCCAGTGGCCCATCGTAAGGTTGGCGTACACGGGGGCAAAATTAGCCCCCATCGCCGTACCTTGGCATTGGAGGTAGAATTGCTCACAAAATGTAAAATAATTGTGCTTCAAACAGAATTCCACTGATTCCATCAAAAACTGGGACTGTAGAGAATAAAAATCAACGCTTTTAGTGAGAAAGTGTTGGATAGCTTTAAGGCCTACATCATGGGGTATCGACGTGTAGAGGGATGTCACGTCTAAAGATGCCCACATGTAGTCCTCCTCCCATGTGTATTGTTGTAGGACATTAATTATGTCATTTGAGTCCTTAATATAGGAGGGTAACTGGTTCACAATGGGTTGAAGACAAAAATCTATGTAAATAGACAACCCATTGGTGAAGCTATTGGTGCAGGCCACATCTGGTCTGCCAGGAGGATCAACAAGGGATTTATGAACTTTGGGAAGGTGTTAGAAATGAGGAGTACTACATTCTGCGGGTAACATAAAAAGGCGCTCTTTTTTGGTGAGCACCCCATTTCTCCATGCTTCATAAACCAAAGACTTTAAATCCTGCTGGTATGCTGGTAAGGGGTCATAACGTAGTTTTAGGTAGGTGTTGGTGTCGGCCAATAGCCGATTGGCCACCTTTATGTAGTCGGCCTTATTTTGTATTACTACGCTTCCCCCTTTATCTGCTTGCCTGATCATAATATTGGTATTAGTCATAAGGTCCTTTAATGACCGATTCTCTTCTTTTGTCAAGTTGTGGTGCCTAAATTTTTTGGGTTTATCACATAATGTGATGAAATCTTTGTAAACTGCCTGGTAATAAGTCTCTATATAGGGTCCTTTGGAATTGGTAGGGAAGAAGGTAGATTTGGGCTTGAGTGAAGTGTGTAATATTGATGGCTCTAGCTGTGATGTGGGGACGTATCCTTCTTGGTTGCCCTCTAACCACAAATCTTCTAGTATCTGTAATGCCTCCTCCTCAAGTTCCGTGGACGGGGGTGGGGGGGGAGGAAGTGAGCTGGACCTAGGTGCAATCTCTTTTCCCGCATAATTGTGAAAATGAGTGAGGGGATTAGGAGCATAGTGGCGTTTAAGTGTAAGGGAGCGAATAAAACGATGGAGGTCCTTAAATAGGCCAAATTTATTTGGCCCTATAGAAGGAGAAAAGCCCAGACCTTTCTGGAGTAAAAGAATGTCAGCTGGTGTAAGGGCCTGGGAGGACAGGTTGTAAATTTTTATGGTTGTGTTGTTTGCTCTGTCCTCTCTTTTTTGTGGGTCCTTTCTAGAGGTTAATAAACTTGTGGTGATGTTCCGCGCAATTTGGACTTTATTTAGGCTGCTGCCCCCCCTGATATGTAATCTGTCACAAGGCAAATTACTGGGTAATGTGATAAATGGTTTGGGGTATATGGCGCTACCTTATGCTCTGGGGACTTATTTAGAATTGTGTTGGGTTTCCTCTGCGGATACAACTGATAAGCCCCTATGGGATGAGGTGCAGGACTGTGTGTATTATGTGCTAGTAAACCTAGATTCTATATATTAGCTGTGTGTGTGATCCTCAACTCCTATGTATGTGGAAAAAATCCTAACCCTCTAAAGGTTGTGACAATTGTGCTATTAAATAAATAAAGTCTTACCCTTATTGATGTGTATGATACCTATGTGAATGTGTTTCACTTCATATTGGATGCAAATTCCTTAATCCAAACATTAATCTCAAGATTACAAACAAACTTCTAGTGAACTCAGTATTACAAAAAATCACAAAAAACAATATTACAAAAATGACTTCCTTGCCGTATAAGTCCCTGTATCTTATTCCATACAGTTCACACCTTAAAGTGTTGTGTGTATTCAATATATCCTGTGCCTAAAAACTGGTAATGCCCGGTTTCCGTTATAGTCCCTGGTCACTGCCCCAGGTGGGAGCTGCTAGACGTCCAGTTAGTTCCCTTGTAGGTTAACCCATTAACTAAACCAATGAAATGTGATTCACAATGGTCATGTAATGGTCAGCCACTTTAGTGGTGAGGATTAGTTTCCTTGTAATTCCTCAATTCAAATAGTTAATCAGAAAAAGAAGTACTGACAGATATGTGCATATATAGTATAGCCAGGATAAGTTCATGCGGCTACAGCAAATTCATGTGTTAACATAAAAAAGTTCAAGTATTCTTCATGCATTTTTTCAGTGACTTTGGTGATTATATATTGCCAATAGAGATCCTCCAGCTTGCAGGTAAAGAGGTGACTTTTGGTGCTCCCCCCTCGTATGGGTCCCCACTCACCAGATTGACGTACCCCTGCAGGGGTCACAGGCTCATCGGGTATCCCCAGCAATTTATCCTCCACTCCTTATGCTGTTCCACTCTCTGCTCTCTCCTCCTCCACCAATCAGATCCTCAGAAATGAACCACAGAACAGAACTTCCATAGCGTAAAAACGCTTATTTATTTGTAAAAAATAGTAAAAATTCCAAACTTAAATAAAAATAATTATAAAAAATAAGGCCTGCAGATCTTCCTAGATTCACTCCCTTCTGGTTGTAATTACCGCCAGGTGCCTAGTGAATCCACACCGCAAACCGTATGCCAATGTCAGACAAGTCCCATGGAAGTCACGCCAGCCTGCTGTGTCAGCCTCAGCTTCGGCGTGCGTTCCACCGCTCGAGCCTCGCTAACCGGACGTGACGTGGACGTGTCTGGATGGTCAACTGACGCGTTTCGACGTATGGTCGTTATCAAAGGTGCTATCATCCCTTCGTGTCCGACATCTATAAGCAAGCACTGGCACTATAGCTCCGCCCCTTCAGGGCGTACCTTCCTTTTCCAATTCACAATATGTGGAGTGTATAATCGCTCCCATCTATCTTATTTGGCTCCATCTAGTGGTGGTTACGTAATTGGTTATTACTATGCCAGTGATTGCTAATATTAGTTCATAGAGACTTTTGTTTATCCTCTAAGGGGAATGTGATTGAATTCAGTAAATAATACCCCTAATACATTTGTGTAGTTCTATGTTTTGTTGATTTTGTGCCATATTAATTTAAGCAAACATTGGGGATTTGATATTACATCTATTTATCCTCTAAGGGGAATAAAATTGAATTCAGTAAATAATACCCTTAATATATTTACGTTGTGATGATTATATGCCTTATTAACTTAAGCAAACATTGGGGGTATTCCCTGATATATTATGCCCACTTTCCCCTCCTGGGTATTTATACCATTAATGACCTAGTGGGATTATTTCATTATATCTTACAATATTCAAGTGCAAGACTCCCCTAGTGTTATCATTATGTATATGTTTGGTATAATTTTCTATGTACTTGTCCCCATAAGTTCTTTTACTAAATGGTCATATCTGTTGTGTATAACCATTTAGAATACCTTACTACATTTTCCACACATTTTACATCAGTTTATCCTTCCTATCACTTGGGGATTACCAAAGATGGGTTATATGAATCTCATCTCTTTGTGGTATAATTTTCAATGTATATTGTTTTATTGTTTATTTCCCCCACATCTATTTTATTCCAAATGTTATGTTTCCAAGGGGATTCATCTAATGTGTTGATATCTTCCCTATTTTCCTATAATCTACATAAGTTATAGGAACAACCTATATTTATTTGTGTCCCATACCCCAAATCTGAAGTATGACTTGAAAACTTGGTTTAGAAATTAGAGAGAAAACAATTGAGGTCGATATCTAGGTTGAGGCCCCTGGGAGCAAGGGACCCCAACCTATGTATCCACCTCGTTTCATTTTGGGATACTTGAATCAACTTGTTACCACCCCTCCAATGATCCTTTATGATGTTTATTGCATAGAAGATCATTCCAGATGGGTCTCTTTGGTGTACTTCATCGAAGTGTCTCGAAAGACTATGCTTCGGGAATCCCTTCTTAATGTTGGCAATATGTTCTCGGATCCTCACCTTTAGTGGTCTGGTGGTTCGTCCCACGTATTGCAGGTGGCAAGGACATTCTATCACATAAGTGACATGCGTGCTATTACATGTGATCAGTTCTCTTATTTTATATTCTTTATTGTATGCCTGTGATTTGAACGTGATTTTCCTCCTGGGCTGTGGTCTGCTTTTTCTGCAAGCTAAGCACCGTTGACATTTGTAGAACCCCTTGAGTTCTGGGCATAGCTGAATTTGGGAGGGGGCATCTATGACGTTATGTACAAGCTTATTCCTCAACGTATGAGCTTTCCTATAAATGAAGGTGGGTTTCCTTGGAATTACTTTTGAAAGTATTCTGTCTTCCATCAAAATGGGCCAGTATTTTTTAACAATATGTTCAACTTGGGAATATTGATTACTGTACCCAGTAATAAATGCTATTTTCTCATGAGTGGTTGGTGTTTTGATTTTCTTTGTTAATAGCGTTTTTCTATCCACCCTTTTAACCTTTTCTTTAAGTTTCTGCAGATGGTGGTCGTGGTACCCCTTTTCTTTGAATCTGTTCACTATGATCTCAGCTTGTCTATCAAAATCTTCTTCTTTGTGGCAATTTCGTCACCACAAGTTTATTATCTAGCACACCTGAGGGTGTGACTTTATATCTGCAGCAATGGACATTTTTGGATATATGGGAAAGAGAAATATAAATGTAGATGGCATTTTCAGCCAGGAGCGGGTGACTCATAAACAAAGTATGGATGGACTGTTAAAACAACTTAGGCACACCTTGGAGAAGCAATTACGAGTATGGTGGGATATAACCACATTGGAGATGTATGCCAAGAAAAATATGACACCAAGAAGACTTAGATGGGATATACACCCCAATGACCATCTGGATGAACCTTCCTTAATGGAAAATTGGTTCAAATTTTTCAACCAAAGTGAAAACAATCTATTACATACTATCATTAAGAGAAGACAATTTAAACTAAAGGGTATAGAGGCAAATATTGTTGAACTCAAAAATTCCCTGGCCCCCTTTTCAGCCACACAGGAATATAAGGATAAGGAGCTAGCACTCCAGGAAGTAATTAAGAAATATGATATCGAGATCCAAGCAAAAAAACAAAAAAAGTACAAAAGGGATGTCCTAGAGTACAGAAGCGGGAGAGTGTACAAATTGCAAACGGAAGAAGAGGAGGAAATTCAGGAAGTAGAAAATCCATCATTGGAGGATAGTTCAAGTGAAGATGATGGTAATGAAAGTGATAATGAACTCCCAATCCAACATTTGAGATTTGAAACCACTTCGGAACCACCCACCCACAACAACGCCAGGAAAAAAAACCAAACAAAACACAGACCCCCTTATAATAATCGTCAGTATCAAGATGACCATAGAAACCCACCCAGAATCCCTACTACCCCAAGACGAAATAACCATTCAAGAAACAGAATCTCCCCGCCATATAGAAGTAGGGGATGGAGAACACCAACAGATCGAGATAGAGGACACGATCATCAGGAGCAGAGGGATTTTTCCAGAGGAGGACCCCGCAGCAGACCACCAGGAAGATGGCAGGCCTGAGTACCGTACAGAAACTCGAGCTGGAGGGGTTCCACATGGAACAAAGGAGGGCAAGAGGGAACTGCAAACAGAGATATACAGAGGGGACAGGAACCCATGGAAGAACGCCCATATCATTACAACCAAGGAATCCGAGACAGAGAAGGAAGACCACAGGAGTGGGAGAGACACAACGAAGCCCCCCAGAGATACAACGACCGCACAAACGGAGAAGAGGAAAAAGAGGGGGGAAGAAGAAAACGCCAAAGGGAATATTAGGGGAAGGCATTTATAACCTAAGCAATGCCATTTTTTCAAAAGAGGAGCTAGCAATTCTGGATAAGGGATTAAAATATGCACATGAGAAACAATTGGACAAGTTTGAGGTGTATATAGATCTCCAAAAGTTTATGAGGAAACTAAACCTCAAAAAGCATTTTGAGCTGAATAAAGATTTAAGAAAAGTTGAACCAATAGCCTACAAACATACTACATTGAAAAACAACTCATTGTTTAACCCACCGACCCGGGGAACCAATGCCTGACAGCATTCAAAAAGATGGTAGAGGAGGATATAAGGAAATTGGAGAGAAAATCGCATAGGAACAATAAGAACATTTGGAAAATTATCAAACAAATAGGTGAAAAAAAGGAAGTGATAATAAGACCAGCGGACAAGGGGGGAGGGCTAGTCATACTCAACAAACTGGACTATGAAGAAGAGATGAACAACTTACTGCAAGTAGAGAACACCTATAAAAAACTGAAAGGGAACCCTAAGGGAGTCCTGGAAGGCAAGTTAAAAACATTTGTCTCCAAGGGCAGGGACATTGGCATTCTGAACCAAAAAGAGGCAGAGTACTTAGTTTCTCAATCAACCAAAACCCCAGTTATATATCACGTACCTAAAGTGCATAAACGTATACTGAAACCGCCAGGGAGACCAATCATAAGCGGAATTAATTCCATCTTTTCAAGACTAAGTGAATATATATCGACACATTTTTAGGGTTGTACCGATACTAGTATCGGTATCGGGACCGATATCAAGCATTTGCGCGAGTACTTGTACTCGCGCAAATGCTCCCGATGCCCAGTCCGATACTTTTTTTTTTTCAGAGCGGACGCAGAGAGGGGGTGGAGAGCGAGGGGCGGAGAGCAGGACGGAGAGCGTGGCGGGGGGGTGGAGACCAGGGCGGAGAGCGGGGCGGAGAGTGGGGCGGGGGGCGGAGACCAAGGCGGAGAGCGGGACAGAGAGTGCGGCAGGGGTCGGAGACCAGGGCGGAGAGCGAGTCCCTCACTTGCAGTTGAAACTGGTAAGCTGGCAGGGGTGCAGGGCGCAGCCGCATCAGGATCGGTGACCGGTGCTGTCGCATTCGGTCGCCGTCAGCGGCTGAACGTCCCCACGCCCATCTTGGTACACCTTGCACTCGGCTGCAGTAAGCAGCAGCAGACATCTTGTTACACCCAGCCTGAGCTATATGGGCTGGGTGTAACAAGATGTCTGCTGCTGCTTACTTCAGCCGAGTGCAGGGTGTACCAAGATGGGCGTTGCACTAGTTTTTTTTATTTTAAATCCTGTGTCATTTTTTTTTCCCGCAGCATTTCAGTGCCAGCCACCTATCAGTACCCACAAGTGCTACCTATCAGTGCAATCAGTGCCATCTACCAGTGCCACCTATCAGGTGGCACTGGTAGATGGCACTGATTGCACTGATAGGTAGCACTTGTGGGCACTGATAGGTAGCACTTGGTGGCACTGATTGCACTATCAGTGCTGTCAGTGCCCACAAGTGCCATCTATCAGTGCCACCTTTCAGTGCCACATATCAGTGCCCACAAGTGCCACATATCAGTGTCCACAAGTGCCACCTTTCAGTGCCCACAATTGCCACATATCAGTGCCCACAATTGCCACATATCAGTGCCCACAAGTGCCACATATCAGTGCCCACAAGTGCCACCTTTCAGTGCAATCAGTGCCATCTATCAGTGCCCATAAGTGCCATCTATCAGTGCCCATAAGTGCCACCTATCAGTGCAATCAGTGCCATCTATCAGTGCCAGCCACCTATTAGTGCCCATCAGAGCCAGTCACCAGTCAGTGCCCATAAGTGCCACCTGTCAGTGCCAGCTATCAGTCCCCATCTTTCAAACTGTCACATGACATTGAAAAAAAAGTATCGGTAATCGGTATCGGCGAGTACTTGGAAAAAAGTATCGGTACTTGTACTCGGTCCTAAAAAAGTGGTATCGGGACAACCCTACAAATTTTTGAATCCAATGGTTAGCCAAGGGAAATCCCATTTGAGGGACAGTTCGCATCTGTTGGGTGAGCTTCAAAAACAAACAGAAGTCAGAGAATGTTTAATCGCCACGATTGATGTGGAGTCCCTATATACAAGTATAGTGCAGGAGGACGGACTGAAGGGAGCGTACAGATTTAACACAACAACAGATGGACTACATTCTTGAAGGATTGAAACTGGCCATGAGTAATAATTATTTCTGGTATAACAAACAATACTACGTCCAAACCAGGGGAGTTGCCATGGAGGCACGCTATGCCCCCAGTGTGGCAAACCTGTTCATGGACATGTGGGAGGAGGAGTACATTTATAATAAGAACATACCAGAAATCAAATTTTTTAAGAGGTATATTGATGATTTGATCATCTTATGGGCAGGCACAGAAACCACGTTCGAGCATATCTTATCTAATCTAAACAACAACAGATATGGCATAAAGTTCACAGGGAAATGTCATAAGGAAAAAATGGAATACCTGGACTTGGAGATAATGAAGGAAGGAGACATGCTATATACACAAACCTATTTTAAAAAAAACGGATAGAAATGGGTACATACCCAATAACAGCTGCCACCATCCCAAATGGAAGGCTAATATTCCTAAAGGACAACTACTAAGAATCAGACGAAATTGCCACAAAGAAGAAGATTTTGATAGGCAAGCTGAGATCATAGTGAACAGATTCAAAGAAAAGGGGTACCACGACCACCATCTGCAGAAACTTAAAGAAAAGGTTAAAAGGGTGGATAGAAAAACGCTATTAACAAAGAAAATCAAAACACCAACCACTCATGAGAAAATAGCATTTATTACTGGGTACAGTAATCAATATTCCCAAGTTGAACATATTGTTAACCACTTAAGCCCCGGACCATTTTGTAGCTTAAGGACCAGAGCTGTTTTCAGAATTTTGCACTGCGCTGCTTTAACCACTTAACGACCGCTCACTGTATATATACGTCGGCAGAATGGCACCGACATGCACAATCACGTAGAGTGTACGTGATCGCCTTTGTACAGTTGGGGGGGGTCCGATCGGACCCCCCTCCTATACAGTGAGCGGCCGTTAATCGTTGGGGAGCGATCAGAGATGAGGGGGTGACCATTCGATTTCGGCCACCCCCTCGCGATCGCTCCCGGCCAATGAAAATGCTTCCTCCGCCACGTGATGTAAACACAGGCAGGAGGAAGTGATGTCATCTCCCTCGCGGCGGTCTTTTCGATTCCGGCGCCGAGGAGAGAGGAAGCAGGTTAGTGCACCAACAGTCCACTGACACTTAGGTACACATAGGCACACATTTCACCCCCCAGTCACCCCCAGATCACCCCCCAGGTCACCCCCCAGCCCCCAATCACAGTGTCACTGATTGCAGTGATCATTTATTTTACTGATCACTGCATTTAGTGTCATCTGTGATAGTAAAAAGTTGCAGGGCAGTTAGGTTTAGGCCCCTTTAGGTCCAGGGTAGCCCCCTAACCCCCCCTAATAAAGGTTTAACCCCTTGATCGCCCCCAGGTAACCCTTTCACCCCCTAACGCCAGCGTCACTAAGCGATCGTATTTTCGATCGCTGTATTTAGTGCCGGTGGTGCCCTAGATAGCCAGTTATTTATTTTTAGTTTCGCCGCAGGTTTTTAGAGCGTCAGGTACCCCCATATATTATTTTAACCCCCTGATTGCCCCTAGAGTTAACCCTTTCACCAGTGATCACGTATAAGCGTCACTGGTGACACTGGTTACCCAGTTAATTATTTAGTTATTTAGGTAACCCGTCAGGTTTTTATATAGCGTCGGGTACCCCCATATTTAACCTAATAAAGGTTTTAACCCCCTGATTGCCCCTAGTTAACCCTTTCACCAGTGATCACCATATAAAGGTTACGGGTGACACTGGTTGGTTAGTTTGCTTTTTATAGCATCAGGGCACCCGCCGTATATAACCCAATAAAGGTTTAACCCCCTGATCGCCCGGCGGGTGAGATCAATTAGGTTTTAGCGCCAGAGAGGGTCTGCGTCGCCCCAGGCAGCGTTAGGTTAGTGCCAGTAACGCTAACACCCACGCGCAAAGCATACACCTCCCTTAGTGGTATAGTATCTGATCAGATCTATACTAGCGTCCCCAGCGGTTTAGGGTTCCCAAAAACGCAGTGTTAGCGTAATCAGATCAGATACCTGCTAGCACCTGCGTTTAGCCCCTCTGCCCAGCCCAGCCCAGCCCACCCAAGTGCAGTATCGATCGATCACTGTCACTTACCAAACACAAAACACATAACTGCAGCGTTCGCAGAGACAGTCCTGATCCCTGCGACCGCTAACAGTTTTTTTTGTAGCGTTTGATATATTTGCTGACGACAGTCGGGTGCTTTTTTTCCTGTGAATCTTACTAGTGTACCCCTAAATTTAGAGCCCAAAATGGCAAGACGAAGGTACACTAGTAAAGAGGCCTACGAGATTCTGAGCATGACAGATAGTGAAGAGGAGGTCACGTATCTGTCAGATTCAGGCTCAGAATATCTTCCCGTAGAAGACAGTGACGTCAGCGGCCCCACGTCAGATAGCTCTGACGACGAAGGTGAGGTCCCTGCTAAGGTCAGGCGTACCCGATCCCGATCTTCTGAGGTTGTTGAGGAGCAAGAACCGCAGGGCTCTCGTATCATGGAGCAGAGGAGTACTAGCGCCGCTATTCCTTCTGGTGAATTGGCAAGCACCAGCGGCCTAGTACAGCCTGGGCGTACATCCAGCACTGCAGTATCACGTGGTGATGTGGCGAGTCCCATAAGTGCAGTTCAAGCTGGCGAGGTGGCAAGCACAAGTAGTGTCCCGCTGCCACCAAGAAGACAAAGGCTGGCCCGTCGTACCCATAGTGCTCTTCCTGCAGAATTCGCCTATCCTGATTGGGTCCCCACCACTTCTGCAGAACCCGTACTTCCCCCATTCACTGCCCAACCCGGTATTCAGGTGGAAACAGCTGATTTTATGCCAATCGATTATTATTCGCTGTTTTTCACGGAAGATCTCTATAGATCTATTGTGGACCAGAGTAATTTATATGCTGGTCAATTCATCGCCGCTAACCCCCAGTTGCCTTCTATTGCCAAAGATTGGAAACCAATTACGGTTTCCGAATTTAAGACCTTTCTGGGCCTTTCCCTCAACATGGGCACACATAAATTCCCGTCATTGCGTGCTTATTGGTCCACGCACCCAATTGACCACATGCCCGTGTTCTCTGCCTCCATGCCCAGGAAACGATACGAGCAGATTTTGCGGTTCATGCACTTCAATGACAATGAACTTTGTCGTCCACGTGGGGACCCTGAATACGACCGGCTCTATAAAATTCGGCCCCTCATAAACCACTTCAACGAACGTTTTGCAGCCTTGTTTATTCCCGATCAAGCTGTCTGCGTTGATGAGTCCCTGATTAAATTTTCTGGCCGCTTGGCTTTCAAGCAGTACCTTCCAGCAAGCGTGCCAGATACGGGGTCAAGCTCTATAAGTGCTGTGACAGGGCAACAGGCTATGTATGGAGCTTTATGGTTTATGAGGGAAAAGATAGTCAGGTTGAGCCGGTCAACTGCCCGGATTACATAGGGAGCGCTGGCAAGATAGTGTGGAACTTGGTGTCACCCTTATTCGGAAAGGGGTACCACTTGTATCTGGACAATTATTACACGAGCGTGCCACTGTTTAGTCACTTGTTTGATCATCAGATTGGAGCATGTGGCACGGTGCGACCTAATCGCCGGGGCTTTCCCCAGTGGCTTGTAGATGCCCGTCTTAGGCTGGGGGAGAGAGCCTGCGTAAAGTGTAATAACTTGCTCGCTATGAAGTGGAGGGACAATAAGAATGTTTTCCTTCTTACCTCCCTTCATGCAGACACGACAGTCCAAATTCGTACGGCGACTGGTGTTGTGGAGAAACCCCTCTGTGTCCACGAATATAACAAAAATATGGGAGGGGTGGACCTCAACGACCAGTTGATGGCGCCGTATCTAATTGACCGTAAGGCGAGACGCTGGTACAAAAAAGTGTCTCTATCCCTAATCCAATTGGCTTTGCTGAACGCTCATGTGCTATACAGAGCTTCAGGCGGGACTTTATCTCTTCTAAAATTCCAGAATGAGATAGTCACAGAACTCCTGTATCCAGGCGGTTCTGCACCTCACCATCCCCTACCGGCTGCATGAGAGGCATTATACGCATCTCCTCCCGAGTACCCCTACCCAACGAGCCCCCCCAAAAAGATGTTGTGTCTGTAGCAAGCGCGGATTTAGGCGTGACACCCGTTATTATTGTCCACTCTGTCCTGACAAACCTGGTCTTTGCGTTGGTGAATGTTTTGAACGCTACCACTCAAAAGTGAAGTTTTAGCGTAGGGTACAGCATTTCACAGACTAGCACACACCTCCACAGGGTCTCCCAAGATGCCATTACATTTTGAGAGACCCGAACCATTACAGTTGTTAAAGTTTAAAAAAAAAAGTGTAAAAAAGAAAAAAAAAACGTAAAAAACAAAACACAAAAAAAATATAAAATAAAAAAACCAAAAATAGTTGTCGTTTTATTGTTCTCTCTCTCTCTCTCTATTTTCTCTCTATTGTTCTGCTCTTTTTTACTGTATTCCATTCTGCAATGTTTTATCATGCTTGCTTTTCAGGTATGTAATTTTTTGTTTTCAGGTGCGCCATTCAACTGCAGCGTGGAATTATTTATCTTGACAGCAACAGCGTTTGCTCCCACGATACATAAAGCCGTGACTCCAGTGCTGTAGGAGGTGATTTCACCACCACAGTTAAAAAAAAAGAGCATATATGCCGAAGCATGGGGGCAGCAGGGGCGGAGGAGCGATTTTGCTCCTAATGCCGCGTATATACGGTCGAAATTCCGACGAAGGCTTGCCCGTGGAAAAGTCCGACCGTGTGTACGCGGCATAACTTTTTTGCGGGAGGATGCCCCCATGCTTCGGCATATATGCCCATCATTAGAAGTGGGTGGATGAAGGGAGGTATTCTAATGGTGGGCATACCCACCGATCAATCTTTTTTTTTCGTTCAGCCAACAGGCTGCATGAAAAAAAAGATTACAATACATGTCCAACAAGGACCAGCAACGTACTGGTATGTTGCTGGACTTTGAATGTTTATACCAGAATGATGCCTGCAGGTTTAGGTATCATCTTGGTATCATTCTTTTCAGCCAGTGGCCGGCTTTCATGTAAAAGCAATTCTAGCAGATAATTAGCCTCTAGACTGCTTTTACAAGCAGTGGGAGGGAATGCCCCCCCCCGGATATAAACAGCGCCATTGGGAAATTGGGAAAGCATTTTATCACACCGATCTTGGTGTGGTCAGATGCTTTGAGGGCAGAGGAAAGATCTAGGGTCTAACCCCCATTTTTTTTCAAAAAAAGAGTACCTGTCACTACTTATTGCTATCATAGGGGATATTTACATTCCCTGAGATAACAATAAAAATGATAAAAAAAAAAATATGGAAGGAACAGTTTAAAAAAAAAAAAAAAAAGCAAAATAAATAATAAAAAAATAAAAAAATAAAAAAAGCACCGCTCTTGCGCAAAGGCGAACACAAGCGTCGGTCTAGCGTCATATGTAAACAGCAATTGCATCATGCATGTGAGGTATCACCGCGAAGGTCAGATCGAGGGCAGTAATTTTAGCAGTAGACCTCCTCTGTAAATCTAACGTGGTAACCTGTAAAGGCTTTTAAATGCTTTTAAAAATGAATGTAGTTTCTCGCCGCTGCGCGTTTGTGCGCAATTTTAAAGCATGTCGTGTTTGGTATCCATGTACTCGGCCTAAGATCATCTTTTTTATTTCATCAAACATTTGGGCAATATAGTGTTTTTTAGTGCATTAAAAATAAAAAAAGTGTGTTTTTCCCCCAAAAAATGCGTTTGAAAAATCGCTGCGCAAATACTGTGTGGAAAAAAAAAATGCAACACCCACTATTTTAATCTGTAGGGCCTTTGCTTTAAAAAAATATATAATGTTTGGGGGTTCAACATAATTTTCTTGCAAAAAAAAAAATGTTTTCATGTAAACAAAAAGTGTCAAAAAGGGCTTTGTCTTCAAGTGGTTAGAAGAGTGGATGATGTGTGACATAAGCTTCCTAATGTTGTGCATAAAATGCCAGGACAGTTCAAAACCCCCCCAAATGACCCCATTTTGGAAAGTAGACACCTCAAGCTATTTGCTGAGAGGCATGTTGAGCCCATTGAATATTTATTTTTTTGTCCCAAGTGATTGAATAATGACAAAAAGAAAAAAAAAAAATGTACAAAAAGTTGTCACTAAATTATATATTGCTCAAACATGCCATGGTTATATGTGGAATTGCACCCCAAAATACATTCTGTTGCTTCTCCTGAGTACGGGGATACCACATGTGTGAGACATTTTGGGAGCCTAGCCGCGTACAGGACCCCGAAAACCAAGCACCGCCTTCAGGATTTCTATGGGTGTAAATTTTTGATTCCACTCCTCACTGCTTATCACAGTTTCGGAGGCCATGGAATGCCCAGATGGCACAAAACCCCCCCAAATGACCCCATTTTGGAAAGTAGACACCCCAAGCTATTTTCTGAGAGGTATGTTGAGTATTTTGCAGATCTCGCTTTTTGTCACAATGTTTTAAAAATTGAAAAAAGAAAAAAAAAAAATGTCTTTCTTCATTTTCAAAAACAAATGAGAGCTGTAAAATACTCACCATGCCTCTCGGCAAATAGCTTGGGGTGTCTACTTTCCTAAATGGGGTCATTTGTGGGGGTTTTGGGCTATCTGGGCATTCCATGGCCTCCGAAACTGTGATAGGTAGTGAGGAGTGAAATCAAAAATTTGTGCCCTTAGAAATCCTGAAGGCGGTGCTTGGTTTTCGGGGGCCCGTACGCGGCTAGGCTCTCAAAAAGTCCCACACATGTGGTATCCCCGTACTCAGGAGAAGCAGCCAAATGTATTTTGGGGTGTAATTTCACATATGCCCATGGCATGTGTGAGCAATATATCATTTAGTGACAACTTTGTGCAAAAAAAACAAAGTTTGTCATATTCCCGCAACTTGTGGCAAAATATAAAATAGTCCATGGACTGAACATGCCTCTCAGTAAATAGCTTGGGGTGTCTACTTTCCAAAATGGGGTAATTTGGGGGGGGGGGTTTGTGCTATTTTGGCATTTTATGGCCTTAGAATCTGTGATAGGTAGTGAGGAGTGAAATCAAAAATTTGCGCCCTTAGAAACCTTGAAGGCGGTGCTTGATTTTTGGGGTCCCGTACGCGGCTAGGCTCCCAAAAAGTCCCACACATGTGGTATCCCCGTACTCAGGAGAAGCAGCAGAATGTATTTTGGGGTGCAATTCCACATATAACCATGGCATGTGTGAGCAATATATCATTTAGTGACAATTTTTTGTACATTTTTTCTTTTTTTTTTCTTTTTATCATTATTCAATCATTTGGGACAAAAAAAAAAAATATTCAATGGGCTCAACATGCCTCTCAGCAAATAGCTTGGGGTGTCTACTTTCCAAAATGGGGTCATTTGGGGGGGTTTTGTGCTATCTTGGCATTTTATGGCCTTCAAAACTGTGATAGGTAGTGAGGAGTGTAATCAAAAATTTATGCCCTTAGAAATCCTGAAGGCGGTGCTTGGTTTTTGGGGTCCTGTATGCGACTAGGCTCCCAAAAAGTCCCACACATGTGTTATCCCCGTACTCAGGAGAAGAAGCAGAATGTATTTTGGGGTGCAATTCCACATATGCCCATGGCATGTGTGAGCAATATATCATTTAGTGACAACTTTGTGCAAAAAAAATAAAGTTTGTCATATTCCCGCAACTTGTGGCAAAATATAAAATATTCCATGGACTAATCATGCCTCTCAGTAAATAGCTTGGGGTGTCTACTTTCCAAAATGGGGTCATTTGGGGGGGTTTTGTGCTATTTTGGCATTTTATGGCCTTCGAAACTGTGATAGGTAGTGAGGAGTGAAATCAAAAATTTGCGCCCTTAGAAATCCTGAAGGCGGTGCTTGGTTTCCGGGGTCCCGTACGTGGCTAGGCTCCTAAAAAGTCCCACACATGTGGTATCCCCGTACTCAGGAGAAGCAGCAGAATGTATTTTGGGGTGCAATTCCACATATAACCATGGCATGTGTGAGCAATATATCATTTAGTGACAACTTTTTGTAATTTTTTTATTTTTTTTGTCATTATTCAATCACTTGGGACAAAAAAAAAATATTCAATGGGCTCAACATGCCTCTCAGCAATTTCCTTGGGGTGTCTACTTTCCAAAATGGGGTCATTTTGGGGGGTTTTGTACTGCCCTGCCATTTTAGCACCTCAAGAATTGAGATAGGCAGTCATAAATTAAAAGCTGTGTAAATTCCAGAAAATGTACCCTAGTTTGTAGACGCTATAACTTTTGCGCAAACCAATAAATATACGCTTAATGACATTTTTTTTACTAAAGACATGTGGCTGAATACATTTTGGCCTAAATGTATGACTAAAATTGAGTTTATTCGATTTTTCTTATAACAAAAAGTAGAAAATATCATTTTTTTTCAAAATTTTCGGTCTTTTTCCGTTTATATCGCAAAAAATAAAAATCGCAGAGGCAATCAAATACCATTAAAAGAAAGCTCTATTTGTGGGAAGAAAAGGACGCAAATTTCGTTTGGGTACAACATTGCATGTCCGCAGTTTCGAAGGCCATAAAATGCCAAAATAGCACAAAACCCCCCCAAATTACCCAATTTTAGAAAGTAGACACCCCAAGGAAATTGCTGAGAGGCCTGTTGAGCCCATTGAATATTTTTTTTTTTTTTTGTCCCAAGTGATTGAATAATGACAAAAAAAAAAAAAATTACAAAAAGTTGTCACTAAATGATATATTGCTCACACATGCCATGGTTATATATGGAATTACACCCCAAAATACATTTTGATGCTTCTCCTGAGTACGGGGATACCACATGTGTGGGACTTTTTGGGAGCCTAGCCGCGTACGGGACCCCGAAAACCAAGCACCGCCTTCAGGATTTCTAGGCACAAATTTTTGATTTCACTCCTCACTACCTATCACAGTTTCGAAGGCCATAAAATGCCAAAATAGCACAAAACCCCCCCAAATGACCCCATTTTGGAAAGTAGACACCCCCAAGCTATTTGCTGAGAGGCATGGTGAGTATTTTACAGCTCTCATTTGTTTTTGAAAATGAAGAAAGAAAATATATTTTTTTTTCAATTTTCAAAACTGTGACAAAAAGCGAGATCTGCAAAATACTCACCATACCTCTCAGCAAATAGCTTGGGGTGTCTACTTTCCAAAATGGGGTCATTTGGGGGGGTTTGTGCCATCTGGGCATTCCATGGCCTCCGAAACTGTGATAGGCAGTGAGAAGTGAAATCAAAAATTTACCCCCTAGAAAGCCTGAAGGCGGTGCTTGGTTTTTGGGGTCCCGTACGCGGCTAGGCTCCCAAAAAGTCTCACACATGTGGTATCCCCGTACTCAGGAGACGCAACAGAATGTATTTTGGGTGTAATTCCACATATGCCCATGACATGTTTGAGCAATATATCATTTAGTGACAACTTTGTGCAAAAAAAAATTAATAAATAAATAAATTGTCTTTTTTCCGCAACTTGTATCAACATATAAAATATTCCATGGACTCGACATGCCTCTCAGTATATAGCTTGGGGTGTCTACTTTCCAAAATGGGGTCATTTGGGGGGGGGGGGGGGGTTTGAACTGTTCTGGCATTTTATACACAACATTAGGAAGCTTACATCCACTCTTCTAACCACTTGAAGACAAAGCCCTTTTTGACACTTTTTGTTTACATGAAAACATTTTTTTTTTTTTGCAAGAAAATTATGTTGAACCCCCAAACATTATATATATTTTTAAAGCAAAGGCCCTACAGATTAAAATGGTGGGTGTTGCATTTTTTTTTTCTACACAGTATTTGCGCAGCGATTTTTCAAACGCATTTTTTGGGGAAAAAATACACTTTTTTTAATTTTAATGCACTAAAACACACTATATTGCCCATATGTTTGATGAAATAAAAAAGATGATCTTAGGCCGAGTACATAGGTACCAAACACGACAAGCTTTAAAATTTCGCAGAAACGCGTATTGGAGACAAACTACATACATTTTTAAAAGCCTTTAAAAGCCTTTACAGGTTACCACGTTAGATTTACAGAGGAGGTCTACTGCTAAAATGACTGCCCTCGATCTGACCTTCGCGGTGATATCTCACATGCATGGTGCAATTGCTGTTTACATATGACGCCAGACCGACGCTTGCATTCGCCATTGGGCAAGAGCAGGGCAGGACAGGGGTGCTTTTTTTTTTTTTTTATTATTATTAATTTTGCTTTTTTATTTTATTTTTAAACTGTTGCTTCCATATTTTATTTTTTTTATCATTTTTATTGTTATCTCAGGGAATGTAAATATCCCCTATGATAGCAATAGGTAGTGACAGGTACTCTCTTTTTTGAAACAACTGGGGTCTATTGGACCCTAGATCTTTCCTCTGCCCTCAAAGCATCTGACCACACCAAGATCGGTGTGATAAAATGCTTTCCCAATTTCCCAATGGCGCTTTTTATATCCGGGGGGGGGCATTCCCTCCCACTGCTTGTAAAAGCAGTCCAGAGGCTAATTAGCCACTAGAATTGCTTTTACATGAAAGCCGGCCGCTGGCTGAAAAGAATGATACCAAGATGATACCTAAACCCGCAGGCATCATTCTGGTATAAACAATCAAAGTCCAGCAACATACCAGTACGTTGCTGGTCCTTGTTGAACATGTATTGTAATCTTTTTTTTTCATGCAGCCTGTTGGCTGAACGAAAAAAAAAGATTGATCGGTGGGTATGCCCACCATTAGAATACCGCCCTTCATCCACCCACTTCTAATGATGGGCATACATGCACCATTTATATATGCCGAAGCATGGGGGCATCTTCCCGCAAAAGTTATGCCGCGTACACATGGTCAGACTTTTCCACGGGCAAGCCTCCATCGGAATTTCGATCGTATGTACGCGGCATTAGGAGCAAAATCGCTCCTCCGCTCCTCCGCCCCTGCTGCCCCAATGCTTCGGCATATATGCTTTTTTTTTTTAACTGTGGTGGTGAAATCACCTCCTACAGCACTGGAGTCGCAGGGATCAGGCCTGTCTCTGCGAACGCTGCAGTTATGTGTGTTGTGTTTTGCAAGTGACAGTGATCGATCGATACTGCACTTGGGTGGCCTGGGCTGGACAGAGGGGCAAAACGCAGGTGCTAGCAGGTATCTGGGCTGATCCCGCTAACACTGCGTTTTTGGGAACCCTAAACTGCTGGGGACGCTAGTATAGATCTGATCAGATCAGATATTGATCTGTTCAGATACTATACCACTAAGGGAGGTTTATGCTTCACGTGTGGGTGTTAGCGTTACTGGCACGGGTGTGACGCAGACCCTCTCTGATGCTAAAACCTAATTGATATCACCCGCCGGGCGATCAGGGGGTTAAACCTTTTTTGGGTTATATACGGCGGGTGCCCTGACACTATAAAAAGCAAACTAACTAACCAGCGTCACCCGTAACACTTATATGGTGATTACTGGTGAAAGGGTTAACTAGGGGCAATTAGGGGGTTAAAACCTTTATTAGGTAATATATGGGGGTACCTGACGCTATATAAAAACCTGACGGCGAACCTAAAAAAAAATTACTGGCTACCTATCGGCATCACCAACGCTAAGACAGCGATCAGAAAAACGATCGCTTAGCGACAGTGGTGATAGGGGGTGAAAGGGTTACCTGGGGGGCGATCAAGGGGGTTAAACCTTTATTAGATAATATATGGGGGTACCTGACGCTATAAAAACCTGCGGCGAACCTAAAAAAAATTACTGGCTACCAATCGGCATCACCAACACTAAGACAGCGATCAGAAAAACGATCGCATAGCGACAGTGGTGATAGAGGGTGAAAGGGTTACCTGGGGGGGCGATCAAGGGGGTTAAACCTTTATTAGATAATATATGGGGGTACCTGACGCTATAAAAACCTGCGGCGAACCTAAAAAAAATTACTGGCTACCGATCGGCATCACCGACACTAAGACAGCGATCAGAAAAACTATCGCTTAGCGACAGTGGTGATAGGGGGTGAAAGGGTTACCTGGGGGGCGATCAAGGGGGTTAAACCTTTATTAGGTAATATATGGGGGTACCCGACGCTATAAAAACCTGCGGCGAACCTAAAAAAAATTACTGGCTACCGATCGGCATCACCAACGCTAAGACAGCGATCAGAAAAACGATCGCTTAGCGACAGTGGTGATAGGGGGTGAAAGGGTTACCTGGGGGCGATCAAGGGGGTTAAACCTTTATTAGGTAATATATGGGGGTACCTGACGCTATAAAAACCTGCGGCGAACCTAAAAAAAATAACTGGCTACCGATCGGCATCACCAACGCTAAGACAGCGATCAGAAAAATGATCGCTTAGCGACGGCGGTCCTAGGGGGTGAAAGGGTTATCTGGGGGGCGATCAGGGGGTTAACCCTTTATTAGGGGGGGTTAGGGGGCTACACTGGACCTTAAACTAACTTTAGTGACACTTTTACAGTCACAAATGTCACTGATTGCAGTGATCAGTAAATAACTGGTCACTGCAATCAGTGACACTGTGACTGGGGGCTGGGGGGTGATCTGGAGGGTGATCTGGGGTGTCTGGGGGGGCCTGGGGGGCGATTTATGTGCCTATGTGTCCTAGTGTCAGTGTAGTGTTTTGTGCACTAACCTGCATCTTCTCCTGTACGGCGCTCGGTATATGTGAGCGCCGCAGGAGAGATGACATCACTTCCTCTGCCTGTGTTTACATTACACAGGCAGGGGAATGATTCGATTCGCTGGGAGCGATCAAGAGGGGGTGGCCGGAATCGAACGGCTGTCCCCTCAACCCTAATCGCTCCCAAAGGAATAACGGCCGCTCACTGTAAAGAAGGGGGGTCCGATCGGACCCCCCAACTATACAAAGGCAGTCACGTACATATACGTGATTCTGCCTGTCGGTGCCATTCTGCCAACGTATATTTACAGTGGGCGGTCGTTAAGTGGTTAAAAAATACTGGCCCATTTTGATGGAAGACAGAATACTTTCAAAAGTAATTCCAAGGAAACCCACCTTCATTTATAGGAAAGCTCCTACGTTTAGGAATAAGCTTGTACATAACGTCATAGATGCCCCCTCCCAAATTCAGCTATGCCCAGAACTCAAGGGGTTCTACAAATGTCAACGGTGCTTAGCTTGCAGAAAAAGCAGACCACAGCCCAGGAGGAAAATCACGTTCAAATCACAGGCATACAATAAAGAATATAAAATAAGAGAACTGATCACATGTAATAGCACGCATGTCACTTATGTGATAGAATGTCCTTGCCACCTGCAATACGTGGGACGAACCACCAGACCACTAAAGGTGAGGATCCGAGAACATATTGCCAACATTAAGAAGGGATTCCCGAAGCATAGTCTTTCGAGACACTTCGATGAAGTACACCAAAGAGACCCGTCTGGAATGATCTTCTATGCAATAGACATCATAAAGGATCATTGGAGGAGTGGTAACAAGTTGATTCAAGTATCCCAAAATGAAACGAGGTGGATACATAGGTTGGGGTCCCTTGCTCCCAGGGGCCTCAACCTAGATATCAACCTCAATTGTTTTCTCTCTAATTTCTAAACCAAGTTTTCAAGTCATACTTCAGATTTGGGGTATGGGACACAAATAAATATAGGTTGTTCCTATAATTTATGTAGATTATAGGAAAATAGGGAAGATATCAACACATTAGATGAATCCCCTTGGAAACATAACATTTGGAATAAAATAGATGTGGGGGAAATAAACAATAAACAATATACATTGAAAATTATACCACAAAGAGATGAGATTCATATAACCCATCTTTGGTAATCCCCAAGTGATAGGAAGGATAAACTGATGTAAAATGTGTGGAAAATGTAGTAAGGTATTCTAAATGGTTATACACAACAGATATGACCATTTAGTAAAAGAACTTATGGGGACAAGTACATAGAAAATTATACCAAACATATACATAATGATAACACTAGGGGGGTCTTGCACTTGAATATTGTAAGATATAATGAAATAATCCCACTAGGTCATTAATGGTATAAATACCCAGGAGGGGAAAGTGGGGATAATATATCAGGGAATACCCCCAATGTTTGCTTAAGTTAATAAGGAATATAATCATCACAACGTAAATATATTAAGGGTATTATTTACTGAATTCAATTTTATTCCCCTTAGAGGATAAATAGATGTAATATCAAATCCCCAATGTTTGCTTAAATTAATATGGCACATAATCAACAAAACATAGAACTACACAAATGTATTAGGGGTATTATTTACTGAATTCAATCACATTCCCCTTAGAGGATAAACAAAAGTCTCTATGAACTAATATAAGCAATCACTGGCATAGTAATAACCAATTACGTAACCACCACTAGATGGAGCCAAATAGGATAGATGGGAGCGATTATACACTCCACATATAGTGAATTGGAAAAGGAAGGTACGCCCTGAAGGGGCGGAGCTATAGTGCCAGTGCTTGCTTATAGACGTCGGACACGAAGGGATGATAGCACCTTTGATAACGACCATACGTCGAAACGCGTCAGTGACCATCCAGACACGTCCACGTCACGTCCGGTTAGCGAGGCTCGAGCGGTGGAACGCACGCCAAAGCTGAGGCTGACACAGCAGGCTGGCGTGACTTCCATGGGACTTGTCTGACATTGGCATACGGTTTGCGGTGTGGATTCACTAGGCACCTGGCGGTAATTACAACCAGAAGGGAGTGAATCTAGGAAGGTCTGCAGGCCTTATTTTTTATAATTATTTTTATTTAAGTTTGGAATTTTTACTATTTTTTACAAATAAATAAGCGATTTTACGCTATGGAAGTTCTGTTCTGTGGTTCATTTCTGAGGATCTGATTGGTGGAGGAGGAGAGAGCAGAGAGTGGAACAGCATAAGGAGTGGAGGATAAATTGCTGGGGATACCTGATGAGCCTGTGACCCCTGCAGGGGTACGTCAATCTGGTGAGTGGGGACCCATACGAGGGGGGAGCACCAAAAGTCACCTCTTTACCTACAAGCTGGAGGATCTCTATTGGCAATATATAATCACCAAAGTCACTGAAAAAATGCATGAAGAATACTTGAACTTTTTTATGTTAACACATGAATTTGCTGTAGCCGCATGAACTTATCCTGGCTATACTATATATGCACATATCTGTCAGTACTTCTTTTTCTGATTAACCATTTGAATTGAGGAATTACAAGGAAACTGATCCTCACCACTAAAGTGGCTGACCATTACATGACCATTGTGAATCACATTTCATTGGTTTAGTTAATGGGTTAACCTACAAGGGAATTAACTGGACGTCTAGCAGCTCCCACCTGGGGCAGTGACCAGGGACTATAACGGAAACCGGGCATTACCAGTTTTTAGGCACAGGATATATTGAATACACACAACACTTTAAGGTGTGAACTGTATGGAATAAGATACAGGGACTTATACGGCAAGGAAGTCATTTTTGTAATATTGTTTTTTGTGATTTTTTGTAATACTGAGTTCACTAGAAGTTTGTTTGTAATCTTGAGATTAATGTTTGGATTAAGGAATTTGCATCCAATATGAAGTGAAACACATTTACATAGGTATCATACACATCAATAAGGGTAACACTTTATTTATTTAATAGCACAATTGTCACAACCTTTAGAGGGTTAGGATTTTTTCCACATATATAGGAGTTGAGGATCACACACACAGCTAATATATAGAATCTAGGTTTACTAGCACATAATACACACAGTCCTGCACCTCATCCCATAGGGGCTTATCAGTTGTATCCGCAGAGGAAACCCAACACAATTCTAAATAAGTCCCCAGAGCATAAGGTAGCGCCATATACCCCAAACCTTTCTAGAGGTACCTCCTCTTCGACCTCGTCTAGTTTTCTTTTTAAAACGCCTACTCCCTTTGAAGGTATAATCTGAAAACCCTGAGTCTCAGAAGATATAAGAGGGATGTTTGAAACCTGAACTGCAGGTGAGCAGTCTTGGTTTTCTGGGATTTTGGGTCTTGCTCCCTGTTTCGATATAGCTCTCTAGGTCCCGAGCTAGCGGACTAAAATGGTTAAAGATGGGGACGTGAAAGGCAGGGACTATAGTGGGGGATGTGGGGGAAGGGGAGGAAAGGACCGGAATGGGTGGTTCTGAAGGAAAAGAACCGAGATGTGTGGAGGGGTGAATGGGATCCCTAGTGTTTTCTACATTATGAAGACTTCTCTGTGGCAACCCCAACGGAAGAGGTAATGGTCTTGCGATAGGTCCATGATGATCAATGGCCCCACTAGGAGATGAATTGGGTTGTTTAGGCTTATTGGATTTTGTCCTCCTGGGTGGATTATTCCTATTTCTAGATTTAGACTTATTGGTGGGTAAGAGTATGACATTAAAGGCAACGGAACAGTGTCAGGGGGCGCAGAGCGTTTCCAATCAAACACTTGTCCGTTGCCATAATCAAAAAGATCTCTTTCTAATTTCCCAGTTTTTTTCTTAATAAGGCTATCCTCATTCTTGCTCACGTTTTTATTAAGAACTTCTGTCCATTTCTCGGACAGACATGATGTACTGAATTCTTTAACGGCATTTTCTTGTTCTAAAGCCTTTTACTGCGCAACAATAAGTTTTCTCTCTCTCTGGACGACTAGGATTTGAATCCATTTCATGGTACAGAATTCAGCCAAACCCCTCCACTCTTTGGATAAATCCTCATCCAAGAAACTACATTGTTTTTTTATGCGCAGACCGCGTGGTGTAATACCCAGTTCAAGATATTTTTTCAAAAAGGCTAGGTCCCACCACTGGGTCTGCTCATACTCCCTAGCATCCTGCAGCTGTAAAAAGACCTTTCTCATCCTGATCTCAAATGCCCTATTCATAATGAAATGATGGCTGACAAAAACAAAAATAATAAAAAAATTGAAAAAAATAATAATAATAATAATAAAAAAATATATATATATATATATATATATATATATATATAATAAAAATAATAATATAATAAAATAAAATAATGATCTACAAAATCGTGAAATACAAATAACAAAACACACAAAAGGACAAGATGCACAATATGTCAAAAACAGAATCCAAATGATAGGACTGGTTAACAAATAGCAACAGAATAGCATGGAATGTGCTGCTGATCTGACACTCCCCTTAGTGTTGTTTGGTCCCTCCTTCCATATATTAAGTCCCCTGTCCCTCAATAGGGAAATGGTGGTCGCTAGGGTAAGCTGCTAGATGGAAGTCCAACGTCAAACAGGAATGGCAAAACAAAAAACATCAGCGCTAGGTCGCACTATACGTGCATTACGAGCAAGAATAGGGGACCATAGAAGGCTTATCCAAAAGGGCTGTACTGAGCACAGTGTACCTCGCCACTTTCAGAGATTTCACGGTGGCAATATTAAACATCTGGAGGTCTTTGTCATCGAAACCATTCCCAAGGGTACACTTACTGCCAACGAAAGGTTTTCCCTTTTGTGCAAAAGGGAAGTCTTTTGGATTTATAAGTGCGACTCTTTGGCCCCGAAGGGGTAAATGAGGAGCTCGAAACCAACAGCTTCATTTGAAGGTCGCTGTCAATTGATGATTGTTTTCACGGTCAGGTGCGTTTTTTATAAGCACCGTATATTGTTGTTTTTTTGTTTTTTTTTGTATGCAAACATGCTTTTTATGTACGTTTTCTATGTATGTTTTTATATGATGCATTATTGTGCAATACAGCCAGATGCTTGAGGAGTAGGAAGGAGTTAAATCCAGGTTATTTATTAGGCCTTTTCATTTCCTCCCCCTCCCCAGTTCCCCTTCCCCCCTCCCCCCTTTTTCCCTCCTGGTTTCCTCCCGTTTCTCCTCCCTTTCCTGTATCAGCCCCTATTTAAACTTCCTGGGTTCAACCTGCTATTGACTGTGATAAAGCGCTGGAAGCGCGAAACGCGTAGTCAGAGCTACTCAGGACCTTCATTTTCCCATTTCAATTCCACCCCATTTTTAGCGGAGCCATATTGTAGAGAAACTATTCCAGCAATTGCAGCTCTGGTGGAGTGTGAATGATCTGCAGCACGGCTCTAGATCCTTTAAGAAGCTTCCTAGTTTCCATTCCTTTAGGAAGCAACATCATCCGGGTGATATTGTCCCCCCACTATTGGATCGGTGTCTTTTGGCGAAGGACTTCCCCTTGTCGGGGTCACTTAGTTGCGGCTTTAGTCTCTCCCCTCTGCTTTCAGCCGCTGGCCACGCAGCTGGTCTGTTCCTGACCAGCGGAAGTGAAAGACTACTGAACCCATCACAGCGGCGGGTTCATTCCGCGCTGTTTTTCATCACTGGAGGATTCTGCTGCTGAAGCTAGTCGGTATCCCCAGCACCCAGCGTGGACCGTCTGAACGGATCCCTCCAGTGCCTCCCATCCACCGGAGGCCATCCGCCTTCCCTGCCGCATCATCTACCCCAGGGAAGCTCTCTCCTGCTGCTGGATCACGGCCCATCAGCTCACTTGAGCGGCAGCGAGCCGGACGGCTAAGCCCTCTCCCCACCTCATGCGGCTACCTGGATTTAGCTCCTACCTCCATGGATATCAGGTCTTATGATTTTTAATACTGATTTTCTCCTGATTTTATCTGTGATCGTGTAAGAACAACTGAACTTTTTATTATTTTTTGCCTTATGAATTTTTATTAAAAGGCATTTTTCATTATTTGATCCCCTCCTTTTGTTTTATTTGATCTCTTGTCCATTGAGCGCTGGTGTTTTAGTTTCATTGTATTCATGTCTGTGTCCCAGCTATAGGATCCATGCAGCACTGGGCACTTTGATCCATTTTTATTTTTATTTTTCTCCCTCCCCCCCTCCCTCCCTCCCGCCTTCCTCCCTCCTTCCTCCCTCCCTCCTTCCTTCCTATTTTGCTACAGTCATGATTGGGTTTTAGCGCTGATGTTTTTTGTTTTGCCATTCTTAAAACAGGTTACAGACTCAACATCTTGAGAAAGATTTTGCAAAAAAATGCAGCACAGACAATTAAATCAAAGTGAACAAACGACACACATTAACAACATCAAAATTATTTCAGGGAAACATTTTCCCCACACAAAAATATACAACCAACAAAATTCAAACACCTGTTTTGCAAAGACATAACAAATAAAATACATGTGTTACAAACTCGATAAGGACACCAAAATGGACATTTTGCCGGACACACACACACTTGCCTCTTTTCAGGGCAAGGGAGAGGATGCTATCTGTGAGCTTTATATAACCTATGTTTGTGTGCTAATGAGGCAATTGAAAACACATGCACAGTCCATGAAACACCCAAAATGAAAGTGGCTACACCTGTTAAGGATGTCCTTCAATTACTAACCCATAAAAACACTCTCTGAGCATGCCCAGAAATATCCAGGTGCTGTTCACACACAAAAAGCACCCAAAAAAAAATCTAACTGGCTGGGCATGCGCAGAACAACTCAAATGCAGCTAGCAGAAAATAACCCCCCCCCCCTTCTGTCCAAAATTAAGCACATCATCCAGCGTGCTACAAAATTAGAGATGGGACAATCACCCCCCCCTACCAACAAATAACATTGCAGTCTATGGGAACTGACTTGTTAATTTTGCTAGTCCCCACTTGGCTGGCTTATCTTCTAGTTGTTGGCCTTAAAATAGGGGCCCAGGTCCCACCCTAAGGGACATATATCAATGTCACCAGTTTGGACAACACCAAAAGCAAAACAAGGAGAAGTGCCTTTAAATATGCCAAATTGCTTAAGGGCCATTTCACACCACATGCAGTCCATTGCGTTTTTTATGCATCCAAAATGCATGGAAAGTTGGTTATATGGTTCTAAATGGCAGTGTTTGTTCCAGTGAGTTCCAGTTCCACAAAAAAAGTAGAACACGCTGCATTTTACCTGCACTGGACTGTACTGGAACGCATCAAAACACATCATAAACGCACTGGAATGCACAGGAACACACCTAAATGGACCAAAAACGCACTGGAACACACTTGTCCTTATCTATGGTTAATAAAAAAGAGGGGTGAATACTTATTTTCACTTATCTCTTTTTTTCCTTTCCCTTTTTGTTTTTTGCTATTTTATTACTATGATGTTGAAGCTCCCTTAGTATTGTTAATAACTCTTTACTCCACAGAGGATAATATATATATATATTGGTAGTTACTAATAATTGCATAAAACCTCTAAAACTTAATAATATTATTACCACTGGAAACTAATTAAAGTGGTTGTAAACCCACTTTGTAAACAAACACCTACAGGTAAGCCTAGATTAAGGCTTACCTGTAGGTGCATGAAATATCTCCTTGACCTACACGGTTAAGGAGATATTTGCATTTAAAAGCGGCGACGCTGACGTCACGCGCATGCGCATGGGGTTAACCCCATTCACAAATTCGGCTAGGTCGCAGCATTTGACGACGTAGCCGAATTCGCGGAGTCACGTCTTTGCCGCTCCGGCCAATCACAGCGCCGGAGCGGCGCTGTGATTGGCTGGAGCGGTGATACCCGGAAGTAACCTTCCGGCTGTCGCCGCAGCGATGGATGCGGCTGAAGAGGGAGACGAGGACGGCTTCGGGGGCCCCGATCTAAGGTAAGTGATGCATAATGAGCTATTATGCTAGTCATATTAGCTCATTATGCCTTTCTCTTACAGCTAGTTTAAAAAAAAAAAAATTATGAGGGTTTACAACCACTTTAATATACCATACTTTGTCCACAAGTATCTACTAATATGTTTATTTATTGAAATAAGAATATTTGAGCTTCTCTATTTTTGATGTATTTAATGTATCATCTATAATTTGTATCACAACTTGTACTCAATAAAATATATTTGACAAGAAAAAAGAGGGGTGAAAAAAAGGACTGGACTGCATCAAAAACGTACCAAAAATGCACTGGAATGCATCAAAAACGTGCATGCAGAAAAGCACCTGGAACACATCTGGATTGCGTTTCTATGGTGTGAACTGGCCCTAGTTCACACCATAGAAACACAGTCTGGATGCGTTCCTGGTGCTTTTCTGCATGCGCGTTTTTGACACGTTCCAGTGCGTTTTTGATGCAGTCCAGTGTTTTTTCCCCCCCTCTTTTCACTTAGGACAAGTGTGTTGCAGTGCATTTAGGTGCGTTCCGGTGCATTCCAGTGCGTTTTTGGTACGTTCCGTTGCGTTTTTGATGTGTTTTACTGCGGTCTAGTACAGTTCTGTACATCAAAAATGCAGCATGACCAATTTTTTTTTTCCTTTCTGAAACGCACTGGAATGTACTGCAATGTTGTGAACTTTGCCATTGGCATTAATGTGATCAACTTTCCTTGCGTTTTTCATGCATCAAAAAAACGCACTGCACTGCATCTGGTGTGAACTGGCCCTAAATATCATACCCGGGGGGTGTCTATAGTATGCCTGTAAAGTAGCGCATGTTTTCCATGTTTATAACAGTTCGAGAGCAAAATGGCATTTCTAAAGTAAAATAATAGTCATTTAAAAGTACTCGCGGCTGTAATGAATTGCTGGTTCCCGTCAATACAGATAAAAGTCATTGAAAGTATTTGAAAAAAAAAAAATGCGTGGGGGTCCCCCAAATTCTAATACCATGCCCTTCAGATCTGGTATGGATATTAAGGGGAACTCCGTGCCAATTTAAAAAAAAAAATTACGTGCGGGTTCCCCCCAAATATCCATACCAGGCCTTTCAGATCTGGAAAGGATTTTAAGGGGAACTCCACCCCAAATTTAAAAAAAAATGGCGTGGAGTACCCCCAAAAATCCAGACCAGACCCTTATCTGAGCACGCAACCTGGCAGGCCGCAGGAAAAGAGGGGGGGACAAGAGAGCGCCCCCCCTCCCTCCTGAACCATACCAGGCCACATGCCCTCAACATGGGGAGGATGTCCCCATGTTGATGGGGACAAGGGCCTCATCCCCACAACCCTTGCCTGGTGGTTGTGGGGGTCTGCGGGCGGGGGGCTTTTTGGAATCTGGAAGACCCCTTTAACAAAGGGGACCCCCAGATCCCACCCCCCCTGTGTGAAATGCTAATGGGGTACAAATGTACCCCTACCATTTCACAAATAAAGTGTCAAAAATGTAAAAAAAGACAATAGCCGGTTTATTAATGTCTTCTCCTTTCTTCCATCTTCTTCTATATTCTTCTTTCATCTTCTTCTTCCATCTCCTTCTTTTCTGCATTCGGTTTTCTTCCTCCATCTTGTTCTTCATCTTCATCTTCCTTCTTCCTTCGGTGTTCTCGTCCGCATCTTGCTCCGGCTTCTTGTCCCTTCTTCTTTCTTTTTCGGCCGCTCCGTTTGAATTTCGAGGTTCCAGCTGTGTGACGCTTCAGTTCTTCAGTTCTCCTCTGGGTCCGCTGCCACCCGGTGACCCCGCCCCCTCTGACGCACATGGATTTCACGGGGACTTTCCCCGTGGTGTCAGAGGGGGGCGGAGCCACCGGGTGCCAGCGGACCAAGAGGAGAACTGAAGAACTGAAGCGTCACACAGCGGGAACATCGAATTCAAGCGGAGCGGCCGAAGAAGAAAGAAGAAGGGGACAAGAAGCCGGAGCAAGATGCGGACGAGAACACTGAAGGAAGATGGAGAAGATGATGGAGGAAGAAGATGGAGGAAGAAGATGGAGGAAGAAGATGGAAGAAAAAGATGGAAGAAAAGAGAAGACATTAATAAAGGAATTGTCAAAGACCGGCTATTGTCATTTTTTAAATTTTTTACACTTTCTTTGTGAAATGGTAGGGGTACATTTGTACCCCATTACCATTTCACACAGGGGGGGGCGGGATCTGGGGGTCCCTTTTGTTAAAGGGGTCTTCCAGATTCCGATAAGCCCCCCGCCCGCAGACCCCCACAACCACCGGCAAGGGTTGTGGGGATGAGGCCCTTGTCCCCATGAACATGGGGACATCCTCCCCATGTTGAGGGCATGTGGCCTGGTATGGTTCAGGAGGGAGGGGGGGGCGGTCTCTCGTCCCACCCTCTTTTCCTGCAGCCTGCCAGGTTGCGTGCTCGGATAAGGGTCTGGTCTGGATTTCTGGGGGTACTCCACGCCATTTTTTTTAAAATTTGGGGTGGAGTTCCCCTTAAAATCCATTCCAGATCTGAAAAGCCTGGTATGGATATTTGGGGGGAACCGCACGCATTTTTTTTAAAATTTGCGGCAGAGTTCCCCTTTATATCCATTCCAGACCTGAAGGGCCTGGTAATGGAATTTGGGGGGACCCCCACGCTTTTTTTTTTTGGTTATCAAAGACTTTCAATGCTTTTCTCTATATTGCCGGGAGCCGACAATTCATTACAACCGCGGGTGCTTTTAAATGCCTTTTTTTTTCCTTTAGAAATGTCATTTTGCTGGCGCACTGGCAAGTTCAGAGCTGCGCCTGTTCAACTTATGCAAATTGAGTTATATGACTTGACATTTACTAAGATTTTGCCGGCGCAGTGTCCTGGCGCATTTGAACCAGTAAAATTCCCGCGCTGAGCTCAAAAAAAACTCCCGCAGCTCTAATCGTACTTGCCGGCGCAGCGGGCTGGTTTTGAAAAAGCTACTTTCTCACTCTATTTTGGGCATATTAGTTATTTGGGCAGGTGTCCCTACACTTCCTCACATCACCCCACATCACCCCCATTATATTCTCACTTCCAGCTTCTTTATATTTCGATTTTAACATGCCGTGCGCCTCCTCCCGTCCGCCGAGAACACTATAGTAAATGGGAAATAGGGCTGCGATACCGGCGCTAATGTTTTGTAAATACCAAAACAGCCATTGCGCGCGCAGATGCGCCGATACTCATGGCGCAAACGTTTTGTAAATCAGCCCCATAGTGTTTTGCTTTTAGGCCAAAAAGTTCAATTTTGGTCTCATCTGACACGTTTGCTGTGTCCCTCACATAGCTTCTTGCAAACTGCAAACAGAACTGTTTATGGCTTTATTCTTGCTACTCTTCCATAAAGGCCAGATTTGTGGAGTGTATGACTAATAGGTGTCCTGTGGACAGATTCTCCCACCTTAGCTGTGATCTCTGCAGCTCCTCCAGAATTACCACCGCTTCTTGGCTGCTTCTCTGATTAATGCTCTCTTTGCCCGGCCGGTCAGTTTAGGTGGACGACCATATCTTGGTAAGTTTGCAGTTGTACCATACTCTTTCCATTTTCAGATGATGGATTGAACAGTGCTCCATGAGATGTTCAAAGCTTGGAATATTTTTTTATAACCTAACCCTGTTTTAAACTTCTCCACAACTGTATCCCTGACCTGTCTGGTGTGTTCATTGACCTGCACAATAATGTTTTGTTCACTAAAGCCCCGTACACACGGTCGGACTTTTGGCCAACAAACTTCATTTTGAGCAAGTTGGACCAACAATCCGACCGTGTGTACGCTCCATCGGACAAATTTTTTTCGTTTGGTTTTGGATTTCATCGGACAAAAGTTGGGTCTGCAAACGGACAAACTTTTGCCCAACAAAAGTCCGATGGAGAAAAGTCCGACCGTGTGTACAGGAAACCATCGGACTTTTGTCCGATGGACTAAACAACTAATGTTAAAATCAACCAACAATAGCAGAGGTTGACCAAAGGGTGGCGGTAAAGAGCAGAAAAACCACGTGATGTTGCAAAAACTTTTGGGAAAGTTTGCAGAAAAGTCAGAGCGTGTGTATGCTATGGGTGTTCCCAACCAACTCCGTTCGGACAAAAAACCACGGAAAAGTCAGATGGAAGTCCGACCGTGTGTACGAGGCTTAAGGCTCTCTAACAAACCTTTGATGCCCCGTACACACGACCGGTTTTCCTGTAGGAAAAAATCTGATGGGAGCTTTTGGCCAGGAATCCCGACCGTGTGTATGCTCCATCATGCTTTTTCCAACAGGAAAACTGCCGGGAAAAAAAAGAGAGCAGGATCTCTTTTTTCCCGTCAGGAAAAAATCCTAGCGGGAAAACCATTCGTCTGTATGCTTTTTCGATGGGAAAAAAACCATGCATGCTCGGAAACAATTCAACGCATGCTCGGAAGCATAGAACTTCATTTTGTCAGCTCGTCGTAGTCTTTTATGTCACTGCGTTCTTGGCAGTCAAAAGTTCACCGAACTTTTGTGTGACCGTGTGTATGCAAGGCAGGCTTGAGAGGAATTCCGTCGGAAAAAACATGTTTTTTTTTTCCAATGGGAAAACCGCTCGTGTGTACGGGGCATGAGGGCTTCACAGAACAGCTGTGTTTATACTGAGATTAAATTACACACAGGTGGACTCTATTTACTAATTAGGTGACTTCTAAAGGCAATTGGATCCACTAGATTTTAGATAGAGGTATCAGTGTAAAAAGGGAGTTGAATACAAATGCACGTCACACTTTTCAGATATTTATTTGGAAAAAAATGTATATACCATTTATCATTTTCCATCCACTTCACAATTATGTGCCACTTTGTGTTGGTCTATCACATAAAACCCTAATAAAATACATTTACGTTTTTGGTTATAACATTACAAAATTTGGAAAATATTAAGGGGTATGATAACTTTTTCAAGGCACTGTATGTCGTCCAGCTTGGACCAGTGTAAGTATGCATGTGCCATACCTGGCTCATCTCTAGAAGTTGGAAATCCCTGTCATAGGGATTTGTTGTGTTAGAATAGTACATGACCTAACAAGAAATTCACTCTATGCTGTGAAATGTGTCAAGGATATGCATCTTGGGCAGCATGTGGCCCTCTTTCTAGTCTCAAAATCTAAATCACCTCTCTGCACCCTGCTAGACACCCTTACCCTAGACACTATTACACATTTCTAAGAAACTCTGCATAAAAACAGGGATTTTTGGTTCACATATATTGCAAAAAATGTTTAAGCTGACCAACTGCGTCAAAGTAATCCCTCTCTGGCCAGTTCCTACTCTACTATGCAAAATGCAAATGACTGATTTGCTTATAGCATAATTCAGCCCAGTCGCGGCCCGTAATACAGGGGGCAGGGGCGCCACCCCCCCTATCCATGCGTCCGGCCCCCTAATCTACATGCAGGGATCCGGACGAATGGATTCCAATGGTGTTTTTCTTTGAAGCACGTGATTAGCGCCAGAGGCTCTAATAGGCTTCAAAAAAGGGTGGGCTCCGGGCGCAGTGCCCAGTTGTGTGACAATAGCGAATGAAAAGGGGCTTTTTAGCAGCGAAAGTGTCAAACTAATACCTCAAAAAATTAAGTACATTTTTAACGATACAAAATATTAGAATTCAAACACATATTCTGTTTAAAATATGAGCTCTGTTAAATATAATCCCCCCCCCCCAAAAAAAGCTTAATTTCACAAACAGAAGCCGGGAAAGAGCTTCACTTTAAAATTCAAAACTGTTTCCTGGCTCTGATCATCACAGAGGCGACAGAGCAACCCACTTGCGGCCCACAGGGGGTCACACACATGGCGCTTTGCATATTTCTATCAATAAAAATGGAATTCTAATATTTTGTATCGTTAAAATTTTACTTCATTTTCTGATGTACAGTATTAGTTTAATTCTTTCACTGCAATAAAGCCCTCAGGATAAACTATCGTATTTGTATTACAGTGGTTCCCTTTGCCATCTTGGCTAGCTTTGCCAACATGGGTTGTTGGATATTCATTGATAATTTATGCTGATAGTGACTTTGTACATGTGCCTGGTGAGCATTGCTAATATGGGATGCTGGATAATTATTGATACACCATGATTATTATACTCAGAGGTATACTGATTTCTTCTTTACAGGGCTAGATAGGTTAGTGTTAGATCGTGGATGTCTGTAGATACAGGAATTTTAGATTTAGGGTGGACTTCTACTTTAAATCCTTCTAGATCATGTCAGGCTGGCCCCCTTTGCAGGTTTAGCTATGTAAAACATTAAAAATAAGTGTCTATACTGTTTAAAATCCAGTAATACACTGTCTCACCCTACTCTGCACATGCTCAGTTGCTCTCCATTTTTAGGCACTGCTGAATATGTAGAGGCCGATCTGCTGACAGCCTTACATAGTTACATAGTTAGTCAGGTTGAAAAAAAAAAACCATAAAAATAAATAAATAAACAAAAAATATCAAACAATCCCATATACACAATTCTATACCCACAGTTGATCCAGAGGAAGGCAAAAAACCCCAGCAGAACACGATCCAATTTGCTACAGCAGGGGGGAAAATTCCTTCCTGATCCCCCAAGAGGCAATCGGATTTTCCCTGGATCAACTTTACCTATAAATGTGAGTACCAAGTTATATTATGTACATTTAGGAAAGAATCCAGGCCTTTCTTAAAGCAATCTACTGAGCTGGCCAGAACCACCTCTGGAGGATGAGATTCTACATTTTTACAGCTTTTACATTTTTACAGCTCTCACTGTGAAGAAACCTTTCCGTATTTAGAGATGAAATCTCCTTTCCTCCAGGCGCAAAGAGTGCCCCCGTGTCCTCTGTGTTGACCGTAAAGTGAATAACTCAACACCATGTTCACTATATAGACCCCTTATATATTTGTACATGTTGATCATATCCCCCCTTTATCTCCTCTTATGAAGCGGAATTAAACCCTCCTATCCTTTACAGCTAAAGAAGCTGCTTCTGTTTAAACTGCCCTGGTGCTGCACATGTGATCAGTTATGACACCAGCCATTTGACGGTTTCGTTGAGGACACAATCAAATGTGATTGCTTTTTTTTTAGCATTCCAGGACTGTAACTGTTTTTTGAAACCAGTAAATTGATGGGTTTAAGTTCTACTTTAAGATTTACTGCTGGGGCTTTGTGCTTCAGCAAAATGGCAGCCTCCAACAAGAAGTAACAATAGCAGACATCTCAAGTCTCCTGCAAGGTGCGGGAGAGTCCCGCATTTCTGCGGCGGCTCCCGCACACCCGTAAGCGCCTCTCGATTTCCCGGGAACAGCTGTGAACACCGATCTCTGTCCCCCAGACATCTCTGCAAACACAGCTTCCACTCCCAGCATTCCCTACAACACTAAAGAACAATCTGTTCTCGTAATTAGGGCTCTGACTGGCGGCCATTTTGTGGTGGACCAAATTGCATTGATTTTAATGGGAGAATTCTCAAACGCTAGAGAACAAACATTCTTCTTGTGATGAGTCTCCGGCTGGGCGCCACCATTTTCCTAAGAAAAACACATCCTTACAACATAGGACAATAAGAGTTTACTCTGCTCAGTTTATGAATGAACAGGAGCCTCTGTCACCTGTTCATTCATCTTTAGTGCTGAGAAAGGGACTGGGGAATGTGACTTCAGTCCCTTTGTCTGTCTCAAAGGGGAGATGTCACCTCCCTGAAATTAGTTTTTGCAGGTTGGGATGTCTGCAATAGGAATGCTGGAGGAATTTACAGCACATGCTTATTTTGGTGGCATTATTATTAATGTGGAATGTATGTTCCTTGCTAAAGAACGTTATTTTTTATCAAGTTGTTTTGGGTAAAGTTCCGCATTAATATCTGGTCCATAAGAGCACCTGTCACTTTACAAACTTATCAAGTAAATGCATAACAATTTTTATATATGAACTTATTATTTACTCAAGGACTTTCTGGCACATATCACAAATTTGTCCTTTGTATTGTTGTTATAGTGTAATGTTTACTTAGAATCTGGTCCATAAGAGCACCTGTCACTTTACTAATTTATCTATTGAATGTATTTTTCACAGAGTCAGTTTTAGTAATTTAAATGTGTACTTTCATATGCATACCACATTGTAAATCACAGAGCAACAGACACTTTTTTGAAGATATTTCATTTTATTTTAAATGTTCAAAGGAACCACATACATATTACATTATTAGTAGAACAGCGTCACACCTACTACTCCTTAACCCTTTATCCCAGACTCTACCTGCCTAGGTAATTGTGCCTTGGGAGGCAGCAGCTCACATAGAAACTAATAACAGCCTTTTGCATGGAACCACTCCAGTTTTCCCTTAACAGTTTTCTCCTGGACAGTCCGGTTTTTGAATGATGTGTTCGGGTTTTCATCTTCCTGAGACCCGGACAAATTATTCAGACCGGACTGCACCGAGAGTGACAAGTCTGCTTGGTAATCTGATGTGTCTCCCCTCACCGACGGCACGGCAGCCTGTTTGGGCACGGTGGATCAAAGCTGCCTCCTCCTCGGCTCTGTTTACACACACAGGAGGAGGAGGGGGAGGAGGGACGCGCTGATTGAGGTCTGTAGAAAGTTTTTATTATGCTCTGTAGATGGACAGGAGAGGGGGAGACAGTGGCTGCAAAGGAGAACAACTTAAACAATATGTGGAGTGATTGGAGGGTTATGAGGATATGTGCTGGGGGTGCTTTGGGAGGGGAGAGGACTTATGCTAGAAGTGTGGGGTTGGATTTGAAAACTGACAACCCCTTCTAGCACAAGCCCTCTCCTCTCCCAAAGCACATATCTAACCCCCGGTACCCCCCCACCTGCACTAGCCCTCTCAAAGCACCCCAGCACATATCTAACCCACCCACCCCCTTGCACTAGCCCTCTCCCCTCTCAAAGCACCCCCCAGCACATATTCGACCCCCCCCGCACATATCCAACTCCCAACCAAGTGCCACCTGCACTGACCCTCTCCCCTCACAAAGTGCCCCCCAAGCACATATCTGAGGAAGGAGCAGGACCAAATGTATCAGTAGTGCTCAGCTGGTCCCAGGCTCCCAGCTCCAGAGGATCCACCTGCATGAAAAGCTGCATCCCAACCAACCCAACCCTTATCCCACTGCACCCTCAACTACCCTGCCCTGACTTAACCCCTTCTAGCACAAGCCCTCTCCTCTCCCAAAGCACCCCTAGCACATATCTAACCCCCATACCCCCCCTTGCACTAGCCCTCTCAAAGCACCCCCAGCACATATCTAACTCACCTACCCCCCTTGCACTAGCCCTCTCCCCTCTCAAAGCACCCCCAGCACATATCCAACCCCCCTACCCCCCCTGCACTAGCCATCTCCTCACAAAGCACCCACCAGCACATATCCAACCCCCCTGCACCAGCCATCTCCTCACAAAGCACCCCCCCTAGCACATATCCAGCCCCCAAGCGCCACCTGCATTGACCCTCTCCCCTCACAAAGTGCCCCCCCAGCACATATCTAAGGAAGGAGCAGGACCAAATGTATCAGTAGTGCTCAGCTGGTCCCAGCTCAAGAGGATCCACCTGCATGAGAAGCTGCATCCCAACCACCCCAGCCCTCAACCCCTATCCCACTGCACCCTCAACTACCCTGCCCTGAATTAGCCCTCTACCCCCCCCCCGCCCTCACTTATCCCCGTTGCCTCTTACTCTGCTACCCTTAATCTACCACTCTCCTCTTGTCTTCTGCTCTCCACGTCTGACTGGAATTTGGTTAACATTGCTCTCCTCTCCTCTCTGTTTTTCTCCTGGTTTCTCCTTCTGTCCTCTTCTCTCTTTAGATCTGCTTCCATATTTCTCTCCCACTCTGTTTTCATTGCCTCTATTTTGCCTTGAAACACAATCCTCTCCGCTATTTTTTTCTCATCTTCTTTCCTACTGTCCTTGTTTTCCCTCTCCCTCTCTTCTTTCAGTGCCTTTACTTTACTGATCAATGGCACTTATGTTGCACTCACTTGCTTCCTCCTCTGCTACCCTCTCTTCTTTCAGTGCCTTGATCATGCCTGCATTCTTTTTAAGCCTTCTCCAATTCTTGCTTGCCTCTTCCTCTGCTGCCTTCAATCTATCCCTCTCCTCTTGTCTTCTGCTCTCCACATCTGACTGGAATTTGGTTATCATTGCTCTCCTCTCCTCTTTGTTTTTCTCCTGGTCTGTCCATCTCTCCTCTTCTATCCTTCTATCTTCTTCCATATTTCTCTCCCACTCTGCTCTCATTGCCTCTAATTTGAGTTGAAACGCAATCCTCTCTGCCATGTTTCTCTCATCTTCTGTCCTACTGTCCTCATATTCCCTCTCCCTCTCTTCTTCCAGTACTGTGATCACGCCTGCATTCTCTTTAAGCCTTCTCCAATTATTGCTTGCCTCTTCCTCTGCTACCCTCAATCTATCCCTCTCCTCCAGTCTTCTGCTCTTCACATCTGACTGGAATTTGGTTATCATTGCTCTCATCTCCTCTCTGTTTTTCTCCTGGTCTGTCCATCTCTCCTCTTCTATCCTTCTATCTTCTTCCAGATTTCTCTCCCACTCTGCTCTCATTACATCTAATTTGAGTTGAAATGCAATCCTCTCCGCCATTTTTCTCTCATCTGCTATCTTATTGTCCTCACTTTCCTTCTCCCTCTCTTCTTTCAGCACCTTTGCTTTACTTATCAAAGCGTTTAGCTGGTCCTCTCTCTTCCGCTGATCCTTCTCAATCCTTTTCTCCTCTCTTCTCCTCTTCCAATCTGCTCTTATCACCTGTAATTTGGCTAGAAATCCTTTCTTCCCCTCTCCTTCCTTCCCTTTCTGCTTTCTTCTCCTCATGCAATCTGCTGTCATTGCACATAATTTGGACAGAAATCCTTTCCTCCTCTTTCCTTCCTTCTGCTCCTCCTCCCCTTTTTTCCCTTTCTCCACACTTCTCTCCCAATCTGCTTCCCTTGTGTTTAATTTTGTTGTCATTTCTCTCTGCTCTTCCTTCCCATCCTCAGGCTCCCTTTCCTGTCTCTCCTCGTCATCTCGTCTCCTTCCCACTTTCACAGCCATATCCTTCAGATGACTAAGGTATGCTGCTTTCTCCTCATCTTTTCTCCTCTCCTCCTTCGCAGCCATATCCTTCAGATGACTAAGGTATGCTGCTTTCTCCTCATCTTTTCTCCTCTCCTCCTTCGCAGCCATATCCTTCAGAGGACTAAGGTATGCTGCTTTCTCCTCTCTTCTCTGCTCCTCAATCTGTCTCTCCTCATCTTTTCTCCTCTCCTCCTTCGCAGCCATATCCTTCATATGTTTGAGGAATGCTGCGTTCTCCTCTCTTCTCTTTTGCTCCTGAATCTGTCTGTCCCTCTCCCGCTGTGCTCTCTGCTCCCTTAGATCATTTATGTAGGCAGCATTATCTTCTTTCCTCCTCTGCTCTTTCCTCTCTCTGTCCTTTTCTCTTTTCCTCTCCTCCTCCGCTGCCATCTCCTTTAAATGTCTGAGGTAGGCAGCATTCTCCTCTCTCCTCTGTTGCTTGTTCCTCTGCCTGTACCTCTCCCTCTCTGCTGCCAGGCCTCTCTGACAATTGATGAAGGCAGCATCCTCCTCTCCCCTCCATTGCTGCCTTCTGCTTTGCTCGGCTCTCTCCTCCCTCACACACTGCATGCATTCCCTGTTCTCCATTCTTCTAAATGTCATTTTTGCAATTGTAAGCAAAATGTTCAGATTTTAAAATAAAACTTCACTGAGAATATTTTCTCTTAGTCTTAGGTTGAGTTTTTCCTCGTTAGAATAAACGAATAAAAAGCTATTTGCGATACTATGAAGAGCGAATGTAATAAACACCTTCTCTCTACAAAGTCCAGATACGCAATGACGGCTCCACACGCTGCAGCGCCTTATACCAGCTGCTTTCTGCTCTGATGTCACAATGCCCCCCCCCCGCGGCCGTTGGTTGTTATGACGACCGAGCCACTGACCTAGGAGAGCGCAGTCAACACGGAGCGATTGTGCTGTGATCGATTCCTAATGCCTTCCTGGTAGAGCCCGCCCTGCTGTGCTCAGAGCTGGTTCTTTGCAAGACGAGTGGGGGGAGACACTTTCCTGGCTTCCTATTGGCTGCCGGTCTGAGAAGTTGGCGCCTCCTCCAGTCCATGCTGTCTGCTAGTTCTGTTTCCCTGATGTGCCTCAGACTGGTACTGTCTGTATACTGGTAATACACTGAGAGACAACGTTTTATTTCTAAAATATATCTTTATGTGCCTTGAAATCTTTATTATCACTAGAAAATGACGTCAGACCCTCAAAATAGGGTCAGGGGGAATTTATGAGGGGTGTCATGGACAAGTATATGAATCTGTGGACAGAAGGAACAGACCAGCCCAGCAGAACCCAGCAGACCATCCCAGCAGTACCCATCAGGCCAGTCCAACATGACCCATCAGGTCAGCCCAGCAGTACCCATCAGGTCAGCTCAGCAGAACCCATCAGGCCAGCCCAGCAGTACCCATCAGGTCAGCCCAGCAGAACCCATCAGGTCAGCCCAGCAGAACTCATCAGGGCTGGGGGTGTGGTCATCTCTTCTATTCCTCTCACAGCTGATGCTTCGGTCTGGCGGGTCCGGGTCCTGAATACTCTGCGGGCAGTGGTGTAGTGCGGGAAGTAGGGGGGGCATTGCCCTGGGCGCAACATTTAGAGGGGTGCAGTTTCATCTCCTGCGCTATGCAGTCTAGGATAGTGAAAGAAAGAACTTTTGTTGCGGAGTCCAGGCTTAGGCTCCAGTGGTGAGAGCACTAAAGTGAACCCCGGCACTCTGACACTGCACCACCCCAGGACTGGAGGAAACTTGGGCCAGGAGGAAGTGAATGAGGCATCCACACAGGCAGAAGCCCCTCCTCACCGGCAGCCTGCATGAACACTGATGGGGAGATGTACACAGATGTAACCCCTCAAGCCTGCACGCCGTACACAGCGCACCCCCTCAAGCCTGCACGCCGTACACAGCGCACCCCTTCAAGCCTGCACTCTGTACACAGCGCACCCCCTCAAGCCTGCACGCCGTACACAGCGCACCCCTTCAAGCCTGCACTCCGTACACAGCGCACCCCCTCAAGCCTGCACGCCGTACACAGCGCACCCCTTCAAGCCTGCACTCCGTACACAGCGCACCCCCTCAAGCCTGCACTCCGTACTCAGCGCGTCCCCTCAAGCCTGCACTCCGTACACAGCGCACCCCCTCAAGCCTGCACTCCGTAAACAGCGCACCCCCTTAAGCCTGCACTCCGTTCACAGCACACCCCTCAACCCTCATTGCTAATAACTAGTTCTAGAATGTTCTAGAATGTTTTGTCTATTGGTGGGTCTTGTCACCTCCGCAGTCTGTGGTTTGCAGGCAGTGAGATGATGTGCTATAACCTTAAGCAACCAATCAGTGGGTTGTAATCACGTGCTGTAACCTCTAGCAACCAGTGAGCTGTAATGATGTGCTGTAACCTCTAGTAACCAATTAGGGAGCATTAATAATATGCAGTGACTTCTAGCACCAAGTGAGTGGTAATGATGTGCAGTAACCTTCAGCAGCCTAGCACTGAACAGTAATGATCTGCTGTAATCTCTAGCAAGCCATCAATGAGCAATAAAAACTATCAGTAACCTCTAGCAACCAATCAGTTAGTAGTAATGACGTGCAGTAACCTCTAGCAACCAATGGGTAAGTGGTAATTATGCACAATAATGTCTGGCAACCAATCAGCGAGCAATAATAATGTGCAGTAACCTCTAGCAACCAATCGGTGAGCATTTATAATTGCAGTAACCTCTAGCAACCAATCAATGTGCAGTAACCTCTAGCAAAAATGAGTGAGCAGTAATGATGTGCAGTAACCTCTAACAACCAATTAGCAAGCAAAATTAATGTGCTGTAACCTCTAGCGATCAGTCAGTTAGCTATATTGATACTCTGTAACCTCTAGCAACCAATCGCTGCCTGATCTGCTGCAGTAAACTGATTTTGAGTTTAGCTGCTATTTTTTGTATGTCTCAGAGTGGGGGCTGGGAGGAGGGCCCAAAAAAATGTTTGCCCAGGGTCCATTCAACATTAAAGACCTTCATGTAAGGTAGCCTTTCTTAATCTTTTTAACATGGAGAAACTTTTGCAATAACTTTCAGGTGGTAGGGAACCCTATCTAATATTTTAATTTTAGCGCATGCCTTCAAGCCTGCACTCAGTACACAGCGCACCCCCTCAAGCCTGCACTCAGTACACAGCGCACCCCCTCAAGCCTGCACTCGGTACACAGCGCACCCCCTCAAGCCTGCACGCCATACACAGCATACCTTTCAACCTTGCACGCCGTACACGGTTCACCTTTCAACCCTGCACTCCGAGCACAGCACACCCCCTCAACCCTGCATGCCGTACACAGCGCACCTTTCAACCCTGCACTCCATACTATAATTTTAGCTCACTGTGCATTAGTATGATGGTCAGTGGGTAGAATGGGCTTTATGGTGGTGGTGGTTGGAAGAGTCAGTGAGAGACGGTCAGAACGGTCAGCCAATAACACTGTTGTAACACTGTCACATCAGGGTTATAGGCTGCCTGCTGTGCTGTGGCGGAGGAGACCTGAGACATAGCTGGGCGCAGGAGGGGATGCAGGACAAGGTGGGGGAACATGGCTGGCTGCAGGAATTTTTTTTTGGGGGGGGGGCATGGTGAAGTATACCTGGGAAATGTCTGAGTGTGGGACACAGTTAGAGGAATGTGGGACATGGTGAGAAAAACTTGAAATATGGCTGGGTATGGGGATATTAAGGGTGGCTGTGGGACACGAAGGGGTACAGGACAGGTGAAGGAGACCTGGGACATGGCTGGGTGTGGAATATGGTGGGAAGGATATGGGACATGCTGAAGAAGACCTGAGAAATGGCTGGGTGTGGGACATGAAGAGGGCGCAAGAGGTGGTGGGGACTTGGAACATGCAGAAAAGCGAAACACCGCTGTGGAGATTGATGCATAATTGGGTCTTGTTAACTCACAGGTGGTAACTTATTCTTGCAGTTTTTCCCCCAAGTGAAGAATACAATATCTTAAAGTATAAGTTCACATTTCATAACCTGTTACATGTTACACCCATATTCGGGATGTAACATGTTATGAATGCACCGGCCCGGCACCTCCCCTGCAGCCATAATCGTCCAGTGCTGCAGAGGTAATCCAATCTGAGGGACCTTACACTTATCAATAGTGTTGACTATAGCCACCATTTCCACCCCCCTCCTCCACTCATAGAAGCTGTACTATAGCTTCCATTAATGGGTGGATGTATGAAAGGTCCTTCTCTGTTTTTCATTCATAGAAGCTATAGTATGTCATATTAACCCCAGAAGATTACAGCTGTAGGGGATTGGGGGTGGGAGGATTCCAGGAAGTAAATGCTACATAAATCATCTGCCCTTTTCTCAATATGGCAACGACCAGAAATGCTAGCGGGTATTTTTCAACGCGATTTCTTACCAAAATAAAGCATGGAGACATGGATGGATGGGGGAGATTGCTTTGAATAATAAAAATGAATTAAATAGTGTTTTTAGTTTGTGGTGCTCAGATGCAGTGTAGTTCCACTTTAAAATAACAAACATGTTATAATTACCGTATATACTTGAGTATAAGCCGAGTTTTTCAGGCCTTTTTTTAGGGCTGAAAGTATACCCCTCGGCTTATACTCGAGTCAGTACCTGAAAATCTTCTTATTCCGCGTCCGGCGTCCATTGTTTAAATCTCGCGGCTTTCTTCTGGTCTTTTCCGCGATAGGCGTTTCCAGCAAACACTGTGTTGAGTGTTGCGCCTATCATGGACGTTCTCTTGTCCGACGTCCGTGATTGGCGGAACACTGAACACAGTGCCTGCTAGGAAACGGAGTCCGAGAATGAGAGGAGCTCCGTGATAGGCGCAACACTCAACACAGTGTTTGCTGGAAACGCCTATCACGGAAGGGACCAGAAGAAAGCCGCGAGATTTAAACAATGGACGCCGGCCGCGGAATGAGAAGATTTTCAGGTACACTGACTGACTCGGGCACAGGGAGGCTGCAATAGACACAGTGAGATGGCAATGGGCACAGTAAGGTTGGGCAATTGGCACAGTAAGGTTGGGCAATTGGCACAGTGAGGTGGCAATGGGCACATTTCCCCCTCTAGGCTTATACTCGAGTCAATACGTTTTCCCAGTTTTTTGTGGTAAAAGTAGGTACCTCGGCTTATACTCGAGTCAAAAGTTTGCCCATTCTTCTTAGCAAAAAACCTCAAGCCCTGTCAGATTGGATGGAGAGTGTCTGTGAACAGCAATTTTCAAGTCTTGCCACAGATTCTCAATTGGATTTAGGTCTGGACTTTGACTGGGCCATTCTAACACATGAATTTGCAATGATCTAAACCTTCCCATTGTAGCTCTGTCTGTATGTTTAGGGTCCTTGTCCTGCTGGAAGGTGAATCTCCACCCCAGTCTCAAGTCTTTTGCAGACTAACAGCTTTTCTTCTAAGATTGCCCTGAATTTGGCTCCATCCATCTTCCCATCAACTCTGACCAGCTTTCCTGTCCCTGCTGAAACAAAGCATCCACACAACATGATGCTGCCACCATCGTGTTTCAAAGTGGGGATGGTGTGTTTACGGTACTGTGCAGTGTTAATTTTCTGCCACACATAGTGTTTTGCTTTTAGGCCAAAAAGTTCAATTTTGGTCTCATCTGACACATATTTGCTGTGTCCCTCACATAGCTTCTTGCAAACTGCAAACAGAACTGTTTATGGCTTTATTCTTGCTACTCTTCCATAAAGGCCAGATTTGTGGAGTGTATGACTAATAGGTGTCCTGTGGACAGATTCTCCCACCTTAGCTGTGATCTCTGCAGCTCCTCCAGAATTACCACCGCTTCTTGGCTGCTTCTCTGATTAATGCTCTCTTTGCCCGGCCGGTCAGTTTAGGTGGACGACCATATCTTGGTAAGTTTGCAGTTGTACCATACTCTTTCCATTTTCAGATGATGGATTGAACAGTGCTCCATGAGATGTTCAAAGCTAGGAATATTTTTTTATAACCTAACCCTGTTTTAAACTTCTCCACAACTGTATCCCTGACCTGTCTGGTGTGTTCATTGGCCTGCACAATGATGTTTTGTTCACTAAGGCTCTCTAACAAACCTTTGATGCCCCGTACACACGACCGGTTTTCCTGTAGGAAAAAGTCTGATGAGAGCTTTTGGCTGGGAATCCCGACCGTGTGTATGCTCCATCTGACTTTTTCCAACAGGAAAACTGCCGGGAAAAAAAAAGAGAGCAGGATCTCTTTTTTCCGTCAGGAAAAAATCCTAGCGGGAAAACCGTTCGTCTGTATGCTTTTCCGATGGGAAAAAAAACACGCATGCTCAGAAACAATTCAACGCATGCTCGGAAGCATAGAACTTAATTTTGTCAGCTCGTCGTAGTCTTTTACGTCACCGCAGTCTTGGCAGTCAAAAGTTCACCGAACTTTTGTGTGACCGTGTGTATGCAAGGCAGGCTTGAGAGGAATTCCGTCGGAAAAACCATGTTTTTTTTTCCCAACGGGAAAACCGATCGTGTGTATGGGGCATGAGGGCTTCACAGAACAGCTGCGTTTATACTGAGATTAAATTACACACAGGTGGACTCTATTTACTAATTTGGTGACTTCTAAAGGCAACTAGATTTTAGATAGAGGTATCAGAGTAAAAAGGGAGTTGAATACAAATGCACGTCACACTTTTCAGATATTTATTTGGAAAAAAATGTATATACTATTTATCATTTTCCATCCACTTTGTGTTGGTCTAAAAAAAAACTAATAAAATACATTTACATTTTTGGTTATAACATTACAAAATTTGGAAAATATTAAGGGGTATGATAACTTTTTCAAGGCACTGTATGTCGTCCAGCTTGGACCAGTGTAAGTATGCATGTGCCATAGGGATTTGTTGTGTTACAGTCTATTGTTAGAATAGTACATGACCTAACAAGAAATCCACTCTATGCTGTGAAATGTGTCAAGGATATGCATCTTGGGCAGCATGTGGCCCTCTTTCTAGTCTCAAAATCTAAATCACCTCTCTGCACCCTGCACCCTTAAAGTGGTTGTAAACCCACTTTTTCAACTTGCACCTACAGGTAAGCCTAGATTAAGGCTTACCTGTAGGTGCAAGAAATATCTCCTAAACCTACACGTTTAGGAGATATTTACTAAAATGTCAAGCGCCGCTATCTACGGCGCATGCGCGCCGTAGACAACGGCGCATTTATGGGGTTAATCCCATTCACATACTCGGCTACTTCCCAGCAATCGCTGGGCGTAGCCGAGTGGGACGCCTCGCGCGCGCATGCGCAGAGTGACGTCTCCGCCGCTCCGGCCAATCACAGCGCCGGAGCGGCGCTGTGATTGGCTGGTGCGGCGATACCCGGAAGTAACATTCCGGCTATCGCCGCAGTGATGTCTGCGGCTGGACAGAGGGACGAGGACGGCTTCGGGGGCCCCGATCTAAGGTAAGTGGAACATAATGAGCTATTATGCTAGTCATAATAGCTCATTATGCCTTTCTCTTGCAGGTGGGCCAAAAAAAAAAAAAAAAAAAGTGGGTTTACAACCACTTTAAGCCCCGTACACACGATCCGAATATCGTACGAAAAATGTCGTCCGAGGAAGAATCGTACGATAATCGGATCGTTAGTACAGAGCTTTGAGAGCCGATCATGACAGTTCATCCGATATTATTTAATCGGACGTGCACGAAAATTTTCCTCGTACGATAACAAATCGTACGATTCTCCTTTAGTCAGTACAGTTGTCATCCGAAAATACAATACAAATACATTACAACACATGACATCACTTCCGATTTTTTTTTCTGTCGACTATTAAGCGAAAAAAGTCGTACGATCTGTTGTACGATATTCGGATCGTGTGTACAGGGCATTACTCTAGACACTATTACACATTTCTAAGAAACTCTGCATAAAAACAGGGATTTTTGGTTCACATATATTGCAATACATGTTTAAGCTGACCAACTGCGTCAAAGTAATCCCTCTCTGGCCAGTTCCTACTCTACTCTGCAAAATGCAAATGCACCCCCCCTATCCATGCGTCCGGCCCCCTAATCTACATGCAGGGAGTCGGACGAATGGATTCCAATGGGGTTTTTCTTTGAAGCACGTGATTAGCGCCAGAGGCTCTAATAGGCTTTAAAAAAGGGTGGGCTCCGGGCGCAGTGCCCAGTTGTGTGACAATAGCGAATGAAAAGGAGCTTTTTAGCAGCGAAAGTGTCAAACTAATACCTCAAAAAATTAAGTACATTTTTAACGATACAAAATATTAGAATTCAAACACATATTCTGTTTAAAATATGAGCTGTTAAATATAATCCCACCCAAAAAAGATTCATTTCACAAACAGAAGCCGGGAAAGAGCTCCACTTTAAAATTCAAAACTGTTTCCTGGCTCTGATCATCACAGAGGCGACAGAGCAACCCACTTGTGGCCCACAGGGGGTCACACACATGGCGCTTTGCATATTTCTATCAATAAAAATTTAATTCTAATATTTTGTATCGTTAAAATTTTCTGATGTACAGTATTAGTTTAATTCTTTCACTGCAATAAAGCCCTCAGAAGAAACTATCGTATTTGTATTACAGTGGTTCCCTTTGCCATCTTGGCTAGCTTTGCCAACATGGGTTGTTGGATATTCATTGATGATTTATGCTGATAGTGACTTTGTACATGTGCCTGGTGAGCATTGCTAATATGGGATGCTGGATAATTATTGATACACCATGATTATTATACTCAGAGGTATACTGATTTCTTCTTTACAGGGCTAGATAGGTTAGTGTTAGATCGTGGATGTCTGTAGATACAGGAATTTTAGATTTAGGGTGGACTTCTACTTTAAATCGTTCTGGATCATGTCAGGCTGGCCCCTTTTGCAGGTTTAGCTATGTGAAACATTAAAAAGAAGTGTCTATACTGTTTAAAATCCAGTAATACACTGTCTCACCCTACTCTGCACATGCTCAGTTGCTCTCCATTTTTAGGCACTGCTGAATATGTAGAGGCCGATCTGCTGACAGCCTTACATAGTTACATAGTTAGTCAGGTTGAGAAAAAAAAGACCATCTAGTTCAACCATAAAAATAAATAATTAAATAAAAAATATCAAACAATCCCATATACCTAATTCTATACCCATAGTTGATCCAGAGGAAGGCGAAAAACCCCAGCAAAGCATGATCCAATTTGCTACAGCAGGGGAAAAATTCCTTCCTGACCCCCCGAGAGGCAATCGGATTTTCCCTGGATCAACTTTACCTATAAATGTGAGTACCAAGTTACGGTATATTGTGTGCATTTAGGAAAGAATCCAGGCCTTTCCTAAAGCAATCTACTGAGCTGGCCAGAACCACCTCTGGAGGATGAGATTCTACATTTTTACAGCTCTCACTGTGAAGAAACCTTTCCGTATTTAGAGATGAAATCTCCTTTCCTCCAGGCGCAAAGAGTGCCCCCTTGTCCTCTGCGTTGACCGTAAAGTGAATAACTCAACACCATGTTCACTATATGGACCCCTTATATATTTGTACATGTTGATCATATCCCCCCTTATTCTCCTCTTCTCAAGCGGAATTAAACCCTCCTATCCTTTACAGCTAAAGAAGCTGCTTCTGTTTGAACTGCCCTGGTGCTGCACATGTGATCAGTTATGACACCAGCCATTTGACGGTTTCGTTGAGGACACAATCAAATGTGATTGCTTTTTCAGCATTCCAGGACTGTAACTGTTTTTTGAAACCAGTAAATTGATGGGTTTAAGTTCTGCTTTAAGATTTACTGCTGGGGCTTTGTGCTTCAGCAAAATGGCAGCCTCCAACAAGAAGTAACAATAGCAGACATCTCAAGTCTCCTGCGAGGTGCGGGAGAGTCCCGCATTTCTGCGGCGGCTCCCGCACATCCGTAAGCGCCTCTCGATTTCCCGGGAACAGCTGTGACCACCAATCTCTGTCCCCCAGATATCTCTGCAAACACAGCTTCCACTCCCAGCATCCCCTACAACACTAAAGAACAATCTGTCCTCGTAATTAGGGCTCCGACTGGTGGCCATTTTGTGGTGGACCAAATTGCATTGATTTTAATGGGAGAATTCTCAAACGCTAGAGAACAAACATTCTTCTTGTGATGAGTCTCCGGCTGGGCGCCACCATTTTCCTAAGAAAAACACATCCTTACAACATAGGACAATAAGAGTTTACTCTGCTCAGTTTATGAATGAACAGGAGCCTCTGTCACCTGTTCATTCATCTTTAGTGCTGAGAAAGGGACTGGGGAATGTGACTTCAGTCCCTTTGTCTGTCTCAAAGGGGAGATGTCACCTCCCTGAAATTAGTTTTTGCAGGTTGGGATGTCTGCAATAGGAATGCTGGAGGAATTTACAGCACATGCTTATTTTGGTGGCATTATTATTAATGTGGAATGTATGTTCCTTGCTAAAGAACATTATTTTTTATCAAGTTGTTTTGGGTAAAGTTCCGCATTAATATCTGGTCCATAAGAGCACCTGTCACTTTACAAACTTATCAAGTAAATGCATAACAATTTTTATATATGAACTTATTATTTACTCAAGGGCTTTCTGGCACATATCACAAATTTGTCCTTTGTATTGTTGTTATAGTGTAATGTTTACTTAGAATCTGGTCCATAAGAGCACCTGTCACTTTACTAATTTATCTATTGAATGTATTTTTCACAGAGTCAGTTTTAGTAATTTAAATGTGTACTTTCATATGCATACCACATTGTAAATCACAGAGCACCAGACACTTTATTGAAGATATTTTATTTTATTTTAAATGTTCAAAGGAACCACATACATATTACATTATTAGTAGAACAGCGCCACACCTACTACTCCTTAACCCTTTATCCCAGACTCTACCTGCCTAGGTAATTGTGCCTTGGGAGGCAGCAGCTCACATAGAAACTAATAACAGCCTTTTGCATGGAACCACTCCAGTTTTCCCTTAACAGTTTTCTCTTGGACAGTCCGGTTTTTGAATGATGTGTTCGGGTTTTCATCTTCCTGAGACCCGGACAAATTATTCAGACCGGACTGCACCGAGAGTGACAAGTCTGCTTGGTAATCTGATGTGTCTCCCCTCACCGACGGCACGGCAGCCTGTTTGGGCACGGTGGATCAAAGCTGCCTCCTCCTCGGCTCTGTTTACACACACAGGAGGAGGAGGGGGAGGAGGGACTCGCTGATTGAGGTCTGTAGAAAGTTTTTATTATGCTCTGTAGATGGACAGGAGAGGGGGAGACAGTGGCTGCAAAGGAGAACAACTTAAACAATATGTGGAGTGATTGGAGGGTTATGAGGATATGTGCTGGGGGTGCTTTGGGAGGGGAGAGGACTTATGCTAGAAGTGTGGGGTTGGATTTGAAAACTGACAACCCCTTCTAGCACAAGCCCTCTCCTCTCCCAAAGCACATATCTAACCCCCGGTCCCCCCCCCCTGCACTAGCCCTCTCAAAGCACCCCAGCACAAATCTAACCCACCCACCCCCTTGCACTAGCCCTCTCAAAGCACCCCCCAGCACATATTCGACCCCCCCCGCACATATCCAACTCCCAACCAAGTGCCACCTGCACTGGCCCTCTCCCCTCACAAAGTGCCCCCCAAGCACATATCTGAGGAAGGAGCAGGACCAAATGTATCAGTAGTGCTCAGCTGGTCCCAGCTCAAGAGGATCCACCTGCATGAGAAGCTGCATCCCAACTACCCCAGTCCTCAACCCCTATCCCACCGCACCCTCAACTACCCTGCCCTGAATTATCCCTCTACCCCCCCTGCCCTGTCCTCACACCCCCACTCCCCCCTATCCTGCCCTCACTTATCCCCGTTGCCTCTTACTCTGCTACCCTTAATCTATCACTCTTCTCTTGTCTTCTGCTCTCCACGTCTGACTGGAATTTGGTTAACATTGCTCTCCTCTCCTCTCTGTTTTTCTCCTGGTCTCTCCTTCTGTCCTCTTCTCTCTTTAGATCTGCTTCCATATTTCTCTCCCACTCTGTTCTCATTGCCTCTATTTTGCCTTGAAACACTCGCTATTTTTTTTCTCATCTTCTTTCCTACTGTCCTCGTTTTCCCTCTCCCTCTCTTCTTTCAGTGCCTTTACTTTACTGATCAATGGCACTTATGTTGCACTCACTTGCTTCCTCCTCTGCTACCCTCTCTTCTTTCAGTGCCTTGATCATGCCTGCATTCTTTTTAAGCCTTCTCCAATTCTTGCTTGCCTCTTCCTCTGCTGCCTTCAATCTATCCCTCTCCTCTTGTCTTCTGCTCTCCACGTCTGACTGGAATTTGGTTATCATTGCTCTCCTCTCCTCTCTGTTTTTCTCCTGGTCTCTCAATCTCTCCTCTTCTATCCTTCTATCTTCTTCCATATTTCTCTCCCACTCTGCTCTCATTGCCTCTAATTTGAGTTGAAACGCAATCCTCTCTGCCATGTTTCTCTCATCTTCTGTCCTACTGTCCTCATATTCCCTCTCCCTCTCTTCTTCCAGTACCGTGATCACGCCTGCATTCTCTTTAAGCCTTCTCCAATTCTTGCTTGCCTCTTCCTCTGCTACCCTCAATCTATCCCTCTCCTCCTGTCTTCTGCTCTTCACATCTGACTGGAATTTGGTTATCATTGCTCTCCTCTCCTCTCTGTTTTTCTCCTGGTCCATCCATCTCTCCTCTTCTATCCTTCTATCTTCTTCCAGATTTCTCTCCCACTCTGCTCTCATTACATCTAATTTGAGTTGAAATGCAATCCTCTCCGCCATTTTTCTCTCATCTGCTATCTTATTGTCCTCACTTTCCTTCTCCCTCTCTTCTTTCAGCACCTTTGCTTTACTTATCAAAGCGTTTAGCTGGTCCTCTCTCTTCCGCTGATCCTTCTCAATCCTTTTCTCCTCTCTTCTCCTCTTCCAATCTGCTCTTATCACCTGTAATTTGGCTAGAAATCCTTTCTTCCCCTCTCCTTCCTTCCCTTTCTGCTTTCTTCTCCTCATGCAATCTGCTGTCATTGCACATAATTTGGACAGAAATCCTTTCCTCCTCTTTCCTTCCTTCTGCTCCTCCTCCCCTTTTTTCCCTTTCTCCACACTTCTCTCCCAATCTGCTTCCCTTGTGTTTAATTTTGTTGTCATTTCTCTCTGCTCTTTCTTCCCATCCTCAGGCTCCCTTTCCTGTCTCTCGTCATCTCGTCTCCTTCCCACTTTCACAGCCATATCCTTCAGATGACTAAGGTATGCTGCTTTCTCCTCATCTTTTCTCCTCTCCTCCTTCGCAGCCATATCCTTCAGATGACTAAGGTATGCTGCTTTCTCCTCATCTTTTCTCCTCTCCTCCTTCGCAGCCATATCCTTCAGATGACTAAGGTATGCTGCTTTCTCCTCATCTTTTCTCCTCTCCTCCTTCGCAGCCATATCCTTCAGATGACTAAGGTATGCTGCTTTCTCCTCTCTTCTCTCCTCATCTTTTCTCCTCTCCTCCTTTGCAGCAGCCATATCCTTCATATGTTTGAGGAATGCTGCGTTCTGCTCTTTTCTCCTTTGCTCCTGAATCTGTCTCTCCTCATCTTTTCTCCTCTCCTTCTTCGCAGCCATATCCTTCAGATGACTAAGGTATGCTGCTTTCTCCTCTCTTCTCTGCTCCTCAATCTGTCTCTCCTCATCTTTTCTCCTCTCCTCCTGCGCAGCCATATCCTTCATATGTTTGAGGAATGCTGCGTTCTGCTCTTTTCTCCTTTGCACCTGAATCTGTCTCTCCTCATCCTTTCTCCTCTCCTCCTTCGCAGCCATATCCTTCAAATGTTTGAGGTATGCTGCGTTCTCCTCTCTTCTCTTTTGCTCCTGAATCTGTCTGTCCCTCTCCCGCTGTGCTCTCTGCTCCCTTAGATCATTTATGTAGGCAGCATTATCTTCTTCCCTCCTCTGCTCTTTCCTCTCTCTGCCCTTTTCTCTTTTCCTCTCCTCCTCCGCTGCCATCTCCTTTAAATGTCTGAGGTAGGCAGCATTCTCCTCTCTGCTCTGTTGCTTGTTCCTCTGCATGTCCCTCTCCCTCTCTGCTGCCAGGCCTCTCTGACAAATGATGAAGGCAGCATCCATCTCTTCCCTCCATTGCTGCCTTCTGCTTTGCTCGGCTCTCTCCTCCCTCTCACGCTGCATTCTAAATGTCATTTTTGCAATTGTAAGCAAAATGTTCAGATTTTAAAATAAAACTTCACTGAGAATATTTTCTCTTAGTCTTAGGTTAAGTTTTTCCTCGTTAGAATAAACAAATAAAAAGCTATTTGCGATACTATGAAGAGCGAATGTAATAAACACCTTCTCTCTACAAAGTCCAGATACGCAATGACGGCTCCACACGCTGCAGCGCCTTATACCAGCGGCTTTCTGCTCTGACGTCACAATGCCCCCCCCCCGCGGCCGTTGGTTGCTATGTTGACCGAGCCACTGACCTAGGAGAGCACAGTCAACACGGAGCGATTGTGCTGTGATCGATTCCTAATGCCTTCCTGGTAGAGCCCGCCCTGCTGGCTCCGGTCTGCGCTCAGAGCTGGTCCTTGCAAGACGAGTGGGGAGACACTTTCCTGGCTTCCTATTGGCTGCCGGTCTGAGAAGTTGGCGCCTCCTCCAGTCCATGCTGTCTGCTAGTTCAGTTTCCCTGATGTTCCTCAGACTGGTACTGTCTGTATACTCGTAATACACTGAGAGACAACGTTTTATTTCTAAAATATATCTTTATGTGCCTTGAAATCTTTATTATCACTAGAAAATGACGTCAGACCCTCAAAATAGGGTCAGGGGGAATTTATGAGGGGTGTCATGGACAAGTATATGAATCTGTGGACAGAAGGAACAGACCAGCCCAGCAGTACCCATCAGGTCAGCCCAGCAGTACCCATCAGGTCAGCCCAGCAGTACCCATCAGGTCAGCCCAGCAGTACCCATCAGACCAGCCCAGCAGTACCCATCAGACCAGCCCAGCAGTACCCATCAGACCAGCCCAGCAGTACCCATCAGGTCAGCCCAGCAGTACTCATCAGACCAGCCCAGCAGTACCCATCAGGCCAGCCCAGCAGAACCCATCTGGCCAGTCCAGCAGAACCCATCAGGCCAGGACAGTACATTAGTGTGGTCTTCCTGAGTTTCAGGTTCTCCTGTGTATCCTGTGCACACATTCCTGGAGCTGGAAGCCAGGGGGCGCTCTGCAGATTTTTTGGCGGGGCTGGGGTTTGGTCATCTCTTCTATTCCTCTTACAGCTGATGCTTCGGTCTGGCGGGTCCAGGTCCTGAATACTCAAGTGGTGTAGTGCGGGGAGCAGGGGGGGTCATTGCCCTGGGTGCAACATTTAGAGGGGCGCAGTTTCATCTCCTGCGCTATGCAGTCTAGGATAGTGAAAGAAAGAACTTTTGTTGCACAGTTTAGGCTTAGGCTCCAGCGGTGAGAGCACTAAAGTGAACCCCGACACTCTGACACTGCACCACCCCAGGACTGGAGGAAACCTGGGCCAGGAGGAAGTGGATGAGGCATCCACACAGGCAGAAGCCCCTCCTCACCGGCAGCCTGCATGGACACTGATGGTGAGATGTACACAGATGTAACCCCTCAAGCCTGCACGCCGTACACAGCGCACCCCCTCAAGCCTGCACTCCGTACACAGCGCACCCCTTCAAGCCTGCACTCCGTACACAGCGCACACATTCAAGCCTGCACGCCGTACACAGCGCACCCCCTCAAGCCTGCACTCCGTACACAGCGCACCCCTTTAAGCCTGCACTCCGTACACAGCGCACACCTTCAAGCCTGCACTCCGTACACAGCGCACCCCTTCAAGCCTGCACTCCGTACACAGCGCACCCCCTCAAGCCTGCACTCCGTACACAGCGCACCCCCTCAAGCCTGCACTCCGTACACAGCGCACCCCCTCAAGCCTGCACTCCGTACACAGCGCACCCCCTCAAGCCTGCACTCCGTACACAGCGCACCCCCTCAAGCCTGCACACAGCGCACCCCCTCAAGCCGGCACTCCGTACACAGCGCACCCCCTCAAGCCTGCACGCCATACACAGCGCACCCCCTCAAGCCTGAACACCATACACAGCGCACCCCCTCAAGCCTGCACGCCGTACACAGTGTACCCCCTCAAGCCTGCACTTCCTACACAGTGCACCCCCCTCAAGCCTGCACTTCCTACACAGCGCACCCCCTCAAGCCTGCACTTCCTACACAGCGCACCCCCTCAAGCCTGCACTTCCTACACAGCGCACCCCCTCAAGCCTGCACTCCGTACACAGCGCACCCCCTCAAGCCTGCAATCTGTACACAGCGCACCCCCTCAAGCCTGCAACACGTACACAGCGCACCCCCTCAAGCCTGCAACACGTACACAGCACACCTTTCAACCCTGTACGCCATATACAGCGCACCCCCTTAACCCTGCATGCTGTACACAGCGCACCTTTCTACCCTGCACCCTGTACATCTCTGAACCCTGCATTCCGTACAAAGCCCACCCCTCAACCTTGCACTCCATACACAGCACACCCCTCTACCCTCATTGCTAATAACTAGTTCTAGAATTTTTTGTCTATTGGTGGGACTCGTCACCTCCGCAGTCTGTGGTTTGCAGGCAGTGAGATGATGTGCTATAACCTTAAGCAACCAATCAGTGGGTTGTAATCACGTGCTGTATTAAATGAAAAAACCTCTAGTATTTGGAATTTTGGAGGCAACACAAAAAAAAGGGGGGCTCAATTAAAAAATTATTTAAATATTTATTTATACAAAACGCATAAGAAAAAAAGCACATACACATAGAAATAACATGATTGTACAACAAAGCACATATACATAGATATAACGTAATTATACAATTTCTACATTTAATCTGTGACATATTTCAAATAATCAAAAGGAATACAATAGCCTGGATTGACCACTCCAGCCGGAGACAGATCAAGAAAGGCTTAACCAATGCGTTTCAAACTGTAAACGTCCTTCGTCAGGGATTTCAAATGTATTCGTTTATGACAGATCAAAATTCTATTAAATACAAAAACAATGAAATAAGTTTCCACTTTTGTTTCCACTGTTATATGCAAAGAAAAAAATTATAAAATAAATAAAGAAAAACTTACACAAAATATATATATATTTTTCCAAAGACGCTCCCGCACATGCATCCCAGGTTCCAGTTGCACTATATTGTGGATTCCCCAATGCTTTCAACTCCCAAGGACCTGTCCCATCAATGCATGTCCATATAAGGGGTAAGGACATATAAATAAAATAGTCCAAAATAGGTGCCTTAAACAAAGAAAAACATACATAAGTATGGATGTAAACCTATTAGGGAACAAGATAGTATTCCCCAAAGGTTACAATGTAGTACCTGCAGATGGGAGATGCAAATCTGAGATTCAGATTCAACAGGCAAAACTGACTCATATGTGAAGACAGAACCAATGGACAATTAAGTCCAAATGCAGGTGTCCTAAAAAGGGGAATATATAAAGGACATTGTATCAACCAAATGAGAAAAAAAAAAATTTCAATGAGAGAAACAACTCCCCAAGGGCTTCAACATATTACCTGCCAGAAAGAACATAAATCCCGATTGGCATCCAAAAAAGTCCCATACAGCAGAGTTCTATACAAGAGCATCCTCTGCCTGCCAGCAGAGGGAAAGAATGACACCATATAACTCCTTTAGCGTCCTATATATCCCTCTGCAGTGTCCGATTGGTCCAGGGAGGATCACATGACGCGCCTGCTCATTGAGCAAGGCGCCATGTTACCATGGAAACGCCGCATTCGCCAAGGTGAGCCGCGTCGAGCGCCGGTCACATGACGCAGCCGCACCAATCAGCGGCGCGTCTGCCATCAGCGCATCTCCGCAGCACACAAGGAGAGCGCAGCGCAAGCTAAGCAAGCCCAAAGCCCCATCCCATAACCAGTGTGAGGTGCCACTCATCATACCCCGCTGGCATAGCATGGATCTGATAAGAGGCACCTCTGCCAGACCAGTCCCCATTCCGATCCGTCCCGCACCGCAGGAAGTGCAGAGACGGCCAATCACGTGCTGTAGCAATCAGTGAGCTGTAATGATGTGCTGTAACCTCTAGTAACCAATTAGGGAGCATTAATAATATGCAGTGACTTCTAGCACCCAGTGAGTGGTAATGATGTGCAGTAACCTTCAGCAGCCTAGCACTGAACAGTAATGATCTGCTATAATCTCTAGCAAGCCATCAATGAGCAATAAAAATTAGCAGTAACCTCTAGCAACCAATCAGTTAGTAGTAATGATGTGCAGTAACCTCTAGCAACCAACGGGTAAGCGGTAATTATGCGCAGTAACGTCTGGCAACCAATCAGCGAGCAATAATAATGTGCAGTAACCTCTAGCAACCAATCGGTAAGCATTTATAATTGCAGTAATCTCTAGCAACCAATCAATGTGCAGTAACCTCTAGCTAAAATGAGTGAGCAGTAATGATGTGCAGTAACCTCTAACAACCAATCAGCAAGCAAAATTAATGTGCTGTAACCTCTAGCGATCAGTCAGTGAGCCATAATAATACTCTGTAACCTCTAGCAACCAATCGCTGCCTGATCTGCTGCAGTAAACTGATTTTGAGTTTAGCTGCTATTTTTTGTATGTCTCAGAGTGGGGGCTGGGAGGAGGGCCCAAAAAAATGTTTGCCCAGGGTCCATTCAATATTAAAGACCTTCATGTAAGGTAGCCTTTCTTAATCTTTTTAACATGGAGGAACCTTTGAAATAATTTTCAGGTGTTAGGGAACCCTATCTAATATTTTAACTTTAGCGCACCCCCTCAAGCCTGCACTCGGTACACAGCGCACCCCCTCAAGCCTGCACGCCATACACAGCACACCTTTCAACCTTGCACGCCGTACACAGTTCACCTTTCAACCCTGCACTCCGAGCACCGCACACCCCCTCAACCCTGCACTCCGTACACAGCGCACCTTTCAACCCTGCACTCCATACTATAATTTTAGCTCACGGTGCATTAGTATGATGGTCAGTGGGTAGAATGGGCTTTACGGTGGTGGTGGTTGGAAGAGTCGGTCAGAACGGTCAGCCAATAACCCTGTTGTAACACTGTCACATCAGGGTTATAGGCTGCCTGCTCTGCTGTGACGAAGGAGACCTGAGACATAGCTGGGCGCAGGAGGGGATGCAGGACAAGGTAGGGGGAATTTGTTTTTGGGGGGGGGGGGAACGGACATAGTGAAGTATATCCTGGTTAGGGTTGCCACATCATCCCTTTACTCCAGGAAACACATTAATTACACAGATTCTGTGGCTGATTAAGGTGGTAATTAAACTCACTTGGTGCCTTATCTGCATTAAATCAGCCTCAGAACCTGTGCAATTAATGTGTCCTGGATTAAAGGGATAATGTGGCAACCCTAGTCCTGGTGGTTCCAAACTTCTTCCATTTATAGATGATGGAGGCCACTGTGCTCATTGGGACCTTCAATGCTGCAGAAGTGTTTCTGTACCTTCCCCCAGATCTGTGCCTCCATACAATCCTGTCTTGGAGGTCTACAGACAATTCCTTGGACTTCATGGCTTGGTTTGTGCTCTGACATGCACTGTTCACTTTGGGACCTTATATAGACAGGTGTGTGCCTTTCCAAATAATGTCCAATCAACTGAATTCACCACAGGTGGACTCCAATCAAGTTGTGGAAACATCTCAAGGATGACCAGTGGAAACAGGATGCACCTGAGCTCAATTTTGAGTGTCATGGCAAGGCAGTGAATACTTATGTACATGGAATTTTTTAATTTTTTATTTTTGATAAATTTGCAATGATTTCAAACTTCTTTCACGTTGTTATTATGGGATATTGTTTGTAGAATTTTGAGGAAAATAATGAATTTAATCCATTTTGTTAATCAGGCTGTAACATAACAAGGAAAAAGTGAAGCGCTGTGAATACTTTCTGGATGCTCTGTATGAATATATGTGGCAGGACGGTATTAATGCACACCTTTGTGCTGCCACATTTTACGTCCAATGAATTTAGCAAGTCAGGTAGCCAAATATGTTGTATAAAAGTATTGGGAAAATGGTAGAAAAGTATTTTAAAGTGTCAAAATATAGCAAAAATTTGCGATTAACCACTTGCCGACCGCCACACACACATATACGTCGACACAATGTCACGGGCAGGCAAATGGGCATACCTGTACGTCCCTTTAAATTTGCCGCCCAGCGGGCGCGCGCCCGCCGTGTGCCTCGTAAGTGTGCTTGCGGGTCCCGGGGACTCGATGTTACTGGGCGGCCCGCGATTGCGGTCAGCAAAGGCAGAACAGGGGAATGCCTTTGTAAACAAGGCATTCCCCTGTTCTGCCTAATGACATGTCAGGGATCTACTGTTCCCCATGATCGGGAACGGTGATCAGTGACTTGTCACTCGTAGCCACGCCCCCTAACAGCTAAAATCACTCCCTAGGAAACACTTAACCCCTTCAACACCACCTAGTGGTTAACCCCTTCACTGCCAGTGTAATTTTTACAGTAATTAGTGCATTTTTATAGCACTGATCGCTGTAAAAATGACAATGGTCCCAAAATGGTGTCAAAAGTGTCCGATGTGTCCACCATAATGTCGCAGTCACGATAAAAATCGCTGATCGCCGCCATTACTAGTAAAAAAAAAAATATTAATAATATTAATAAAAATGCCATAAAACTATCCCCTATTTTGTAGATGCTATACCTTTTGCGCAAACCAATCAATAAACGCTTATTGCGATTTTTTTTTTAAACCAAAAATATGTAGAAGAATGCGTATCGGCCTAAACTGAGGAAAAAAAATGTTTTTTTATATATTTTTTGGGGATATTTATTATAGCAAAAAGTAAAAATTATTGCATTTTTTTCAAAATTGTCGCTCTATTTTTGTTTATAGCGCAAAAAATAAAAACCACAGAGGTGATCAAATACCACCAAAAGAAAGCTCTATTTGTGACGTCAATTTTGTTTGGGAGCCACGTTGCACGACCGCGCAATTGTCAGTTACAGCGACGCAGTGCCAAATCACAAAAAGTGGCCTGGTCTTTGGTCAGCGAAATGGTCCGGGGCTTAAGTGGTTGAAAACACCAGGGTACTTTGTAAATAGACTTAGGGCACTTTCACCCTGTTCCGTTGTTAAAATGCATATGCGTTTTTGCCAGATTTTATGGACTTCTGACTCCAATCATATACCTGTGAAACAAATGCTTCTTACAGTCTCCTGACTCTGCTCTATTGTCATTTATTGCCAACACTGTAGAGAGCGATGTAACCAAGAAAACCTGAACAAAAAGAGACACCTGTTCTACAAGCCTGTTTAATTTCATGTCTTTCAATGTCATGCGCCAAACTTTTAGATTCCATACTGCTCTGCACCCGCTCTGCACCCGTGTGGAGAATAACACCACAAACTGGTAGAATAGAGTTGGCAGTGCTTCACATGTAATTTCACATAGTCTACATTCCATACCTCCCTTCGCGGGACATTCTGATGGGGGGGGGGTTGGGGCGCGGCAGGGGGGCGCCAATCGGGGGGGGCATACTAGTGCGCCGATCGCGCGGGGGGGGGCTCTTACCTGCTGCTGCTGCTGCTCCTCTTCTTCTCTTCATGTTTCCTGCTGTGCGGGAAACATGATAGTCTCACGGGAGTGCGGGAAGGAGGAGCTTCTGCGGGTAAAACCCGCACAATCCGTGCCAATTGGGAGGTATGTACATTCATTCCACAAGCATCTGTCAAGGCACAGCATATTTCAACCTATTATAGACTTTGACAGGCTGCAGGCAGTGTGGTTGAACGCAGCACCTGTGCCTTCCAGGCGTGCAATAATGTCAGCACAGCAGCTAGATGCTCATGTGCAACAGACCTAACCCATCTTGCATGGACCCCCGCGTATGTAAACCAAAGAACGGAGAACTCTTGGGACGGGAGTGTCATGTGACCGCTGCTTTATGCCCCGTACACACGATCGGAATTTCCGACAGAAAAAGTCAGATGGGTGCTTTTCAGCGGATATTCTGACCGTGTGTATGCCCCATCTGACTTTTTCTGTCGGAATTTCCAAAGGACTAAGGCTGCATTCACACCTGAGCATTTTGTAGCCTGAAGCTACAAAACGCTAGAGGGGAAAAAATCCATTATTCTCTATGGAGATGGTTCACATCTCCACTCCAAAACGCCCGAAGCCGAACGCCTTTTTTGTCACGCGAATCGGGCAGATTTGGGCTTTTTAGGAGTCATAGAATCTAATGGAAACGCTTGATTCAAGCGTCTAGCGCGACAACGAGCGTTTCTACGGGCGCAAATTCGCGCGACAAAATGCCGGCAGAAACGTCGGTAAAAACGCTCGAAACGCTACGCTCAGGTGTGAATGCAGTCTTAGATAGAGAGCAGGTTCTCTATTTTTCAGACGGAAAAAAATCCGAACGGAAATTCTGATCGTCTGTAGCAATTCCGACGGGCAAAATTCCGAAGCATGCTCGGAAACAATTTGACGCATGCTCGGAAGCATTGAACTTAATTTTCTCGGCTCGTCGTAGTGTTGTACGTCACCGCGTTCTTGACGGTCGGAAGTTCAGAGAACTTTTGTGTGACCGTGTGTACGCAAGCCAAGCTTGAGTGGAATTCCGTCGGAAAAACCATCCAAGTTTTTTCCGACGGAAAATCTGTTCGAGTGTACACGGTATTAGGTATGTAAAAAGGACATTGAGATGGGTTTTTTAAGCCAGTGGTCAATTAGAAGGGGGTGGAGGGGTGTTGTTATCCCAATGAGGGGATAGAAAGCTTCTTGAGCTTCTGTGACTCCAATAAGCCATCAGACACTTATTCCTTGTAGAGGGCTCCTGCAATAAGATGTCAGACACTCTCCTTGTAGAGGGCTGCTTTATTGGCTATGGAAGATTGCATGAGGTTGCTGCTGGTGTATTCTTCAATGTATGGGGGTCTGGGAATGTCCCTTCTTTTAGCATTCATGACTAGTTTGTCTCTGGCCCTCTTTTTTCCCAGATGCTTTTGGGAACTCTATGCAGTAGTGATAAATGGGCACCATGGACAGAGTTGACATAATGTCAGTAAACTCTTAAGCCTTGTACACACGATCGGATTTCCTATGGATTCTAATCCGATGGATTTTTCCATCGGAAATCCGATGAAGCTGACTTCCATCAGTCTTGCCTACACACCATCAGTCAAAAAACCGATCGTCCCAAACGCCAAGACGTAAAACGTGAAAACTGAAGTTCAATGCTTCTGAGCATGCGTCGACTTGATTTTGAGCATGCGTGGGTTTTTTATCCGATGGATTTTGCTTTCGTTTTTTTTCCCATCGGAAAAATTTAAAACATGTTCTATTTTTTCACACCGATGGAAAAAAAAAAAACGATGGGGTCCATACACGATCGGTTCGTCCGATGAAAACAGTCCATCGGACTGTTTTCATCGGTAAAACCGATCGTGTGTACACGGCTTTAGTGTCTCCTTCATCTCAGTCCTTCCCTCCTGGAGATGTTGAAGGACCAATAGCATGTTCAGAGCCCGGTCTTCTCCAGTGGTGGTTGAAGAAGCAAATTGCAGTAGGCTTGTGCTGTCTGCCGATCCCGATTCGAAACAGTCCTGAGCAGATGCCATATCTTTGCTTGTTGGGCAATACATCGGAATGGGTAGGACCATATGCATTCAGGAAAAAATGCCAATACCATGCAACAAAACGCTCTGTTTTTAACTGGAGTTCCACTTATTTCCACCAATAAATGCATCTTCTTGATCTTCACTTTTGCCCATAATTCTAATATCTGTAGTTTTTAAAGATAAAGTTTAGGTATGTCTTTAAGTTATATTGACCAATGTAAGTGTGCTTGTGCCATGCATGGCTGATCCTTGTGGAAGTTGGAAATCACTGTAGTAGGCACTGACAAGTATCCTGTTCTCTTTGTGTGAAATCCCTGGTGATCCTGCCGGTGCCTCTGCTTTCCTATCAAAAACTGACCACACTAAGCATGGGAGCACAGCGCAATCGGTTCTCTAACTGTGTTGGGAACTCAGCCTGCAATCCTCCAATTATCAGGCTTGACCTGATACTCCTCCCCTGTAAGTCATTCAGGAGAAAGTTCAGTGGTTTGCTGTTTCTCCTCCCCCAGCTCTTATGTAAGCTGAGAGGTAATGTGATCACTTATAAAAAGGGAAAAAAATTTTTTTTATTTTTTTATATATATCTATACACAAATGTTTTGCATTTCATTTCTATTTTAAACTTTAAGAATTGCTTGCATTCAAAAGTGCATAAAAAACAATATCAGTGATATATTATATCAAAATCTGTGACATTTACAATATCCTTCAAAGTACATAGTAAATCATAAAGTGCTTTCTTGTAGTTTTTGTGCAAGCCCTCTAAAAAAGCAAAGTTCAAAAAACTATACAAAGTGCAAAAAACGCAACATTAAATGTCCGCAAATAAAGTGCTAAACAGCTCCAAAATTCTGAATCACTTATAGTTTGAACAAAAATTGTCCATCATTTATCAACTAATAGACTAGGTTGCTGTGTATCCAAGTGGTGATGCACTCCTTTCCCTCCAAGTGAATTTTCTCACCAAAATGCAAAAATTAAAAGCCAGCAGCTACACATACTGCAGCTGCTGGCTTTTAATAATAGGACATTTACTTGTCCTGGAGTCAGCGATGTTGGCACCGCAGCTGATGTTTCCATCAGCTGTCGGGTGTATGCCGCCGCCATTGCGGGTAAGGGAACCCTACTACGTAAGCGCGAGGCTCCGCTCCTCTCTCCTACTGGCCCGGCGGCAGGGGGAGGAGGAGGGAGCGGTGAGATCATGGGCCCCGGCCCGGACTCCCGGAAGTGAGAACAGGATACCTGTCAAAGACCCCCCCCCCCGAAAGGTGCCAAATGTGGCACCTGAGGGGGAGGAGACAAATCAGCGGAAGTTCCACTTTTGGGTGGAACTCCGCTTTAACTTAATAAGCGGGTCATCCGCGATTATACTCTTTGTCCACCAGGGGTCTCCCTCTATCACATTAGCTCCACACCAGGTTTGAGAGGATCCATATAAAGCAAGGAAGACAATGGGAATCAAGGTACATAAAATAAGTCTGCTCACAAGTGTCGTGCCTATCCTGGCACCCAGTATAGATTGCTTTGGAAAGTGTCCAGATCGACACTCCACCAGCTGCTGTTGTGCTGCTGTTGTTACGGTGCAAGCCTGTGTTCCACCAGGCAGAATTGATGTCAGGCCAGACCCCACAGCATTTCATTATTCACGGACATCATCAGGAGCACCCTCTTTCTCCAATACTAATATATTTGTCATTTGCATTGCCTTACAATGATATGCATTGTTACCTTGTTTTTAAAAGTCATTATATTGTAATATTCTTACATGGGTTTAATGAAAATGTTGCTGCCTCTAGCCAGAATTTTCGAACAAATGTATTTCTTTTCAGTACATCACGGGACACAGAGCCATTAATTACCACATGGGTTATAGGACCACCTTCGGGTGATGGACACTGGCAAAATCAAGACCGGAAGTCCCCCTCTATATAACCCCTCCCATATGGGGAGTACCTCAGTTTTTTCGCCAGTGTCTAAGGTTTTGGTCACAATTTACATTATGCTCCTCAGAAGGGCCCTGCCACAGGGCCAGGGAGCTGTACAATCGGATCCATTCAAAAAGCCAAACAAAGGCAAAAGTGGATGGTACCCAAGCCTCGATACCGAAGAACAAGGTTTTTTCCTGTAACGCTTCTCCCAGGAGAGCTGGGCCCTGGGATCCAGCGCCTTGGTCACATTGCTATACCACAGGTTGTTCTGGCAGGGCACTCTTCAGGTCCAAGGCAGTGGACCCTATTAAAAAAGGGGACCCCGTCCTCGAAGGTCTGGCAAGACTCCAAGCCCGCCGTGATGGGTGACGATTGCGTCACTGTGCTAATTCCAGTAGTTCCCTGCGACGGGAATGGTAAGAAGATCCTTTTGGACTTCTTTTAATGAATAGTTGATGTCTTGCCTGCATTCTCTCCTACCACTAGAGGGTGTGAAGTAGCATACCTGGTGTCAGCATCCCATGCCTGCCTGGTTGAAGGTCTGTCAGCAGCGCTTGTGGAGGAGTTCTGCCTTCCCTCTCAGTTCATTAGCCAGCAAAGGTGGGGGAGGGAGAGTTTGGTCCCACCAGCAGTCTTCCCCCCCACCTTCCTCCCCCCCAAGATCCTTGTGTGGATCGCGATTACGCATGGGCGAACGCAAAAATGATTCTCTTATTTGGAAAGAGACGCCACAGGGGTGGGGAGCGGCACTGACAAGCGTGCACGTGTTCCGGCGTGCGCATTGCGCTATGGCGCATGCGCGAACCAGCATTTTTTGCAAATTTGAGCCATGTGTGTACAGATGCGCGATGGAGAGACACATACACTATTCACAGGGCACGTAAGCGCTAAGGTGCTGGGGACAGGCATTTTCAAAACTCATCTTTTCAGCATCTGAGCTGTGACATTTGATAGCGGCATATTAAGATTGCTAAGACTGAGCTCAGCAATAGATGCATAATAACTAGTACCTCTGCTTTGTGCCTAGGACTATGTATTCCCAAAGGAGAGGGGCAAAAACAGGGAGAAGGGGTGCAAAAGCGCAGCGGTCAGGCTCAGAGAACCCTAGTCGCGCCTCCACGGCACCTGCCTCCCCTGTAAGACCTGAAACGGTTGATCAAGTTGAACCCTTGTCAGGCATTGTAGCTACCTCCAACACCCCAGCCTCTGCATATGTAACTAAAGATGACTTGACTGTGGCTCTGGCTGCTTTGGAGGGTAAATTAGCCAGTTTTATCAGGTCCACCTCCCATTCTGGGAGAAAACATGACAGGTCCCCTTCCCCTGCTCCTGGGCCGTCGGCTGCAGATCAGGAGTGGGTAGAGGATTCAGATGTGCCTCTAGAGGACCCACTGGAAGGACAGGAGGAGAGTTCCTAATTTGATAGCTCAGCCCCAGAGGAAGCCTCCACAACCTCACAGTCTCATAGGTTGTTAATTTAATCACTCACTGAGACAGTACGTATTGGTTATATGTTGCCCTTGACAGAGTCGGCTGAGGCCCCCTCTTCCTCTCTGGGTTCTCTAAGGCCTCCTCAAGGGGCACATGCTTTTCCTATGCACCTGTTACTGCTTATTTATGCTGACTGGGAGTACCCAGACAGACATTTTATTCCTCCTATGAGATTCTCTCAAATTTATCCTATGGAGGAGAAGTTCACTAAAAAATGGAGTGTGCCAGCAGTAGACGCTGCTGTTTCTTCCCTGAATAAAAATCTTACTTGTCCGGTCGGTAATGTCCAAGTATTTAAAGACCCAGCGGATAAGAGGCTGGAGTCATTGCTTAAAGCCTCCTTTGCTATGGCCGGTGCAGTTGCACAGCGTGCGATAGCAGCTATTGGCGTCTGTCAATTCCTTAAGGATAAGGTGAAACAGGTCGTTGGAGGAGAACAAGTACCGGACCTTCCAGAACTTCCTAAGGCCCTATGTTTTGCTGTAGACGCCATTAAGGATTCTATCCATCAGACGTCACGTCTCACTCTTCTGCTAGTACACATGCAAAGGGTACTGTATGGCTTAAGCAGTGGTCAGCAGAATTATCTTGTAAGAAGCTGCTGACTGGGTTTCCTTTTCATGGAGAGCGTTTATTTGGCGATGACTTGGATAAATACATCCAAAAGATCTCGGGTTAGAAAAAGTACCCTTCTTCCTGTAAAGAGAAGAAATAAGCGTCCTTCATTTAAACGTTCTGCCTCTCCGTCGCCTGGGGCATCAGCCTCCAGGCAGTCACGACAGCTTCCGTCGTCAGCCCCAAGAGTAAGGCCCCAAGGCCAGGCTCAGGGTCAGAAAAAGTCCTGGGGACAAAAATCTGCAAAGCAGAGTCCCAAGGCTTCCTTATGAAGGATAAGGGGCGCCCCCACTCGCACGAGTGGGGGGAAGGCTCCTGCAGTTTGCAGGAACCTGGCAGGAGGAGATCTAAGACAGATGTGTCATCTCCATGGTTTCTCTAGGTTACAAGCTAGAGTTTCGGGAATTTCCTCCACCTCGTTTTTTAAAATTGAGCTTTTCCAAAGATCCGGTAAAGAGAGCTTCATTGTTTCAAGCACTAGACCGGTTGCTGTCTCAAGGGGTGATCATTGAGACCTCCTCAAGAGAACAAGGAAGGGGTTTTTACTCAAACCTCTTCACAGTACCCAAACCAAATGGGGATGTCAGACCCATTTTGGATCTCAAGGGTCCGGACCAATTTCTGAACGTCCGCTCCTTTTGCATCTAATCTATTCGGTCAGTAGTGTCCTCCCTTCGGGGAGGGGAGTGTTTAGGATCAATAGACATCAAAGACGCATAGCTTCATGTCCCAATTTTCCCTGCTCACCATAAATTCCTGTGATTCGCAGTGGAACAGCGACATTTTCAGTTTGTGGCCTTGCCCTTCGGGTTGGCCACTGCACCTCGAGTGTTTACAAAGGTCCTGGCTCCGTTGTTAGCAAGACTAAGAGCTCAGGGGATAGTGATAAAAGCATACCTAGACAACCTGTTGCTGATCGATCAGTCCATAAAGGGACTAGATCTGAGTGTAATCAGCACGGTCAGGTATCTGGAGTATCTAGGTTGGATTATCAACCTAGAAAAATCTTCCTTACGGCCAGTAGAAAGACTGGAGTACCTGGGTCTGGTGGTAGACACCGTCCACAAGAGGGTCTTCTTTCCCCAGGCAAAAATCTGTGCAATGCGATCTGGTGCGCACGGTCAGGACAAGGGAGGGGCCTCCTATTCGTCTCTGTATGAGACCGTTAGGGAAGATGGTAGCTTCATTCGAAGCAAGTCCCTATGCTCAGTTCAATTCAAGACTGTTGCAAAACAATATCCTGGCTGCCTGGAGCAAAAGGAGCCAGGATCTAGATTGTCCGATGCACCTGACTCCAAGCGTACGCCGAAGTCTCAGCTGGTGGTTACTAACCGAAAATTTGCAGAAGGGGAAAACCTTTATGCTAATCACTTGGAAAATAGTGACAACGGATGGCAGTCTCGTAGGCTGGGGAGCAGTCCTAGAAAAGAAGGCTGTTTAGGGAGAATGGTCAGAGTCCGAGAAGACCTTGCCCATCAGCACTTTCGGGCAGTGGAGCTGGCCCTAAGGGCCTGGTCAGGCATAGTACGCGGATACCCTGTAAGGATTCGATCCGACAATGCCATGGCAGTGGCCTATATCAATCACCAGGGCGGCACCAAGAGTCCGGTGGCTCAGAAAGAGGTAGATCATATCCTGATGTGGGCAGAGGAACATGTTCCTTGCCTAGCTGGGGTGTTCATCCCAGGGGTAGAGAATTGGCAGGCAGACTTCTTAAGCCGCTAGTCATTGCTCCCGGGGGAGTGGTCCCTACATCCAGAGGTCTTTCTGGCCATTTGTCAGAAATGGGGTACCCCGGACGTGGATCTTTTTGCATCGAGGTTCAACACAAAACTAGACAAGTTTGTGTCCTAAACAAGAGACCAGCTCGCTTGCGGGACATACGCATTGGTAACCCCTTGGGATCAGTTTTCTCTGTTTTATGTGTTCCCTCCGGTTCAGTTGCTCGCAGGATCAAAGGGGAACGGAAACGGGTGATCCTAGTGGTCCCGGGGTGGCCCAGGAGGTCCTGGTATGCGGAGATCGTGAGGATGGCAGTGACGGATCCTTGGGTACTATCAGCCCGCCAGGATCTGCTGTCACAAGGGCCGGTGTTCCACCCTGCCTTACAAACGCTGAATTTGACGGTTTGGCTGTTGAGACCCTCGTTCTAAAAGACCCAGGGCTTTCAGGCTTAGTGGTATCTACCCTGATTAATGCTAGGAAGCCGGCTTCTAGGGCTATCTACTATAGGGTTTGGAAGACCTATGTTTCTTGGTGTGAAAGCAAGGGATGGCATCCTCGCAAGTATAGCATATGCAGGATTCTAGACTTTCTACAGGTGGGAGAAGAAATTAAGCTAGCCTTGAGTACTATTAAAGGTCAAGTCTTGGTATTAGTTTTTTTCCAGAAACCTCTTGCTTCTCACACTCTAGTACAGGCTTTTATGCAAGGTGTAACACACATAAATCCTCCGGTCAAGTCGCCGATCTGCCCATGGGACTTGATTCTAGTCCTGTCTTTCCTTCAGGGGCCTCCCTTTGAGCCGATGTGTGAGGCCCCATTACCCATGCTCACTAGGAAGCTGGTATTTTTAGTTGCGGTAACTTCCGCAAGAAGAATCTCTGATTTGGCAGCGTTATCTTGCAGATAACCATTTTTGGTTGTTCATAAAGACAAAGTGGTGTTGCGTCCCCGGCCGTCTTTTCTGCCTAAGGTAGTGTCCAGTTTTCACTTAAACTAGACTGCCTTCATTTTTTCTGGAGCAGAATTCGGCAGTAGAAGAGTCATTAGATTCTCTTGATGTAGTGAGAGCAGTTTGTTTCTATTTGGAAGCAACTGCTCAGATTCGAAAGACGGATGCGTTGTTCGTGTTGCCAGAGGGCCCCAGGAAGGGGCAGGCTGCATCCAAGTTGACCATCTCTCGATGGGTTCGTCAGATTATTTCTCAAGCTTATGATTTACAAGCTAAAGTTCCGCCTTTCCTTCTTAAAGCGCACTCCACCAGGGCAGTTAGCACTTCTTGGGCAGTGCGTCACCAGGCCTCTGTGGCTCAAGTGTGCAAGGCAGCAACTTGGTCATCTGTGCATACATTCACAAAATGTTTCCAAGTGGTCAACAGGAGGATGCCGCCTTTGGACGCAGTGTCTTGCAGGCGGCGGTATAGGTCCTCATGTTGGTCAGAGGTCTGCTTATTATTATTATTATTAGTAGGGGTGCAACGGATCAAAAAAGTCACGGATCGGATCATTTTTCGGATCAGCAAAAAAAAAAAAGGGGGAGGACGGAACACTGGGTGGTCAGGGGAGGCAGGAGAGCTCACCTAGGCATACATATATCAATATCAATCACTCTTGGGTGCCCCTTTTAAGAGAGTGTATCCTCTCACAATATCCTCTCACCATATGTAGCCAGTTATAACAGTGTCCATGTATGTATACAGACTTGCCCTGCCATTTCAATGTGCTTTTAGGCAATTTACAGTCCTTTTACACTTCAAGCTAATTCCATTAGTGCCACTAGGGGGAGCAAAAGCAAGTCCTGGACAAGTGGAAGACAAAGTTTATACGTATGTCATGTACTGTGACTCACCCCTGAGCCCACTGATGTGTCTGGCACAATCGACTCGGTCCTGGGTTGCTGTATTGTAAGGAAACACTGCGCTGCTCAGGTGAGGGGAGGGGGTGAGGGTGCCTTCTCTCAGTCTGTAATTTTGCAATTGGAGGTTGGACGATCAGTGTATTGCTCACACTGCAGGCGGGTCCCTCCGTGCTCCACCTGCTTGGGCGAGCTATGCAGGCTGTGACAGTGGTGTACTGTTCGGGAGGATGCGCTCTCGTTGGTATTGGTATTGTGGCTCCTGGCTGTCACTCCTTCCCCCTTCAACAGGGGGGGTGTGCCGGCGGAAGTACTGGGCTTCGCCACTAAGCGCTGTTCCACAGTGAGCTCTCGGGACGCCTTGCGGGGGACTAGCTGGAAGCAGGCCGAGGGAGAGGAGGAATCATCTCCTGGGGGAGCATGCAGGCAGCAGAGCTCACACTACCTCCTGCGGATCCGCGGATCACGTGTGTGCCGATCCGAAGATGTTGATCCGTACGGATCACGGATCAATGATGATCCGTTGCACCACTAATTATTAGTGTCTCCCCTCAGATGGCATTGCTTTGGGACATCTCATGTGGTAATTAATGGCTCTGTGTCCCGTGATGTACTGAAAAGAAAATAGGATTTTTATAACAGCTTACCTGTAAAATCCTTTTCTTGAAGGTACATCACGGGACACAGAGCTCCCACCCCTCTTTGGGATTATTATATATTGCTGTGCTACAAAACTGAAGTACTCCCCATGTGGGAGGGGTTATATAGAGGGGGACTTCCGGTCTTGATTATGCCAGTGTCCATCACTTGAAGGTGGTCCTATAACCCATGTGGTAATTAATGGCTCTGTGTCCCGTGATGTACCTTCAAGAAAAGGATTTTACAGGTAAGCTGTTATAAAAATCCTATTATTTATAACAAAACCTGAATTTTGGCAGTCCTTTATTGCTTTCAAAATACAAGTATATTATAGGGTATCTTTTGATTGTCTGTGTGCAAATAGTTTTGTTACAGGACACATTTTTTGACTGCTTGCAAAAATGCTGTACAATACTTTCCTATTATGCATATTACATGCCCAGAATTTAACTTTACCACTCAATGTGTATTTTCTAATACTGAATAAAGAAATCAGTTTGTATACAATGTTTGTGGAGTCTGTTTCTGATTGCTAAGTGACCATATTTGTACTTTAGTATGTCTGTGTGGTTGGTCTGCACAGTATCTTCTACATGTAAATAAAGATCTTTTGACAGCTAGCTGGTAGCATCAATTTCTTGAAAATGTACACTATTTCTCATTTTAGTTATGCTAAGAAATGTCAAGGAAAAACCCGTATGTGGCAAGACCAAAGCTGGTCATAGGTGTAAGATAATGGTCGTCACATTGGACAGTAATTCCCTTCCTTTTTTTTCCCTTTTCATTCTTCTGTCCTTTCCTTAATCCCACACCATTTAACTTTCAGAACCTTTAACGCAACCTTTGTCAACTTTTTTACATTTTCAGATCTCAGGGAACCCCTGCTAAAATTAATCAGAAGTCAGTGGGAAGAATGCCCCTATATTGGTGGTCAGTAGGAAGATTGCTGCCCTTACAGACAGTTAAAAACTATGGTGTAGAGGTCGACCGATATGGGTTTTTCTCTGGCCGATGCCAATATTTAGAAATTGGGGCGGCCGATGGCCGATATATGATGCCGATTTTTGTGGCCGATATTTTAGGCCGATTTAAAAAAAAAAAACACCTCACCCACTCCATTCCTTCCTGCTTACTCCTGTCACTCTAACACACACTTGATGTCCTCAGTACAGATGGCACTGGTTGGTGGCACTGGTTTGGAACTGGCAGGTGGCACTGGTTTGGAACTGACAGGTGGCACTATTGGCATTGGCAGGTGGCACTATTGGCATTGGCAGGTGGCACTGGTTTGGAACTGACAGATGGCACTGGTTGGCATTGGCAGGTGGTACTGGTTTGGACCTGACAGATGGCACTGGCAGGTGGTACTGGTTTGGAACTGGCAGGTGGCACTGGCTGGCACTGGTTGGCATTGGCAGGTGGTACTGGTTTGGAACTGACAGATGGCACCGATTGGCAGCAGGGGGCACTGGTTTGGAACTGACAGATGGCACTGATTGGCAGTGGCACTTGCAATTGGAACTGGTTGGCACTGGCGGGTGACACTGGTTGGCACTGGTGGGTGACACTGGTTGGCACTGGCTTGTGGCACTGACAGATGGCACTGGCTTGTGGCACTGGCTTGTGGCACTGGCTGATGGCACTGACAGATGGCACTGGCTGGGGGCACTGATTGGCAGTGGCACTGGCAGGTTTCACACTAAGCCGAGTGTAATGTGTGAAACTGACAGAGGAGAGAGAGAGCTGTTAGAATTGAGCTTGATGTGGGGGTGGGCGGGACCCGGCCAGGGTGGGCGGGACCCAGCAGCTAAATTACACCAGCCAATGAGGCTGCTTTAGAAAGGGGGTGGGGCCACATGCAAGTAGCGGCCCGCCCAGATACCATCCCATTGTCTGGTGTAATATATCTGCTGGGTCCCGCCCACCCCGGCCGGGTCTTGCCCACCCCCGACATCAAGCTGACAGCTCCTTTCTCTCTCTCTCTCCTCTGTTACTTTCAGTTTCACACACACACACACACACAGCACGGCGCTTGATGCTGCTGAGTGTGGAGGAGGAAGGGCAGCCAGTGAAAAATATCGGCCCAGTTTTGATAATAATCGGCCGATGCCGATTTATCAAAAAAATGCCCAAATATCGGCCGATATATCGGTCGACCTCTACTATGGTGGCACCATCAGATGGAAGCCATAGCTCAATTTACCCCTAGCAACCTCTGGAGGAACCCTAGGGCTTCATAGTGTAGTGGTTGAGAATGGCTACTCTACTGCCATCACGCTGCCTGAAATTGTCATGTTCTGTGTAGGCAAAGCTCCTACACCTATAGGTAGTGTCAGGGCTTGGCTACTCTGATATTTCTATTGACCTATTATTATGCTAATTGGATGCCTTAATGCCTAGTACAAAAATGTGAAATTCAGGAAGGGGTGGGCAAGTTACAGCACCAGCAAAAAGTAGGCTTCTGTGGTTGACCCCTCCATAATGGGTTAAAATCAAGGTTGCAACCGCTATGAAATTAGGTGTGTCACATGCCTGAGGTGATGGGAATGGCGGGGCATTTGTCAGTAAAATATTGCTTGATTTTTTTATAATTTAAGCCCAACATCAGGCTAGTCCAAAAAAAAAAGATTCCCCCTGCTCCCCATATGTACAGTATATCATTTAGGCTCCATGAACACTGAAGCTGATGAACTGCAGTTTATTGGCATTTGGCCTTTTTTTTTAAAAGCCCATAAACTGCACTTTACAGTATGTTAGCCTATGTGTCCATGCGCACACGGTCGTTTTTTAGCGTTGATGAGCAGTGGAGTTTATGGGCTTTTTTCTGAACACAAAAAATTTGCGTTCAAAGCACCAAAAAAAGGCAAACGCGAATAAACGGACGCTAATTAGCGTTAGGCGGGAGAAGAGGCCGGAGAGTCGGAAGAGACCCCCGAAGTCGGAAGAAGACACCCTGCCTAACAAATTACTTTAAAAACCTGTCTAGTGTGTTTTTTTATTGACACTTTTCTCCAGAGGTGAATGGGTAGGCAGTGGCGTATCCAGGGTATGGCAGATGTGCCATGGGCGCTTTGTGAAGGGGGCGCTCGTGAGTGGCTGGGCAGCAAGGCACTTATCACATACTTGTCAGCAACAGTTAAAATTTTGTTGGGACATTCCTGGGTTTTGGACCTGTGGCCGTCCCATGAAGTTTCCAGAAAAATCGTTTTTAGGCATGGATGAACTGGGCTGAGGTGTCTGATCCCCCCCCCCCCCCCCCTAAAAAAAACTTGAACCGCTCCGCTCTCACCGGGCGCCACCCACACAGTATGCTGGGAGAGATGTCGCAGCTAGCTACTAGCTAAGTAGATAGCAGGGGCCTTTTAGCCAATCAGCACCCTCAGAAGTGTCAGCTGACTGCCGACTGCCATCACATGACAAGTAAGATGGCTGCCCCCTGTTGCATGCTGCTAATGGTGTTGGTTCCCTCAGTCCTGAGGGCGCAGAGCTCGGGGGTGTCTGTCACCCACTCTCTGGGAGCCTCAGCACCGTGCCCGGGAGGAGGGGGGACGCTGTGGCCTTGACTGCATTGAAGAACACCATCAAGCAGAACGGTGAGTGATACAGGCTGACTGGGGGAGGGAGGGAGATCATAGATAAGGTGAGAACATGAGAAAGTGGAAGCTCATTACAGAGCTGATACCAGGAGGAGCTCCCGTTGTTTGTGACATGTAATGAGGATGGAGTGCTCATGGCTAAGGTGATACCAGGAGATGGGTCTCTCTCTCTCTCACACTGTGTCACAGCTGCAGAAGTTTAAAGTGGAAGTAAACCCTCCTATCATTTTCAGGCAAGGAAGCTGCCATCTTGGCCTCTGTTTAATCTTCAACTGCCATGATGCTGCACATGTGATCAGTTATGACACCGGCTATTGGATGGTTTGACAGTTTGGTTGAGAGCACAACCAATGTGACAGTTGGCATTCCCGGCATGCCGGGAATGTAACTGCTTTTTGAAACTGTTAAATCGATGGGTTTACTTCCGCTTTAAGCAGCAGCAACAGCAGCTCACCCGTCCTGTATGCAGATCAGCCAGCATTCACAGTGGTTAGGAAATTATTCCCCTTGCTCTATATCTATTTACACTGCACACAGGACAGGTGAGCACACTGATGATCAGACTTCTGGAAGATGCTGCAAGAGTGTGACACAGTATTTCTGATGATTTGCAGCTGTTTCTGGAGAGCTCTCAGGCTGGGTTCACACTGGGGCGACAAACGCTCCGACATTAGGAGCTCATGTCACATGACGTGTGAAAATCAATTTTTACCTATGGGAGCCGTCTTAACTGGTCCGACATATGTCGGTCCGACTTTGAAAATGCTCCTTGTACTACCTTGGTCCGACTTTGTTCCTACTTCAGGCCATTTACTATCATTGAAGTCGGATCAAAGTCGGACCGCAGTCTTGCATGATCCGACTTTGGCATGCGACTTATGCTCTGCTGATCTTGAGGGGGAACTCCACGCCAAATTTTAAATAAAAAACCGGCATGGGTTCCCCCTCCAAGAGCATACCAGGCTGTCCTTGGGTCTGGTATGGATTTTAAGGGGAACCCCTAAGCCGAAAAACGGTGTGGGGGTCCCCCCAAAATCCAAACCAGACCCTTATCCGAGCATGCAACCTGGCAGGCCGCAGGAAAAGAGGGGGGGACGAGAGAGCGCCCCCCTCCCTCTTGAACCGTACCAGGCCGCATGCCCTCAACATGGGGGGTTTGGTGCTTTGGGGCAGGGGGGGCGACCTGCGGCCCCCCACCCCAAAGCACACTGCCCTCATGTTGATGAGGACAGGGCCTCTTCCCGACAACCCTGGCCATTGGTTGTCGGGGTCTGCGGGCGGGGGCTTATGGGAATTCTTTAATAAGGGGGCCCCCAGATCCCGGCCCCCCACCCTATGTGAATGAGTAGGGGGTACCCCTACCCATTCACCTGGTGGAAAAAAATGTCAATAAAAAAAAAACACACACAGGTTTTTAATGTAATTTATTGCACAGATCTGGGGGGTCTTCTTCTGACTCCGGGGGTCTCTTCTGACTTCGGGGGTCTTTTTCCGACTCCGGGGGTCTCTTCCGTCTTCAGGGTCTCTGGTGTCGTCTCCGCGCTCTGCCGGGCCTCCGCTATTCTTCTTCCAGCTCTTTTGCTAGCGGGGCCTGGTCTTCTCCGTCGCCTTCTTCCCTCTTCGATGTTGACACTTCGCTTCCTCCCGCTGTAATGCTGGCTGTGCGGTGCGCTCCGATTTTTATAGGCCTCTCATGACGTCACAGTCACATGCTTCGGAGCTTGTGACTGTGACGTCATGAGAGGCCTATATAAATCGGAGCGCACCCTACACCCGGCATTACAGCGGGAGGAAGCGACGTGTCAACATCGAAGAGGAGAAGATGGAAGAAGGCGACGGAGAAGACCGGGCCCCGCTAGCAAAAGAGCTGGAAGAAAGAACCGGAGAGCAAGAGAAGAACCGGAGAGAGCGCAGACGACACCGGAGACCCCTGAAGTCGGAAGAGACCCCCGGAGTCGGAAGAAGACCCCCGGAGCTGTGCAATAAATTACTTTAAAAACCTGTGTGTTTTTTTTATTGACATTTTTTTCCACCAGGTGAATGGGTAGGGGTACGATGTACCCCATACTCATTCACATAGGGTGGGGGCCCCCTTATTAAAGGGGGGCTCCCGGATTCCGATAAGCCCCCGCCCGCAGACCCCGACAACCAACGGCCAGGGTTGTCGGGAAGAGGCCCTGTCCTCATCAACATGGGGGCAGGGTGCTTTGGGGTGGGGGGCCCGCAGGTCGCCCCCTGCCCCAAAGCACCAAACCCCCCATGTTGAGGGCATGCGGCCTGGTATGGTTCAGGAGGGAGGGGGGCCGCTCTCTCGTCCCCCCTCTTTTCCTGCGGCCTGCCAGGTTGCGTGCTCGGATAAGGGTCTGGTTTGGATCTTGGGGGGACCCCCAGGCCGTTTTTTCGGCGTAGTGGTTCCCCTTAAAATCCATACCAGACCGAAGGGCCTGGTATGCTCCTGGAGGGGGAACCCATGCCACTTTTTTAATTTAAAATTTGGCGCGGAGTTCCCCCTCAAGATTCATACCAAACACAGTGCCTGGTATTGGCGGGGATCCAAGTCGGATCCCCGTTCATTGAAAGTCAGACGTATTTCGGCTTCATGTCGCAGGGCAAAGTCGGATCCAAAGTAGGACGGCTGTCGTGTCGCACAAGTGTGAACCCAGCCTCAGTGCCAGAGTCCTGTGGGTGCTCTGCATGATTTGTTTGTTTTTATATCGCCTTTCAGGATTTAGGCTGGTCAGGCTTGTATTTTTACAGACTTTTTAACCATTTATTGTCTTACTAACTGTGCTTGGAAAATAGACTTGGTAAGCCAGAAACTGCAGTCTTTGAGCTCTTGTACCATGCTCGCAGTCGGACCATCTCCTGTACCATGCCCGCAGCCCATGATCATCTCCTGTAATTATATATATATATATATATTACACAAAGACATACAGTTACACTGACATCATACAGGTGTGTATGTTAACGATTATGTGTGTGCATTGAGTGTGTGTTTATATTGTTTTTGTATGCGTTACTGTGTGCACCAATGTATTTTAATGACTGTGTTGGCATCATCAGTGATTTTTGTATCAGCGTGTGCCTGCGGACCATTGTGTGTGTGTGTGTGCTGAGTGTAGAAAGAGTAGAAACAGAAAAATATGACTTTGAGCACATCATAGATCATTTTACATTAGTAAAAGCAAGGAAGGTGCAGTTGTAATTTTTATGTAGTGCCAATCCATAATTTGTTAATTGAAAGATTAAAGAGCTTGACTTGTCGTTTGGTTAGCTGTCCTTTCTGTTAAGGTTATCTGAAAGATGGGTTTCAAATGTTTTGACAGGGGCGCAGTTTCAGTGCTTGCCATAGGCGCCATTTTCACTAGATACGCCTCTGTGGGTAGGGGTATGATGTACCCCATACTCATTCACATAGGGTGGGGGACCGGGATCCGGGGGCCCCCTTATTATTAAAGGGGGCTCCCAGATTCCGATAAGCCCCTCTCCCGCAGACCCCGACAACCAACGGCCAGGGTTGTTGGGAAGAGGCCCTTGTCCTCATCAACATGGGGACAAGGTGCTTTGGGGTGGGGGCACAGGGCCTACGCTCGCTCGTCCCCACTCCCTTTCCTGACCGACCAGGCTGCGTGCTCGGATAAGGGTCTGGTATGTATTTTGGGGGGACCCCCACGCCGTTTTTTCAGCGTAGAGGGTTCCTCTTAAAATCCATACCAGACCGAAGGGCCTGGTATCGTCCGAGGGGGAACCCCACGCCTAATTTTATTCAAATTTGTTTGGCAGAGTTCCCCTTCATCCTCAGCACGCAAGTCGCACCGCAAGTCGGATCATGATGATCCAACTTGCGGTGCGACTTCTATTCAAATCAATGGGCTCCCATAGGGTACCATTGGTTTTGAATAGAGCCAGAGAAACGCGGCTGAAAGCTAGCGCCGCTAAACGTGCATTGACGGCAATGCAAAACGCTGATAAAATCTCGTTTTTAACCACTTCCCTACCGGGCACGAAAACCCCCTTCCTGCCCAAGCCATTTTTCAGCTTTCAGCGCTGTCACACTTTGAATGACAATTGCGCGGTCGTGCGACGTGGCTCCCAAACGAAATTTGCGTCCTTTTTTTCCCACAAATAGAGCTTTCTTTTGGTGGTATTTGATCACCCCTGCGGTTTTTATTTTTTGCGCTATAAACAAAAGAAGAGCGTCCAGTTTGGAAAAAAAACAATATTTTTTACTTTTTGCTATAATAAATACCCATTTTTTATTTATTTTTTTCAATTAAAATTTTCCTCAGTTTAGGCCGATACGTATTCTTCTACATATTTTTGGTAAAAAAAAATCGCAATAAGCGTGCATTGATTTGTTTGCGCAAAAGTTATAGCGTGTACAAAATAGGGGATAGATTTATAGCATCTTTTTTTATTTTTTTTATTAGTAATGGCGGCGATCTGCGTTTTTTTTTTATTGTGACTGCGATATTGCGGCGGACACATCGGACACTTTTGACACATTTTTGGGACCATTCACATTTATACAGCGATCCCTGCTATAAAAATGCATTGATTACTGTATAAATGTGACTGGCAGGGAAGGGGTTAACACTAGGGGGCGAGGAAGGGGTTAAATGTGTTTCCTCAATTCGTTCTAACTGTGGGGGGAGGGGACTGACTGGGGGAGGTGACCGATGGTTGTCCCTATGACACACCATCGGTCCCCTCTCCCTCACAGATCCACTTTCCTGCTCGGTTCCCGGGCAATCGTGGGTGCCCGGCGGCAATCGCGGCCGCTGGGCACGCGCATCGGGTCCCCAGCAACGTGGCGCCCCCTAGCTCGTTTTAAAGGCAGGACGTCATATGACGTCCTGTCAGAACGAGAGTGTCTTCCGCCCGCCGTCAATTGACGGTGGGCGGTGGAGAAGTGATTAAAGCAGCGTTTTCCTGCCAGCAATCCGGCATTCAAAACAGACGCTTTTGAGCTCCAGTGTGCATGGAGCCTTACAATGTGAATGTAGCAATGTGAAATGGAATGCACCTCCTTAGGTACTGGGAAAGTCCTTACTCAGACCTCATAGTTGCCAACAGTCACGGATTGGCCGGGACGTTCCCGGGATTCAAACCCTTTTCCCGGATTTATTTTGTCCCGGCCAATGTCCCGGCCAATCCGATTTTTCCCGTTTTCCCCGAATTTGGACGCCGCAGGCCGCCGCCGCTAGAGGTCCACGGCTGGCGGAGACAATGTCTCGGCCGGCCGCCATGTTCAAGAAGACCAAAACACGGATGTAGTACAATAGAAAATAAAGCCGCTGCGGCGCCGCCCACACCCCGCACCTCCCCGGGGGTGGGCGGCGCCGCAGCAGCTTTATCTTCTATTGTACTATATCTGTGTTTTGGCTGGCCGGCCGGCCCCCGCCCCCGCCCCGCCCCGCCCCGCTGCAGGTCTGTCTGTAATGGAAAGGGGCGGGGGTCGGCAGCGCCACAGCTTAATTTTTTATTTTTTTTGCAGCCACACTGTCGGCTCCGCCTCTATTTTGTTCCCCTTCGGGGAAGGGGAAACAATAATGGCGGCCGAGACAGGAGACGCCTGTGGTTAAGGGGGGACTCCGCTGGGGATGCCTGTGGTAAGGGGGGACTCCGCTGGGAACGCCTGTGGTAAGGGAGGACTCCGCTGGGGACGGCTGAGGTAAGGGGGGACTCCGCTGGGGACGCCTGATGTAAGGGGGGACTCCGCTGGGGACGCCTGATGTAAGGGGGGACTCCGATGGGGACGCCTGATGTAAGGGGGGACTCCGCTGGGGACGCCTGAGGTAAGGGGGGACTCCGCTGGGGACGCCTGATGTAAGGGGGGACTCCGCTGGGGACGCCTGAGGTAAGGGGGGACTCCGCTGGGGACACTTGATGTAAGGGGGACTCCACTGGGGACGCCTGATGTAAGGGGGGACTCCACTGGGGACGCCTGATGTAAGGGGGGACTCCGCTGGGGATGCCTGATGTAAGGGGGGACTCTGCTGGGGACGCCTGATGTAAGGGGGACTCCTCTGGGTACACCTGATGTAAGGAAGGACTCCGCTGGGTACGCCTGATGTAAGGAAGGACTCCGCTGGGTACGCCTGATGTAAGGAGGGACTCCTCTGGGGACGCCTGATGTAAGGAGGGACTCCGCTGGGGACGCCTGATGTAAGGAGGGACTCCTCTGGGGACACTTGATGTAAGGAGGGACTCCTCTGGGGACGCCTGATGTAAGGAGGGACTCCGCTGGGGACGCCTGATGTAAGGAGGGACTCCTCTGGGGACACTTGATGTAAGGGGGGACTCCACTGGGGACGCCTGATGTAAGGGGGGACTCCGCTGGGGACGCCTGATGTAAGGGGGGACTCCGCTGGGGACGCCTGATGTAAGGGGGACTCCTCTGGGTACACCTGATGTAAGGAAGGACTCCGCTGGGTACGCCTGATGTAAGGAGGGACTCCTCTGGGGACGCCTGATGTAAGGAGGGACTCCCCTGGGGACACCTGATGGCATCTGGTGGCAGGCGACGTGGCAGGTGACACACTCGGGGCTAACACTGATTCGGCATTTTGGTGAGTTGAATGATTTCATTTTATATTAAAATGTAATAAGAGAAATAATGCACTTCAGTCATCCTGACACCCTAACAACCATGGTGCCGGGATGATTAAAGAGCTAACACCAGATGTTTGGATTATCTTTATCTGTTGATTGTTAAACTCTGGAATACACATATTTCTATTATGGTGTAGGATCTGGGCCTGCTGTCCTTCCATCCTTCCTTCTCTTTCCTTCCCTCCCTCTTTCTTTCTCCCTTCATCCCTCATTCATCTCAGACTTTAACCACACCCCCTTTGAGCCACGCTCATTTAAGCCACTCCCACTACCCACGTAAACCACGCCCACGCTTCGTGCGCCACTTTTTTCTCCCAAAGTATAACACACCTTCAAATGAATGCCCCACCCCCTAATTATACCAAGGCTCCGCCTACATGCGAAAAAGTGTCACAGATTTTTTTTTTGCAATGTTGGCAACTATGAGACCTCTGGCATCCTATCTTGTCTATAAAGAAAACTAACAACCTCCTGCGCTCAAAGTGGATGTTCCAGCATTGGATGACCTTAGATCTTCAACTTCCTAAAGCAGGCTTTCTCGACCAGGGTTCCTCCAGAGGTTGTGAGGGGTTCCATGAGCAATTTCTGTTTCTCAGATAAGTTCCCACTGACACCATTGAACTTTTTAGTTATCTGTAATCGGGTAATTCTTACCAATGACCACAAGTGTAAGGAGCATTCTTCCCCCTGACCATCACACTAATGTATCATGAGTTGTATCTAATCATTTTTAGCAGGGGTTCCCTGAGACCGGAAAGTAATTTCAAAGGTTCCTTTGTGTTGAAAAGGTTGGGAAAAGCTGTCTTAAAGCTTGACAAGACTTTGCAGCCCCCTAAGGACTGGATAAGCCCAAAGAAAACACTGGAAAAAAAATAAAAAACAGGACGCACCAGCCTTGTGTATTACCTTAAAAAAATATTTTATTTAAGAAATAAAACAGATATGTAGTCACAAACAGCACATGATATCAAGCTCATCAACCTCCACAGTGACCCCAACACTCTGGTCCACTGCGCCAATCCCATCATTGGGAATACACTTCCAATAACTGACACGTTTCTTCGTCAGAGCATTTTTCCAATATCCTATCTTGTCTCTTGAGTCTAAAGAAAAAGGGGGGTGAAGCGCTAAATATAATAAAATCCAATCATTTAAAAGAGGGAAAAAGTGTATATATTCAAATGTGACGGTGAAAAAACACTAAAAGATAAGACTAAAGTGGAATGCAAAAACATGAAGTGACTGAACCATTCATAAAGAATAGAAAAACACTATGAATGTCTAAACAATATGTGCTCTAAACGAATAGATCAAATGTATATCTCAAATAACATGATATAAAAAACAAATAATGATGGTAATACAAAAGAGTGATAATGAACAGATATTGAAACTTAATCCAGATATCATATAAAATAAAAAACAAATGCTCAAAAATAATGGTGGAAAAAAGTCTGAGAAAAAGAAAACTAAAGCAGAGTCCCAAAAGTGAAAAATTGGATAACTGGAGCAAAAGTCCCAATTATGATGATCATAAAGTGGAGGGTTAACCGATTATGCTTTCATGTGGATGCAGAGACAGGATGGTGAAAAAAAAAAGTCATAAGCAAAGGTCCGGAATAATTGACACCCAAAGTGAGTATATAATCTTACCAGAAGGAATGACCACACAGGCGGTCTCACCAGGCACAGGGAATTCGGTCTCCCAAAAACCTATAAGAATGTCTCAAGCTGCTAGATCGATTTCACTCGAAAAACAGGATGGACTCTCATAGTGTAGTATTTGAGTAAAATGTAATAAGCTTAAAAAATGAATTGCACTTACAAGATAAAACTCTGAATGCGCGGTGTATCATAAATTCGTCAGGCAGCGGCGTCTCCTCGGGCTTCTCCCGCTTGCTGTATGCCGTGACCATCAACCTCCAACGAGGAAAAACGTGACAACGTCAGTATCACCAGCCCACCCTACGCGTTTTGTCACGATAGGACATCGTCTGGGGATTGGCCAATGTGAGTGCATGAAGTGATGTCACTTCTTGAATGACTTCAGTCCTTTCAGTCATTTCGCTTTTTTCCTTCAGGAAGAAAGAGGTCCAGGAAAATATAGTAATGATATTTAAAGACTAACTCCAGACAGTTTTATTTATTGTTTTTCATTTTGGATAGAATGAGAAAGAGTTATTAATTATTTATGTGAATGTTTCTTTACTATTCCATTTAAATTTGTTTGTAACCCTACAGGGAAGGTTTTCTCTCATGTCACCAACAAGGGAAGGCACAGACAGCGATAAAAACCATTGTTTAAAGTTTTTCACTTCTGTATGCTACTAAATATGTATGCTCAAAGCGGTATTCAATCCAAAAGTACACATTTGTTATATTGCAGCCTGCCAATTCTTAGATGTGGTAGCTGCATTCGTTTTCTTTCCTATGCTTTCTTTTATTTTCACCAGGTGGTCCTGCCAGTAAGTTTTTCAAAAGAACAAGCTGTCCTGCAGATGTAGCAGTTACAGAGTTGAGACAAAGCATTTAACCCTGACAGGGGTACTTACAATGATCATTTTTTTATTGATGTAAAACCTTTATCATAAAAGTAACTGCTTAAAGTAGAGTTCCACCCAAAATTGGAACTTCCGCTTAAACCACTCCTCGCCCCCTTACATGCCACATTTGGCATGTCATTTTTTTTGGGGGGGGGGGATTCAGTAGGAGTGGGGCTTCCTGTCCCACTTCCTCCTTTCGCCCAGGGACCGCTTAGGCGACATGTCATATCGCCCTGTAGGCGATCACCTGGGACACGTGACAGGTCCCGGGCGATCGCCTGTCCACTCAGATTGCGCAGTGCCGCTCGGGCATGCGCAGTGAGTGCCCGACCGTGAAGCCGAAAGCTGTCATGGCCGGGTGCCCACAGTAGAAATGGAGGCGCCAGCGGAGAAGGGGGGGAGAGGAGCGAAGCTCCGTTCGGCCGCGTCGCCCGACAGTGGAGCAGGTAAGTGTCTGTTTATTAAAAGCCAGCAGCTACACTTTTTGTAGCTGCTGACTTTTAATAAACATAAAAAAGGCTGGAACTCCCCTTTAAAAAGTGTTAGCTGGAGTTTGGTTTCAATTTGTTTAGTGAATTTAAATCTTCTAGTACATCGAACACCCCTCCCCCCAGATTACCAATGCTGCTGTACAAAGGTGTCTCAGTTGCTCCTTAATCTAGAGTGGTGTGTTACTGGCCAGATCACCAGGTGAAAACAGAGGGGAAAAAAGCCTTACAAAAAAAAGTAGTGCAGCCGCCACATCTAATAATTGGTAAACTGCAATTTATAAAATTTTTGGCTTTAAAGTGGATGTAAACCCAATTTTTTTTTTTGCTGTCACAATGTAGTGTGTTTTCCTATCATTTGTGCCAGGCCTTGCCACAAAGAGTTAATCCAGCTCTGAGCAATCCTCTTTTCTTTTTTCAGTAAGATAAACGGACAAACAGAGAAACCCCTTTGTCCGTTACGAAGTCATGTGGTTACTTTTCTGGATTTTGACTGGATGTTAGTGATCATAGCAGAAGGAATACACAGGAGAAAATGCATGTTGACAAGGGGCGTGTAGAGGTGGGCGGGGAGTCTACTGAAATCACGACTCCACCCACCGAGCTCCAGACAACAGATCCACCCACAGAATCTGCAGTTTTTCAGAGGGGAGACATTTGACAGATAAGGATACATACAGGAGGCATCTATATCCTTATAGATCAGCACTATGGCAGTAGTTTAGAAAGGATGATGCCGCGTACACACGATCGTGATTCACGGCGGTGAAAACACCGCCGTGAATCACGGCATGAAAAAAAATGAAAAACGAGGGAACGGCATGTTCCCCCACACACGACCGTTTTTCCCGTCATTTTTTTCTTTGTCGAGAAAAACGAGCGTGTGTGGGCTCCGTGGCAGTGATTCCCTATGGGAAAACTGCCGCGGAAAAAAATGCTGGAAAAAACGATGAGAAAAATTAGAACATGTTCCCGTCGGGAAAAACGGCAAAAAGCCCACAGACGATCGTTTTTCTCGTCCAAAGGAAAAAATGTCATTTTTCCCGACGGGAAAAATGATCGTGTGTACGCGGCATGAGAGTGGGTTTACATCCACTTTAAGGCTCCATGCACACTAGCATATTTTTAAGCTCCCAGAATTTATTATGAGCATTTCCTGCTCCTAGAAGCAATAGTGTTATTCTATGTGTCCATGCACACTACTTTATGCTAGAAACATTTTTAAAGCTTTAGGAGCAGAAAAAAAAAATGTTTTTGTAGAGTTTTTGGGAGCGTTTTCCTCCAGGAAAAAAAAAAAACAGCTAAATTCTACTAACATGCTAAACAGTTTTATTTGAGCGTTTTTTTTTTTTTCTTCATGTACTGTAAAAACGCTAATAAAACACTGACGTTCCTAAATGCTAATATAAGCCAGCACAAAAAAGCTATTATCAGCATTTTTAATACAGCGTTTTTTTTTTTAGAGCTTATAAAAAATGCTAGTGCACATGGAGCCTAACACTGCTTTCATTTTGTCTGTGTCCTCATACGGAGTGAATGCAAAATTTCCTTAAAGGGCCACAGAAAGCAAGAGAAACAGACAGAGGATCTAACCCCACTCTTAAAAACAACAAAACAAAGTTTAGTCTGGAGTTGCACTTTAAATATATTTGCATAAGAAACTTCAAATCATGTTTTGAAAAAGTGCTTTACAAGCATTTTGTAAAGTGGGTAAGCTGACTATTGTAAGGATTTGTGACATTTTCTGTATGATGAAGACAAATGGTTGTTCTCCAGGAGCTGGAGGGACCCAAACTTTTGAACAGATAAATTTGATCTAATGCTGGCCATACACTATACGAAAAATCGTCCGAAATTCGGTCATTTAGACAGTTTGTTCGTTTTTCGGCCAGTTAATGGGCACAAAATCGATAATCGTTGGGACGTTTTTGAGCCGAAAAAAGAAGGACAGGTTTGGAAATTTTCTGCCGAACGAACAGTAAATTGAAAGGTTAATGTGTTTCCTGTCCGAACTTTCTGCACTAGGTATATGTGAAAAAAACGAACAAAAAATGCATTCATTTATGTCCACTGAACAATTTATCGGTCACTACATGATGGCACTATCGTTTGCGCTCACGGCCGAATGTTCGTTTTTCGAAAATGGGTTCGGCCGTTTTTTTGTATAGTGTATGGCTATCATAAGATGCATTATGACTGTACTGGCTACATTTTCTAACACATTTGGAGTAGCAATTAACCAAACACAATCAATTTTAGGGAAAGGCAAAGCGGAACTAAAGTAAAACACAAGGAAGAAGCCTGGGAGAAGATACCAGCAAGGTTGTTGGTTGAAGGGAATCGCCCAGATGGGACTTTAAAGGCACTATGTCACACAGATTAGTTGAATTTTTTTTTATACCGGTTGTGGAAAAAGGCATCACAAAATCCAGAGACTAGGGTTGTCCCGATACCGATACTAGTATCGGTATCGGGACCGATACCAAGCATTTGCGCGAGTACTTGTACTCGCGCAAATGCTCCCGATGCCCAGTCCGATACTTTTTTTTTTTTTTCCAGAGCGGACGCAGAGAGGGGGTGGAGAGCGGGGGGCGGAGAGCAGGGCGGAGAGCGTGGCGGGGGGCGGAGACCAGGGCAGAGAGCGGGACGGAGAGTGCGGCGGGGGGCGGAGAGTGGGGCGGGGGGTGGAGACCAAGGCGGAGAGCGGGACGGAGAGTGCGGCGGGGGGCGGAGAGTGCGGCGGGGGGCGGAGACCAGGGCGGAGAGCGAGTCCCTCACCTGCAGTTGAAACTGGTAAGCTGGCAGGGGTGCAGGGCGCAGCCGCATCAGGATCGGTGACCGGTGATGTCGCATTCGGTCGCCGTCAGCGGCTGAACGTCCCCACACCCATCTTGGTACACCCTGCACTTGGCTGCAGTAAGCAGCAGACATCTTGTTACACCCAGCCCGAGCTATATGGGCTGGGTGTAACAAGATGTCTGCTGCTGCTTACTTCAGCCGAGTGCAGGGTGTACCAAGATGGGCGTTGCAGCAGTTTTTTTTATTTTAAATCCTGTGTCATTTTTTTTTCCCGCAGCACTTCAGTGCCAGCCACCTATCAGTACCCACAAGTGCTACCTATCAGTGCAATCAGTGTCATCTACCAGTGCCACCTATCAGGTGGCACTGGTAGATGGCACTGATTGCACTGATAGGTGGCACTTGGTGGCACTGATGTGGCACTTGTGGGCACTGATATGTGGCACTTGTGGGCACTGATGGCACTGAAAGGTGACACTTGTGGGCACTGATAGATGGCACTGATTGCACTGAAAGGTGGCACTTGTGGGCACTGATATGTGGCACTTGTGGGCACTGATATGTGGCACTTGTGGGCACTGATAGCACTGAAAGGTGGCACTTGTGGGCACTGATAGGTGGCACTGATAGATGGCACTTGTGGGCACTGATAGTGCAATCAGTGCCACCAAGTGCCACCTATCAGTGCTGTCAGTGCCCACAAGTGCCATCTATCAGTGCCACCTATCAGTGCCCACAAGTGCCACCTTTCAGTGCTATCAGTGCCCACAAGTGCCACATATCAGTGCCCACAAGTGCCACATATCAGTGCCCACAAGTGCCACCTTTCAGTGCAATCAGTGCCATCTATCAGTGCCCACAAGTGCCACCTATAAGTGCCCATAAGTGCCACCTATCAGTGCCATCTATCAGTGCCAGCCACCTATTAGTGCCCATCAGAGCCAGTCACCAGTCAGTGCCCATAAGTGCCACCTGTCAGTGCCACCTATCAGTCCCCATCTTTCAAACTGTCACATGACATTGAAAAAAAGTATCGGTAATCGGTATCGGCGAGTACTTGGAAAAAAGTATCGGTACTTGTACTCGGTCCTAAAAAAGTGGTATCGGGACAACCCTACCAGAGACAATATCATAATAGATGATGCAAACTTGTATGATGTATTCCCATTCACCCAACGCGTTTCAGAGATATGCAACTGCTTCAGAGGTGTAAAGGATATCACATCTAATTAAGTAAACAATAATGATCATGAAGAGAAAGCCGTAATGATTAAAAACATGTGTGATTGTCACTATCGAGCCCACCAGCCCAAGCGCTGCCCGGTTCCTTGATCACATCAAGGGGAGCATGTCGACCACTGGGGCCCCCAGATGTCAGTCACAAAATCTACGGGTGATTTGAAACACATGCACTATATTACCAAAAGTATTGGGACACCTGCCTTTACACGCACGTGAACTTTAATGGTATCCCAGTCTTAGTCCGTAGGATTCCGAACTGCATTATAGTTTTAACTTCGTAATAAAAAGGACAGCTAGATCCTGAAATTTAGGTCCAAAATTCCGTAGGATTCAATATTGAGTTGGCCCAGCCTTTGCAGCTATAACAGCTTCAACTCTTCTGGGAAGGCTGTCCACAAGGTTTAGGAGTGTGTCTATGGGAATGTTTGACCATTCTTTCAGAAGCGCATTTGTGAGGTAAGGCACTGATGTGGATGAGAAGACCTGGCTCACAGTCTCCACTCTAATTCATCCCAAAGGTGTTCTATCGGGTTGAGGTCAGGACTCTATGCAGGCCAGTCAATTTCCTCCACCCCAAACCAGCTCGTCCATGTCTTTATGGACCTTGCTTTGTGCACGGGTCCAAACTAAAGTTCATGTGCGTGTAAAGGCAGGTGTCCCAATACTTTTGGATACAATACTATACTATGCAATACTATACAATACAATACTAGTGTATGTGGATGGATTGCGTCTTGTCAGAAATGTCATATAACAAAGATCATGGATCGATATCTGGAATGTTAAGTAACAAGGTGTGGATGCCAGGCATGCTATCTGCCGCCCACGGTTAACATTCCAGATAACTCTCACACAGATATAACACAACAATATACACAGATTTGGGTTAATTTTATTAAGGAAATGTAGCAGATTAAATTTTAACCTAAATGTATGAAGAAGGATTATTTATTTGCAAAATTTTATAACAGGAACTAGAAAAACATGCATTTTTTATATCATAATTCATCCCAAATGTGTTCTATTGGGTTCAGGTCAGGTCTCTGTGCAGGTCAGTCAAGTTCCTCCACCCCAAACTCGCTCATCGATGTCTTTATGAACCTTGCTTTGTGCACTGGTGTGCAGTTATGTTGGAACAGGAAGGGGCCATCCCCAAACTGTTCCCACAAAGTTGGGAGCATGAAATTGTCCAAAATGTCTTGGTATGCTGATGCCATAAGAGTTCCCTTGACTGGAACTAAGGGGCCAAGCCCAACTCCTGAAAAATAACCCCACACCATAATCCCCCCTCCACCAAATGATTTGGACCAGTGCACAGAGCAAGGTCCATAAAGACATGAACAAGCGGGTTTGGGGTGGAGGAAATTGACTGGCCTGCACAGAGTCCTAACCTCAACCCGATAGAACACCTTTGAGATGAATTAGAGCATAGACTGCGAGCAAGGTCTTCTCGTCCACATCAGTGCCTGACCTCACAAAGGTGCTTCTAGAAGAATGGTCAAACATTCCCATAGACACACTCCTAAACCTTGTGGACAGTCTTCTCAGAGGGGTTGAAGCTGTTATAGCTGCAAAGGGTGGGCCAATATTGAACCCTACAGACTAAGACTGGGATGCCATTAAAGTTCATGTGTGTGTAAAGGCAGGCGTCCCAATACTTTTGGTAATATAGTGTATGTGGATGGATTCCGTCTTGTCAGAAATGTCATATAACAAAGATCATGGATCGATATCTGGAATGTTAAGTAACAAGGTGTGGATGCCAGGCATGCTATCTGCCGCCCACAGCCTGCCTGGCATCCAGACCTTGTTACTTAACATTCCAGATAACTCTCACACAGATATAACACAACAATATACACAGATTTGGGTTACTTTTATTACAGAAATGTAGCAGATTAAATTTTAACCTAAATGTATGAAGAAGGATTGTTTATTTGCAAAATTTTATAACAGAAACTAGAAAAACATAAATGTTTTATATCATAATTTTTTTTTTTTAGTTGGCAAAAAAAAAAAAAAAAGAAAAATACCACCAAAAGAAAGCTCTTTTTGTCTAAAAAAATAATAATTTCATTAGGGTGCGGTGTTGCATGATTGGGCAATTTGTCATATAAATTGGCCTGGGCAGGAAGGAGGTGAAGATTGTGTCCAGTATTGAAGTGGTTAGAGTCTTAAAAAATCTTTCTAGCTTTACAACTAAAAACACGACAAAAAAATTGGATACACATGAATCGCACTCCCGGGAACAATTTTTTTTTTTAGCCCCGGGAAGGGGACACTTTTTGGTGCCAGAATGGGGAACGCACAAACAAGGGACATCACTGCACACGGGAAGATGAGATCACTACAGGACCTAAAGGAAACAAAAGGGTGGAAGATAAGTGATTGGGAATAACTTCAACTAAAACACTTGATAAATACACTACCTTAGCCAATTAGAGATGGGAAAATTTAAATCCACTGGATAAACTTTGTGGTATACAAACCCTATTGAAACATGGGATATCAAAAGTGTATGGAATTTTGACAGACTTGGAAGGACATTTCCTATATAGGGAAGGGAAATGGGAAAAAGACATATGTATGAAATTAAAGGAACAACAAGTTGAGAGAATGATAGGAGCAGTATAAAACCACGCAATGGATATAAACACAATAGAAATGAACTATTATGCCCTGTACACACGATCGGACCTTTTTCCGACCAAACTCCCATCGGAATTCCGATGGAATTTCATCGGAAAAATAAATAGAATAGGTTCTATTTTAAAATTCCGATGGAATTCATCGGAATTTCTCCGATGGGGCCTACACACGGACTCCGTCTGACTTTTTTCATCGGAAATTCCTATCGTGTGTACACCGCATACGTTTCTGGTAAGATGGTATTTGACACCAGGCAAAATCCATAAATTCCAACCGGACAAATCCTCACAGTGTTGGAGGGAATGTAAACAGAGGGGTACAATGACACACATTTGGTGGGAATGCCCAAAAATTAAGGAATACTGGCAGGAAATCTTGGAATATATAGAAGAGATAACTGGAGAAAAGATAACTAAGGGCTCTTTCACACGGACGTGTCCGTGAACGGGCTCCGCTTTGCTCAGCAGGGATCGCTCCGTCGATCCCCGCTGAGCAGGCAGATGACAGCTCCATCTCTGCACACTGTGCAGGGACCGACCTGTCAGAGCGCCGCTCTCCCCTAGAGTCCGTTTTCATCCGATTCCGCCAGACGGATGGAAAATAGGGTTTCCATCCGTCAGACTTTAGCGGGTCGGCTGTCAGCGGACCCGTCACCGCTGACATCCGTCGCTCCATAAACCTGTATGGAGCGTCCGTTCAGGTCCGCCTAAAAAACTGACGGGGGGACCTGAACCTGAACGGTCCGCCCGTGTGAAAGGGGCCTTACATTCTGCAGATGTGTTTATTTCAAATAAACACTACAGGAAAACATTAACTCCAATATTGTTGAACACCGCAAAAGGACTAATACCAAAGAAGTGGTTAAGCATAGAAAATACAGACGTAAAGGAATGGTTTGAGCGAACAGAATATTTACAGTAGAATGGAATACCTATGCAGCAGAGAAAAAGGGCAACCTGGAAAATACAACAGCATTTGGGGAAAATGGAAAGAATTTAAAACATCATGGAAATATTTGGAAAAGATGACAGAGGGCGGCAGGGCCTGAGTAGAACCAGAAATAAGAAAGAGGGTCGAGAACAAACCATATGGAGTAGGGTGGGAGGGGGAGAAGTGGGTGGGAGGAGGGAGGAAAACGGGTAGGGAAAGATTTGAAACTCGGAAAGTTAGATATAGAGGGTAATGTTATTGACTAAGATTTTAATATTAAATTTTGAATAGTTTGATAACAGAAGAAACTGAATAATGAATAAAGTTTTGGAAAAATACCACAATGATGTGAAAACCGAGATAGAGACAATAAATGAACGTAAAACTGAATAAGTCTCTCGATAGAGTTTGCTGAAGTGGTAATAAAAAAACAAACAATAAAAAAAAACAATGTATTCTTCCATACTGAAAGCGAGGAACATAGAATTTTAGATAACTGACAAGACACAACCAGACTTGTTATAGTAAGGTAGGTTAAAAAGAACCAAAAAGCCCCTCTACTTAATTAGAAACACAGTGGCGCCTTCTTAAAACAGAAGATATTTCCATGTCTCACTTCCATAACAGATCCATAAATTAAGGGTTTTATTCCTCATTTTAGGATACCCTTGTGGCCAAATGTACACCCAGAACAGCTGGTTTATAGCAGAGATGCATCCCAAAGTATTCCAAACCGCAATAATTGCTAAAAATGCTTTATATTATTTCTAACACTAGATGGCATCCATGGTCTATGGAACATTTATTGTCATTTTTATTTATTTATTTTATCCAATCTTTGCATGATTCTTCTATATACAACATATGCTTAGTTTTGCGAAATTCTATTTACAAGCTGATCACACATCTTCTTAATTATGGTCATTTCATCATATGACATAACAACAGGTGCCGTTCTATTTGTTCTGTATTAACATAATTACCCAAATAATTATGTTAATGATTTTTTTTATAAATACAATGCTTCATAAACACTCAAGAAAAGAGATAATTGGGCATTATTATCATCGAATTTAGGACACATTCCCTAGAAACAAATTAGATGTTTAGGTGGCAGAACAGAACATCCAGTTCTAATGCTGCACAACTACTTAAAACTGTCTGCAATTATAGAGCTGTTTTAAAACTAATAGTAAAGGATATTAACAACATTGCTTCATTAGACTGAATCTGTGGGCAATGTGCAAAGTTCCATAACTTATACTTTCCATCGTTATTCTTTCATTGGATTGTAGCTTGAACTTTATCATTATTGGCCCTTGGACTGCCTTCTTAAATAAGCTTGTGTGTTTCAAGGTATTCCAATCACTGCTCTAATGCCGCGTACACACGATCGGAAATTCCATCAACAAAACCGTGGATTTTTTTTGCGAGGGTATGTTGGCTCAAACTTGTGTTGCATACACACGGTCACACAAATGTTGTCGGAAATTCCGAACGTCAAGAATGCAGTGACGTACAACACGTACGACGAACCGTGATTAATGAAGTTCAATAGGCAGTTCGGCTCTTCTGCTTGATTCTGAGCATGTGTGGTTTTTTGTGCGTCAGAATTGCATACAGACGATCGGAATTTCTGACAAGAACTTTTTTTGTCGGAAAATTTAAGAACCAGCTCTAAAATTTTTGTTGTCGGAAATTCCGGCAGCAAATGTCCAATGGAGCCTACACACGGTTGGAATTTCCGACAAAAAGCTCACATCGAACATTTGTTGTCGGAAATTCCGATCGTGTGTACGCGGCATTACAGTAGAACTTCCAAGTATATTAGTCATCTACTGGAGCTATCGGCAAACCTCTTGACAGCTCAACAAAAATTTACAGAAGGGCAACCTATCAATGATTATATTAAATAATGATGTATCCCTGTGGCACAAGACACAACATTACACTAATGTGATTATTCAACTTCTAGGATGTGGTTCAACCCATGATGGCCACATTTTAAAGAAATATCAGTTCAGGCAGAATTGTGTTTTTAATTAGACCTTGAGGGGTCAATTATATCTGTGCATTTTAATGCATGCGCTTAACACGCATGTGTAGAGATTTGCCATTGTTTTTAGTAATGCTAATTCATATATATGCAGGATGTTTACATGCATTGGTTAAAAAAAAGGCCTTCTCCATGTTATCGCCTGTTGATCCATGTTATAAAGACTTTGGATTTAAATGGCAATGCATGTCATTGCATTATAAAGCTCATTAAAAAAAAACCACAAAAATGCTCTACAACACATGCACATAAATGTGAATCCAGCCTATTATTGTATATAGAAAACATGCTGCGCTAACTGAAATTTAAAAATGAAAAAAAAATATGATAAATTGTGTCAAAAATGGGAATAAAGTCAATAAAACGATGGCATGATCAAACATATTGCATTCAAAACAAAGCTATCATATATGCAAGCAATATCATGTGATAATAAATTGTGAAAAAGTCCCAATAAGTCAGGGCCAGCAACTTGCAGGCCACACCCGGCCCGCCACCGCTAAATGTTGGGCCCGTCAGTGCAGGTGATGAATATATGTGCACCCAGTCCGCGGACATTTTAACCACCTCGCACCCATGCTATAGCTGAAAGACATGGGCTTTAATGGCAGGGAGGGCGTCCATGTACGTCCTCCCGGAAACGCGCGGCCCCGTGGGCGGGCATTAGGGAAAATATGTCATGGCATGTCCCCTGGACACAACCATCACAGATGGTGGTAAATAGTCAATCACAGCGACCATTTACCACGTGATAGGCGTGTCCAATGAGAGATGATCTCAAATGTAAACATATGAGATCATCTCTCATTAACGGCTCTCCTTCCTCAGAGGCCGCTGTGAAGAGGGAGAGCGATATGTGAGTTTTCTCCAACCGGTTCAAGTGCCAATACATTTCCCAAACAGTGCCCACAGTGCCATCTGTGTCCTCAGTGTCCACAGTGCTATCAGTGCCCACAGTGTCATCAATTTCCTCTGTCTACAGTGTCACCAGTACCCACAGTGTCATCACTTTCCTCTGTCTACAGTGTCATCAGTGCCCACAGTGTCACCAGTACCCACAGTGTCATCACTTTCCTCTGTCTACAGTGTCATCAGTGCCCACAGTGTCATCAGTGCCCACAGTGTCACTATGTTTTCAACGTTTCCTGTGTTTTTTTATTTTATTATTACTGTTATAATTACTGTTCTGTTATTAATGTTTAAAATGCATGAGAGCAATGGAGAGGGTGAGTATAAAGTAAGTTGAACAAACTAAACGCTGCAGGGAGTGAAGGGAGTGATCCTGCATGCTCCCTCTGGCTCAGGTAATAAACTTTGGGGAAGTACGAGCTTGCCCTTGTAAGGATGAATAAAGTGTTTATCCAGCGGCCTTGAAGAGCGAGAGTAAGCTCCCACTGTTAGTGTTTTTATTCCGCTAGGTAAGGTGCGGTTATCAAAAATGGAATTCTGTTTCTAAAGAAGAAAGTAGTTGGATTTTCTTCCTTTTCCCTTTTTCTAGTGCTACCAGAATCTATCCCAACTTAATTCCCTGGGGGCCTGTGCTGCATCTTCAGGTCCATCCTAATTTAAGGCCCAAGTGTAGCTGAAATTAAAACCAGAAAAATGTGCACAATGGACATAAACTTAGAGCTAGTAAGATGTATCCCTTGTGCTGATTCCTCTTCTTGTAGTTGAAATCTTACTCTGTTCCTGCTTCTCCACCCCCACTGCCGTAATCTTCCAGTGCTGCAGGGCTGTCACCGACTCTAGTTTCTCTTAGCTGTACCGTTCTACAAGTAAAACAGGATCTTTTATAATCTCCCTGCTCCCTCCATTCAAAGATTCTGTTTCATTCATAGAAGCTTTTGTATGGCTTCTATGGAGCAGCTGGGCAAAAATGGCCTTCTTGATGAGAGCCTGTGACAGCCACATATGCCTCGTACACACGATCGGAAATTCCGACAAGAAAAGTTCAATGTGAGCTTTTGTTCGGAAATTCCGACCGTGTGTATGCTCCATCCGACTTTTTCTGTCCGAATTTCCGCCCACAAAAATTTGAGAGCTGGTTCTCAAATTTTTCATCAAGAAAAGTTCTTGTCGGAAATTCCGATCGTCTGTATGCAATTCCGACGCGCCAAAAAACATGCATGCTCAGAATCAAGCACAAGAGCCGAACTGCCTATTGAACTTCATTGATCTTGGCTCGTCGTACGTCTTGTACATCACTGCGTTCTTGACGGTCGGAATTTCCGACAAGATTTGTGTGACCGTGTGTATGCAACACAAGTTTGAGCCAACATTCTGTCCACGGTTTTCTTGTCGGAATTTCCGATCGTGTGTACGTGTTGCCCACAGAAGATTAGGGCGTGGGGATGGTAGCAACACAAAGGACACCTCCTAGAGCAGGGATATGCAATTAGCGGACCTCCAGCTGTTGCAAAACTACAAGTCTCATCATGCCTCTGCCTCTGGGTGTCATGCTTGTTGCTGTCAGAGTCTTGCTATGCCCTTAATGGGATTTGTAGTTCTGCAACAGCTGGAGGTCCACTAATTGCATATCCCCGTCCTAGAGACTGTAAGTTATGTCCCTTGTGCTGATTTTTCTGTTTTTATTATTTTAGTTACACTTAAGCCCCGTACACACGATCGGATAACCTATGGATTTTCGTCCGATGGATTTGTCCATCGGAAATCCGATGAAACAGTTTTTAATCAGTCTTGGCCACACACCATCAGTCAAAAAACCGACCGTTCCAAACGCGGTGACGTAAAACACTCCGATGAGCCGAGAAAAATGAAGTTTAATGCTTCTGAGCATGCGTCGACTTGATTCTGAGCATGCGTGGGTTTTTTAACCGATGGACTTGCCCATAGACGATCGGAAATTCCCATCGGTTTTTTATCCATCGGAAAATTTTAAAACAAGTTCTATTTTTTACAACCGATGGAAAAAAGACCGATGGGTACCATACACAATCGGTTGGTCTGATGAAAACCATCCATCGGACGGTTTTCATCAGTCAAACCGATCGTGTGTACGGGGCTTTAGGCTTTAATTGTATTTTGTATTAATTGTTTTTTTTTTTTCTTCCAAACTATACCCTATAAAACTGTATGTATTCAAATCAGCTAAAAACTAAAACATTTGCAAGCATGAACTACAAAGGTAAAGCATTATGTTGCACAAAATGCACAATCGCTCTGGTTAAAAAGGGCAAAGATTTAATGATTGTTAAAAGTCTGACGGTTGAAATGTTTTTTCCACTTCCTATTCTTTTGCATTAGTATGGAATTCTCCCAGCTATTGCTTGTATTGTTTTCTCCTGCTTATTCTGTATTGTATAAATCATAAAAAAATAAAGAGATAACAAAAAGGCAAGGACTCCAGTACTTAAGTGGTTAAACCTGTTCAAAAGGGACAAGGAAAGAAGTCTAAAGTATAGTCCATATTTTATTCACAATACCCTATTTACTTTCTTCTTTCCAGTGATAATTATCACCAGCACCTTCCTACTAGACATGTTCCATCTCCAACCATTATAGCTGTAGGCTCCTCACAAGGCACAGCACTCAGATGAGCAGATGACAGATTGACAGCTTCTGCTATAAGGTATTTTTAACAAAGATAATTGGAAAAGTACATGTTTGTGAAGGTGAGGCAGGATGTTTGATTATATCCTAGGGGGAAAGATTCCCTCTAATTAAAGAATGTAATGTTAATTTGTTTGCTGCCTACATCAAAATGAACAGCATCTCCCCTTTGCTCTGAAAAATTATTAATGATCATAGTGACAATATTTGTCAGTTGCAGTGTACTTCTCACTTATACAAATATTTATGCCAGCTTGAGCAAACTGAGAGGATGAAATGCCTCAGTTTATGCCTCGGGCAAAAGTGCTGTTCCATCATCTGATTGCAGCATTGTGCAGAGCTTGCTGAAATGTATACACAATTAAACTGTAATTAATGTTTTGTTAAAAATTGATATAATGTTTATCATTGGCATGCAATCCATTTTCTAATTTAATGCTATTACAAATGACTGCACTGCAGAAACTCAACTAAAACTGGAATTACTCCTGGCTGCATGGGACAACCAAGAACAATTCTGTAGTCAGGATTAAAGAGAACTTCCATCTCCTCCTGTAGTTGTCCTAAAGCTGAACTTTTCATTTCTATACAAGGATCAACCATCATTGTTTGACCACCCACCTTATATTGAGTAGGCCCCCCTTTTGCTGCCAAAACAGCCCTGACCCATCAAGGCACGAACACCACTAGACCCCTGGGTCCTCCATGGATTTGGCTTGTTTTTTTTTCAGCACACCCAGAGATGCTCTATTGGATCGGGATCTGGGGAATTTAGAGGCCAAATTTACAGTTGTGTTCCTCAAATAATTTTTGAACCGTTGTTGCAGTGTGGAAGGGTGCATTATCCTGCTAAAAAAGACCACCATCAAGTAATATTATTTCCATGAAGAGGTGTACTTGTTCACCAACAATGTTTAGTTGGTTAGTATGTGTTAAGTCATGTCAGGACCCAAGCTTTCCCAGCAGAACATTGCCCAAAGCATTACACTGCTTCTGCTGGCTTGCCTTCTTGCCATACTGTATCTTGGAGCAATTTCTTCCCTAGGTAAGCAACGCACACGTACCCAGTCATCCACCTGATGTAAAAGAAAACGTGATTCATCAGACCAGGCCACCTTCTTTCATTGCTCCATTGTCCAGTTCTGATGCTCATGTGCCCATTTTCCTGTCCCTGAACTATGCACATAAATAGAGGTTAAAGAAAGTTCAATAGGCTTCGACTTCAATTGAAGAGCATGTCAAATGCATGTATATGTGTTTTAGTGCATTTTTATACCCAACAAGTTCCCTCCTCCTAACAATATCTACTCTAAACAGGCTTCATAGAAAGAAGGAGAGAGCACGGCACCACCATGCTTGATACACCAAAGCTACTTTGGCTATACTCCTCCTGTAGGTAACAGGAGTGCAGTTCATTCTGCACTCATGTGACCCATTTTCAGCCAACAACAGATTAAAGTCCGCTGTCGGCTAACATCACTCAGTCGGTCTAGGCTCTGAAAAGATCCTGACCATATGGTTGGGATCCAACCAGGAGCCTGGACCAGCACCTATCTCAGCCTCTCAGTAAGAGCCTGAACCAGTCCCTCCCACCCCCTCCACAGCCCAGATCTCCTCCAGTGAGTGCTGGAGGGGCAGAGCAGAGGGCCTGTGACTGACAGTCATGGTGGTGTTTGATTACTCAGTTCCCACTGTAGAGCCACGAATCGATGCTGCATCTACCTAGGGGATTATACATGTTTTTTTTTTTCTAAATCCATACTTCTCTTTTCATACCTCTCGAATTACTCTACTGTCTATGCTGACTGGATCAAACAAACAAATCAAAAAGTGTTTGCTATGACAATTCCTAACTTGCACGGGTGCTATTATCTACCATTGGCAGCATGGGTATGTGAGATGAATTCTATATGTCATACGGAGTGGATGGTCTCCTGAAAAACGACAAATCGGATGTTTACAAGACCGTATGGTCAGTATGGACTTCAGACAGCCATCAAAATTTGTATTATACTTGTGAGACATGACATAAAGCTGCCTTAAAATGGTCATATCTCCTCTAATTGTATAGGAAACTTTTCACCGTTCCTTTTCTATAATGCCCTGTACACACAATCGTTTTTTCCGATGAAAAAAGTCTGATGGACTTTGTTCATCGGAAAAAACGATTGTGTGTGGGCCCCATCAGACTGTTTTCCATCTGTGTAAAAACAGAACATGTTTTAAATTTTTCTGATGAGAAAAAAAACAATAGGAAATTCAGATCGTCTGTGTGGAACTCCATCGGAGAAAAATCCACGCATGCTCAGACTAAATTACAAGACGGGAGCGCTCATTCTGGTAAAACTAGCATTCGTAATGGAGATAGCACATTCGTCATGCTGTAACGGACTGAAAAGCACGGAGACTTAAAAGCGCGAATCGGCTAACACCAAACTTTTACTAACACGCGGTAACACGAAATCAGCAAAAGCAGCCCAAAGGGTGGCGCCATTGGATTTGAACTTCCCATTTATAGTGCCGTCGTGCGTGTTGTACGTCACAGCGTTTTGGACGGTCGGAATTTTTACTGATGGTGTGTAGGCAAGACTGATGAAAGTCAGCTTCATCGGAATTTCGACGGAAAACTCCATTGGATTTTGTTCCATCGGAAATCCGATCGTGTGTACAGGGCATTACTTTTATTCCCCCTTTTTTTCTATTCTTCTTTCTCTATCTTTCTTCCTTTTTATGTCTACTACTTTGCACTTTGCACTCCTAAGCATATAGTGCTTTTAAAAAGTATTCATACTCCTTTTAATAGATGGAAAGATGAAAAAATTACTGAAGAGCCGCTTTTAAGTTGGCGCATACAGTGCTTTGAAAAAGTATTTATACCCCTTGAAATTTTCCACATTTTGAAATGTTACAAACAAAAACGTAAATGTATTTTATTGGGATTTTATGTGATAGACCAACACAAAGTGGCACATAATAGTAAAGTGGAAGGAAAATAATAAATGGTTTCAATTTTTTTTACAAAAAAATATATGAAAAGCGTGGTGTGCATTTGTATTCAGCCCCCCTAAGTCAATACTTTGCCTTTACCTTTCCCTGCAATTACATTTTTGCCCATTCTTCTTTGCAAAATAGCTCAAGCTCTGTCAGATTGGATGGAGAGGGACTGTGAACAGCAATTTTCAAGTCTTGCCACAGATTCTCAATTGGATTTAGGTCTGGACTTTGAATGGGCCATTCTAACACATGAATTAGCTTTGATCTAAACCATTCCATTGTAGTTCTGGCTGTATGTTTAGGGTCGTTGTCCTGCTTGAAGGTGAACCTCTGCCCCAGTCTCAAGTCTTTTGCAGACAGATTTTCTTCTAAGATTGCCCTGTATTTTGCTCCATCCATCTTCCCATCAACTCTGATCAGATTCCCTGTACCTGCTGAAGAAAAGCATCCCCACAACATGATGCTGCCACCACCATGTTTCACACGGTGGGGATGGTGTGTTCAGGGTTATGTGCAGTGTTAGTTTTCCACCACACATGGCATTTTGCTTTGAGCCAAGAAGTTCAATTTTGGTCTCATCTGACCAGAGCACCTCCTTCCACATGTTTTCTGTGCCCCCCACATGGCTTCTCAGAAACTGCAAATGGGACTTCTAATGGCTTTCTTTCAACAATAGCTTTCTTCTTGCCACTCTTCCATAAAGGCCAGATTTGTGGAGTGCACGACTAATAGTTGTCCTGTGGACAGATTCTTTCACCTGAGCTGTGGATCTCTGCAGCTCCTCCAGAATTACCATGGGCCTCTTGACTGCTTCTCTGATTAATGTTCTCCTTGCCCGGCCTGTCAGTTTAGGTGGACGGCCATGTCTTGGTAGGTTTGCAGTTCTGCCATACTCTTTCCATTTTCGTATGATGGATTGAACAGTGCTCCGTGAGATGTTCAAAGCTTGGGATGTTTTTTTATAACCCAACCCTGCTTTAAACTTCTCCACAACTTTATCCCTGACCTGTCTGGTGTGTTCCTTGGCCTTCATGTTTGTTCACTAAGGTTCTTTAACAAACCTCTGAGGGCTTCACAGAACAGCTGTATTTATACTGAGATTAAATTACACACATGTGGACTATATTTACTAATTAGGTGACTTCTAAAGGCAATTGGTTCCACTCGTTTTTAGTTTTTTAGTTAAGGGGGGGTCAGAATAAAAGGGGTTGAATACAAATGCACGCCACATTAGATATTTATTTGTAAAAAATTTGCACTCATCATTTTCCTTCCACGTCACATTTATGTTTCACTTTGTGTTGGCCTATCACATCCCTATAAAATACATTTATGTTTTTGGTTGTAACATGACAAAATGTGGAAAATTTCAAGCGGTATGAATACTTATTCAAGGCACTGTATACAAAGCCCCATGCTATTAAAACATTTATTGAGAATTAGTATAGAAGGGATAATGGATGTTTCATTTACCATAATTTTTCTCGACTATAATCTACCCCTACAAGTATCTGGTTTTGATAAAATGTCATAATATACATCTGTAATAAACTATCTCTTACATGGAATATGTGTTTTTCTGTTTTTGACGTATACAATATGAAACTTAAATCTCATACCCCAATGTTGTATAATCAGTATATTGTGGACTGTACCTTCTTTCCTTGAAAAATCAATAAATTATGATTAAAATAAAAAATGCTAAAATACACATGAAAATTAAATTAAAGTAGAACTAATGGCAACACTTTTCTTTTTTTTTGCATAGTAGGGGAGGGTTATAACCAATGTCAGTTTTTTTTTGTCACCTATGTCTTATTTGGGAGATTTAACTTCCCATCCTATAGCCAAAACAAGAAGTGAGAGGAAATTCCCTCAAAGAGAGGGAATCCCTGGTTGTCGCCAGGGTCATCAAAATTTGTGTCCCCATTGGAAGATTTCCCCACTATTCCTGTTCTGGTGACAACCCAAAATGTGAGATTTTCTTACATCTTCACTGTCAGTGATAATGGTAAACAGGACAAATTTAAGAAGGTGACTATACCTAACAGGGACACAGACAGGTGTTCTAATCCCTCCGCAATCTATCAAAAACAAAAAAAAAGTTTTGCATTGGAGATTTTGCCCATAGAGACTTGCTGCCTAGAGCTGGGTTGGGGTAGCTAGGCCATGAGTGTTTTACAGTGAGCCCAGGAATCTGTGTACAGGGCTTAGGAGCTGCTCCTGAGGGGAGAATGATTGCTGCAGGCTGTTTGGTGCTGTGCCCACCAAGACCACATGGACTGTGCTATTCAGGCTGCTTTAGTAGTGAGAGAGAAAAACCTGCAGATGAGCATGTGCAGCTGCCTAGGAAATGCCTTAAGTTTAAAAACCCATTCGCTGGCCACCAAGGGACTGTTTGGGAAAAGAACTGATGATGTCAGTGGTGAGATGCCTTTAGACACTAGTTGAGCTCTCCAACGCAAGGGCCCCATTGCCGGCAGGACTAAAATAGTGTTCCACTGGGCATGAAGTGCATGTAGACAGGAAGTGGCTGCAAGAGCCCATGGATGATCAGCAGCTTGGATCACAAATATGCATACAGTTTTGGCCATAATTTATGTGGTTTCCTAGTGCACATTTTTAGAAAATTATATACCCTGTATTTGTATTCATTAGGTCAGCATAATCTTCACTATTATATTTAATGATAAATATGAAAATAATATTGCGTTTGTGTGCACTAAAATTAATTGTAGTGTATTTTTTACTGAAAACATACAGGGGTTGGACAGAATTATAGAGCTCAAGCAGGGCCGTTTGAAGGAATTTGGGGGCCCCAAGCAAAATGGACATGGAGGCCCCCCCAACCCCCCCCCCCCCCCCGCGCACTCACGCAAAGCCTACAGGAACCACAGCATAGCAATACAGTTTAAGCTCACCCACACTTTATATAAATAAAAAAGGTTTACAGTGCAAATACTGCTGTTGCAAATAATCCAACATACTTAAAACACATACGCACTCACATTAACATTAAGATGCTGCTTAGGACTGTTTATGGACAGTGGGATGGACAGGGGGACCGTGGGATGGACAGGGGGACTCCGCACTGTAATATCCACATCATCTCCCCCACTGTAATGTCCACATCATCTCCCCCTGTAATGTCCACATCTCCCCCACTGTAATATCCAGATCTCCCCCCTGTACTGTCCACATCTCCCCCTGTAATGTCCACTGTTAAAATAATGAAAGTATTCAAAAATAATTATGGAGCGATAAAGTCTCTAATAGTTCCACAAATAAAATAGTAAATACGTTTTCTTGAAAAGTAGTAAAGAATCTGTCAGTCTTTCTATGGCTCCACAAGCATGTACTTGTACATGATTTCTGTTCTGTCCAGTAATCCAGGCCAGGATTAGGATCCCTGAATATTCGTGCGCTTTTCTCCTGTAAACAACTTCCTGGTCACAGCAGCCTGCTTCTCCATCCCAATCCCCACTATTGGAGAAAAGGCCAGTATCAGGGTTTTTTTTTTTTTTTTATTTAAATAAAAAAATAAAAAAAACCCTGATACTGGACATTTCTCCAATAGTGGGGATTGGGATGGAGAAGCAGGCTGCTGTGACCAGGAAGTTGTTTGCAGCCGCGCACTAATATTCAGGGATCCTGATCCTGGCCTGGCTGAATTACTGGACAGAAGAACAGAATAATCATGTACAACAGTACAAGTACATGCTTGTGGAGCCAAAGAAAGACAGATTCTTTACTACTTTTCAAGAAAACGTATTTACTTTTTTATTTGTGGAACTATTAGAGACTTTATCACTCCATTAAAAAGTCATTCACTGACTTACCTTTTCCAGAGGCACTGTCTGGCGGGCAAAAGTTGATCCGACCGCAATGGGAGTTGTATCATGCCTGCGCTGCCCTCCTGAGTGACTGTGACTGACACTGACTCCTCCCCCCAGGAGCAGGAAGCATCAGCACGTAGCCGCCGTTGTGGACTACAACTCCCATAAGCAATAGCGGCGGCCTGTCACCGCCGGGTGTACCAAGATGGCCGCCGCTCCGGAGCTAGGCTGAAGCCGCGGCCTTTCCTAAGGCTGCAATCCGCGGATCGGCTCCGGGCGAAAATCGAGGACAGTGACAGGCAGCAGGCTGGGGCCCTAGGCCAGCTCGGGGCCCCAAGCAATTGCTTGTTTTGCCTGTCCTGTTCCGACGGCCCTGAGATCAAGTATAGTAAAAGAACAAAATCGTTACCTAATTTGGTGTTGGACCTCCTTTGGCTCCAAGACGGCCTGAATTCTCCTGGGAATCGACAAATATAAGTCTTGGATGGTGGATAATGGAATCTGATACCACTCTTCATGGAAAAATCCAAGTCACAATCCTGCACAATGTCCTTTTGTCTCTTTTGGTCAGCTGACCATGTAGACTGCGCTTATGCTTATCAGACGGCGGTTTCCTGGAAACTGTACATGCTGTCATAACCTTTGATACTGTACCTCGCGACACCGCAAATAAATTCACAACTTTTAGTCACAGAGGCACCAGCTAAGCGGGCACCAACAATTTGCCCTCTTTGAAGCTCTGACATGACTCAGTATTACTAGCAGCACACATAGTGAATTACAAAAGTGAGGCTTCCCACCTTTTAGCTAGGTGTCTCATCACACAGCGGAAGCAAAAGAATGTTATATCACTTCTGCTTTCAACGCAAAGCATGTTGTCACTTTCACACCTGCAAATCATGTAGTGTTTCCATATTTTTGTCCAACCCTTGTAGTTGTCCTATATACAGTATCTCACAAAAGTGAGTACACCCCTCACATTTTTGTAAATAATTTATTATATCTTTTCATGTGACAACACTGAAGAATTTGCACTTTTCTACAATGTAAAGTAGTAAGTGTACAACTTGTATAACAGTGTAAATTTGCTGTCTCCTCAAAATAACTCAACACACTGCCATTAATGTCTAAACTGCTGGCAACAAAAGTGAGTACACCCCTAGGTGAAAATGTCCAAATTGGGCCCAATTAGCCATTTTCCCTCCCCGGTGTCATGTTACTCATTAGTGTTACAAGGTCTCAGGTGTGACTGGGGAGCAGGTGTGTTACATTTGGTGTTATCGCTCTCACTCTCTCATACTGGTCACTGGAAGCTCAACATGGCACCTCATGGCAAAGAACTTTCTGAGGATCTGAAAAAAAGAATTGTTACTCTACATAAAGATGGCCTAGGCTATAGGAAGATTGCCAAGACCCTAAAACTGAGCTGCAGCATGATGGCCAAAACCATACAGCCATTTAACAGGACAGGTTCTACTCAGAACAGGCCTCACCATGGTCAACCAAAAAAGTTGAGTGTACGTGCTCAGCGTCCTATCCAGAGGTTGTCTTTGGGAAATAGACGTTGCTGCAGAGGTTGAAGTGGTGGGGGGTCAGCCTGTCAGTGCTCAGACCATACGCTACACACTGCATCAAATTGGTCTGCATGGCTGTCGTCCCAGAAGGAAGCCTCTTCTAAAGATGATGCACAAGAAAGCCTGCAAACAGTTTACTGAAGACAAGCAGACTAAAGACATGGATTACTGGAACCATGTCCTGTGGTCTGATGAGACCAAGATAAATGTATTTGGTTCAGACGGTGTCAAGCCTGTGTGGCGACAACCAGGTGAGCAGTACAAAGACAAGTGTGTCTTGCCTAATGTCAAGCATGGTGGTGGGAGTGTCATGGTCTGGGGCTGCCGGCACTGGGGAGCTACAGTTCATTGAGGGAACCATGAATGCCAACATGTACTGTGACATATTGAAGCAGAGCTTGATCCCCTCCCTTTGGAGACTGGGCCACAGGGCAGTATTCCAACATGATAACGACCCCAAACACACCTCCAAGGTGACCACTGCCTTGCTGAAGAAGCTGAGATTAAAGGTGATGGACTGGCCAAGCATGTCTCCAGACCTAAACCCTATTGAGCATCTGTGGGGTATCCTCAAACAGAAGGTGGAGGAGCGCAAGGTCTCTAACATCCACCAACTTCGTGATGTCGTCATGGAGGAGTTGAAGAGGACTCCAGTGGCAACCTGTGAAGCTCTGGTGAACGCCATGCCCAAGAGGGTTAAGGCAGTGCTGGAAAATAATGATGGCCACACAAAATATTGACACTTTGGACCCAATTTGGACATTTTCACTTAGGGGTGTACTCACTTTTGTTGCCAGCGGTTTAGACATTAATTGCTGTGTGTTGAGTTATTTTGAGGGGACAGCAAATTTACACTGTTATACAAACTCACTACTTTACATTGCACCAAAGTGTCATTTCTTCAATGTTGTCACATGAAAAGATATAATAAAATATGTACAAAAATGTGAGGGGTGTACTAACTTTTGTGAGATAATGTATTTGCACAAATATCATGCAATATAAATAATTAGAACTCCTATCTTTTTAATCTAAAGGACCTCCGCTTAAAATATATATAATTTTGGGAGTCTTTAGCAAATTTTAACGTCAATAATGTTAATTTCAATGTGTATAAAAAAAAAGGAAAAAAAAAAGGGAAACACTGGTTTTGCAGCAATGGGGTAATATTTTTAATATACTTAAAAGTATAACTAAAGGCAAAAACTTTTTTATTCTTAATAAAGTATATTACAAAATTATTTTAGTAGCTAGAGGCCATACAATCTTTTGTCTGGGCTCGTTGCATATGAAGGAGCTCTGGAGAAGCATTTTTTGATCCTTACTTAGTATTTTTTTAATATTAACTTAATAATAATGATAGGTTTAATCTAAATTGTTTATACACATCTCTAGCTTATCCCTCAAGCCCCTTCTTCACACTCCAGTATATATATATATATATATATATATATATATATATATATTGTGACAGCAGGAAGGTAAAGTCACCTGGTTGCATCCAGGGGGGTAGATATATTTCGCCCAGATTCAGGCTTTACGCCGACTTATACAACTAGGTGGAGTGTTGTATAAGCCCAGCTGAGGCTAGTGGGCTCATGGATGACTCATACCTCTAGGGAGAGTGTGGGGCGTCCTGCAGACAGGGAGTTGATGAGACCAGCTGAAGCTTGTCAGCTCATTTAGGCCTCTATAAGAACTCCCAGCTTCATTAGATGTTAGCTCATGCCTGGACCCAGACCTGTGTGGACTGTCTAGGGAGAGTGAACCCCTGTGCGGTGAGACAAGCCTGTGTGGCTATTTGCTTGGACATTTAAAACCAGGGACTTAGGGACTAGGACAGCACTAGGCTGATCCCAGTTGTTAGTTAGGAAACCTGTATGTTTAGTCAGAGGTCAAGTTGACCAGGATTTATTTTGTTTATGTTTCTTTTGGCTTTGCTGTGTTTTGTCACTGTAAATAGAAAATAAACCGCACCTTTTTTTGATTTTGAAAACCACAACCTCCGTTTGCTGGGCCTGTTTTTGGGTGGGGAGCCCATCCCGGGGGTCACACACACCCGCTGCCGAGCTAATCCCCTCACAGTTGGTGGAGAATGCGGGCAGTTTTTTTTTAAGCCAGCATGGAGGAGATACTGAAGCAGCTGGCTCTAGCAAATGCCAATCAACAGCAGACAAATGCAGGTTTGCAAAAGAGCCTTGCAGCTCAACAACAGAACTTCGCAGCCCAGCAGCAAGCTCATCAACAGAGCCTTGCAGCCCAGCAGCAAGCTCACCAACAGAGTCTGGAAGCTCAGCAACAAGCCCAGCAGCAATCTGAGGCCCGCTTCATAGACCTGTTACAGAAGCAAGAGCAGAGACTACAACAAATGGAAGCAGTAATGCAGCAACGTCCACAGACCAGTGAGGAAAGCCGTCCCACTAATACCGCGTCCTTTGGGGTGAGTCGTTTATTGACAAAAATGACTGGAGAGGATGATCCAGAGGTATTTTTGACCACATTTGAAAGGACTGCTGAAAGAGAAAAGTGGCCTGAGGAGCAGTGGGCTGGACTGGTGGCTCCTCTGTTAACTGGTGAATCGCAGAAGGCTTACTATGACCTAGAGCCTGACCAAGCAAAAGACTATGTGATGCTAAAAGCTGAGATATTGGCAAGGCTGGGTGTCACCCAGGCTGTCCGGGCTCAGCGTGTGCATAACTGGACTTTCCAGCTTGGAAAACCCCCCAGGTCTCAAATGTATGATCTCATTCACCTGAGCAGAAAGTGGCTACAGCCAGAGACTTTGTCCGCACCAAAGATTGTGGAACGTGTTGTAATGGATCGGTTTTTGAGAGCTCTTCCTACTGCCATCCAAAAGTGGGTAAGCCATGGAGACCCAGAGACGGCCGATGGTCTTGTGGATCGTGTGGAGAAATACTTGGCTACAGAGAACCTGACGGCCTCTTCCAGAGACACTCGGACTTTCCACCCTAAGACCAGACCATCCCCAGGGGCGGATAAGAGGATTCCAAGGGGTAAGGGTGGAGAGAGTGAGAGGGTGGGAGCTCTACCCCAAGTTTGGCGAGAACAGCCTGGGAAATCAGCGGCTCAAGAGGCGGCAAGAAGGATCGTTTGCTACCGCTGCCGGCAAGCGGGACATATTGCAGCCAATTGCCCGGTTGTGGAGGAACCCATGCAGTGTGACTTTCTGACGGGCAGACGTCAGTCGTTGTGTGCGACAGTCGCATGCACTGCCATTCGAGGAACTGAGAAACATTTATGCAAAATGTGTGTTAATGGTAGAAATGTTGTGGTATTGCTGGATTCAGGTAGCCTTGTGACCCTGATAAAGGCTGAGTTAGTTAAAACAGAGGTCTCTGGGAATAGCAAGGTAGCTGTTATTTGTGTGCATGGGGACACCCGAGAGTATCCAGTGACTACAGTGTGTTTCGAGACCCCCAAAGGTACCCTCTCTCATCCAGTGGGCTTAGTATCTCAGTTACCGTATGACGCCATTGTGGGAAGGGATTTTCCGAAGTTCTGGGAACTGTGGGATGATCCTGAGCCCCCCACTGGTGCCCCTATGTACCAGGAATGTGATAGCCAGAACTCCCCTGAGAGTGGTGAGGACTCTCCGGAATTTCCCTTATCAGTATTGGCAGGGGAGACTCAAGAAACTGGAGAGGAGCCCACCTCCTCAGACGAAAACCTACCGTCTGTGGAGTTTTCTGATCTTGAGGTTCACAGGGAAAACTTTGCTACAGAACAGTTGAAAGACCCCGCCCTAATAAAGGCACGGGAAAACGTAGTGAAAATAGATGGCGAGTTAGTGAACCCAGATAATACCTGCACTTACCCATACTTCAGCGTAGAGAAGGACCTACTGTATCGGGTGGCAAAAAGGGCAGAAGAAACCGTTGAGCAGCTTGTGGTGCCCAAACCTTACAGGAAGTTGGTGTTGGAGTTGGCCCATGGGCACATTCTTGGAGGTCATCTGGGGACAGAGAAAACCCGAGAGAGGGTATTACAGAGATTCTATTGGCCGGGGGTGATGAAGGACATAGAAAATTATTGTTCCTCCTGCCCTGTGTGTCAGAGGTCGGCCCCGATGCCACATTTCCGTAGCCCGCTGGTCCCTCTACCCATCATTGAGGTCCCGTTTGAGAGGATCGCCATGGATTTGGTAGGTCCTATAATCAAGTCCGCTAGGGGGCACCAGTACATATTAGTTATAATGGACTATGCCACCCGTTATCCAGAAGCGATCCCTCTCCGAAATACCTCGGCCAAAACCATAGCCAAAGAGCTATCTCTTGTGTTTAGCCGGGTGGGTATTTGTAAAGAACTGCTTACGGACCAAGGTACACCCTTTATGTCCCGGGTTATGAAGGAGCTGTGTAAATTGTTCAAAGTGACGCAATTACGTACATCTGTGTATCACCCCCAAACCGATGGGCTGGTTGAAAGATTCAACAAAACCCTAAAACAAATGTTGAAGAAAGTGGTGGATAGAGATGGAAAGGATTGGGACTGTCTACTTCCTTATCTGATGTTTGCTATTAGGGAGGTGCCCCAATCCTCTACGGGATTCTCCCCCTTTGAGTTACTGTATGGGAGACACCCAAGAGGGCTGTTGGATATTGCCAAGGAAACTTGGGAAAGTGAGAGTTCTCCCCACAGGAGTGTGATTGAGCATGTCGCCCTGATGCAAGACCGAATTGCACAGGTAATGCCCATCGTGAAGGAACATTTGGCCCAAGCGCAGTTAGCACAGCAGAGAGTGTACAACCGTGGAGCCAAGACCCGTACCTTTTCCCCGGGGGATAGGATACTGGTACTTGTCCCTACGGTTGAAAGTAAATTCCTTGCCAAATGGCAAGGCCCCTACGAGATAATGGAAAAAGTGAGCGAAGTGAATTACAAGGTCAGACAACCAGGAAGGCGAAAGCCCGAACAGATCTATCACGTTAATCTGTTGAAAGCCTGGAGGGATAGAGAGTCCCTAGTCGCAGACACTTGGTCACCAGCTCAAACTGGTTGCGTGATTCCTGAGGTTGGAATAGCAGCCACCTTGTCACAACCCCAACAACAGGAGGTTAAGGAGTTTGTGCTTCGCAACAAGGAGGTATTCTCTGAGCTGCCGGGACAAACATTTGGGGTAGAGCATGACATCATTACCCCGCCCGGTGAAAGGGTGAAGTTAAAACCCTATCGGATCCCAGAGGCCCGACGGGAGGCAATACGGGAGGAAGTACAGAAAATGCTGAACTTAGGGGTGATAGAGGAGTCCCAAAGTGATTGGTCTAGTCCCATTGTGTTGGTGCCTAAACCGGATGGGAGCTGGCGATTTTGTAACGATTTTCGTCAGTTGAACAAAGTTACAAAATTTGACACCTACCCCATGCCACGTATAGATGAGTTGATCGACCGGCTGGGAACAGCCCGATACATGACGACTCTTGACCTCACAAAAGGGTATTGGCAAATCCCCCTGGCCAAATTGGCCAAAGAGAAAACCGCATTTGTAACCCCAGACGGGGCGTTCCAATATAAAAGAATGCCGTTCGGGTTACAGAATGCGCCGGCCACATTCCAGCGGAAAATGGACCAGATGCTGAGGCCCCATCGGAAGTATGCTGCGGCTTACCTGGATGACGTAATTGTCCATAGCACAGATTGGGCCTCACATCTGCCAAAAGTGCAAGCAGTCCTGGACTCTGTTCGGGAAGCGGGGTTTACGGCTAACCCCAAGAAGTGTACCATTGGGCAGGAGGAGGCCAAATATCTTGGGTACACCATTGGGAGGGGAGTAATAAAACCCCAACTCAACAAAGTCGAGGCCATCCAGAGTTGGCCACGTCCCAACAGCAAGAAGCAGGTACGAGCCTTTCTGGGAATCGCTGGGTATTATCGGCGATTCATTCCCCACTTTGCCTCTAAGGCTGTGCCCCTAACCAGCCTAACGAAGGGGAAAGGGTCGGTCATGATTAAATGGACCCCCGAGGCTGAGGCAGCATTCCAATTCTTGAAACAAGCCTTATGTAGCCAGCCAGTGTTGTACTCACCCGACTTCTCTAAAGACTTTGTCGTACAAAGTGATGCGTCAGATGTGGGGTTAGGAGCAGTATTGTCCCAGGTCTGGAACGGGGAAGAGCACCCAGTCATTTACCTCAGCAGGAAGTTGAAGTCCCATGAGGTAAATTACGCCACCGTTGAAAAGGAGTGTTTAGCGGTGAAGTGGGCTCTAGATTCCCTTCGGTACTACCTGCTAGGTAGGCACTTTGACATGGTTACGGATCACGCTCCGTTAAAGTGGATGGCTCAAAACAAGGAAACAAATAGAAGAGTGAATAGGTGGTTCCTGGCCCTCCAGGAATTCAACTTCACAGTAAAGCATCGCCCTGGCGTTCAAATGGGGAATGTGGATGCTTTGTCTCGAGTACATGAATGCCTGATTGCTGGTGTTCCAACCCCGAGGTTAAAACAAGAGGGGGGGGTATGTGACAGCAGGAAGGTAAAGTCACCTGGTTGCATCCAGGGGGGTAGATATATTTCGCCCAGATTCAGGCTTTACGCCGACTTATACAACTAGGTGGAGTGTTGTATAAGCCCAGCTGAGGCTAGTGGGCTCATGGATGACTCATACCTCTAGGGAGAGTGTGGGGCGTCGTGCAGACAGGGAGTTGATGAGACCAGCTGAAGCTTGTCAGCTCATTTAGGCCTCTATAAGAACTCCCAGCTTCATTAGATGTTAGCTCATGCCTGGACCCAGACCTGTGTGGACTGTCTAGGGAGAGTGAACCCCTGTGCGGTGAGACAAGCCTGTGTGGCTATTTGCTTGGACATTTAAAACCAGGGACTTAGGGACTAGGACAGCACTAGGCTGATCCCAGTTGTTAGTTAGGAAGCCTGTATGTTTAGTCAGAGGTCAAGTTGACCAGGATTTATTTTGTTTATGTTTCTTTTGGCTTTGCTGTGTTTTGTCACTGTAAATAGAAAATAAACCGCACCTTTTTTTGATTTTGAAAACCACAACCTCCGTTTGCTGGGCCTGTTTTTGGGTGGGGAGCCCATCCCGGGGGTCACACACACCCGCTGCCGAGCTAACCCCCTCACAATATATATATGTAGCACTACCCCCAGTTAAGAGAGCTGCTGGTATTGTTTGGGCCTGTACCGTAGTTCTGTCAACCCCCAAACTGGCTCTAACCCTCCGCTGGCACAGCTGCAAATAAATGGGACTGTGGAACCTACTGGCTATAGGAACCACAACGCCACAATAGAGCATACAGTACAATTCAAGATTGGTTTACCTGTGTTGGCCGTCTCCCTGGAACAGTTAACACTCCACACAATGTGTTTGCTTAACCACAAAAGTATTTTTACTGAATAAGAGATGACAGGTTAAACCAATGTGCATTTGCTTATGCAGAGCCCTGCAAAGCCAAAGTGATAAACATATAAGGGTACCAAATATATTGAAATACTATAATACTAAATGTCTTTGAACTAACTATGCTCGCAAGCTTTCCCCTCGTGGGCAATATGGCGCCCACACAGTGTCAAAGTGAGTTCCAGTCAGGCCTGACTACCTCTAAACACTGTCACTCCAATGAAAAGGATCTTCGCCAGCAAAACGTTGGTGCACTTAATGTTTGTAATCCAAGGGATATCAAATAACGTTAGCTGAACTCCGGCTATACTTTGGACGTGAAGACCCGGGTGATAAATTGCTCAGCCTAAGCCAAAAGATGACGGGCCTAATTACAGTTACAAGTCCTGGGCATGTGCCCTCTCACCCGACCAGGCCCAGTCCATTCCGCTGGTTCTGTGCTGGTGCTCCGGCACACGATCTCTCCACCACCTTCGGTCCCTCAGACCCCCGTATGGAAGTCGGTAGATGGGTCGACTCTTGGATGCTCCGAGATATCAGCAGGCTCTTCGGATGAGATCCCTCTCTCTGCGACAAGCAGGTTTTCCGGATTCTGTAGGCCCAGGCTCTCCGGCCTAGACAAGCATAACAGGCCCTAACACAGGCTCCGACTTGCTGGGCGGGCGATGTCCAAAGAGACCACGCGTTGCTCCTCCTCCACTTAAATAACCCTTCCCCAGCAGACCTTGCGCCGGGCAATGCACTGTGGGTGTACAGCTGCACTGTGGGTACAGTAGTCTATATAGTATCCACTGCATTGGAGTCCATGTCTCTCTGTACTACAAGTCCCACTTTGCACCTTTCCTTCCAAGTCAAACAGTAGTCAATAGAGTTCCGGAGGGATCTGGGTGCATTTGTGTATAAAATAGTCCTTATAACATACCAATAGGCAACACCCCGCTACATATATATATATATATATATATATATATATACACACACAGTATGCCTTTTTTCCCAGCTCTCTTAACCACTTGCCGACCGCGCCATGTACAAAAGACGTCCACAGCGCGGTCGAGTTATCCTGAGTGGACGTCCCAGGGACGTGTGGTCCCAAAAGAGGACTACAAGGAAAACTACAAATATGGTTAAAAGAGGGAGAGAGAAAAAAGAAGGGGGAACTGTAACGGCACCCCAAATATGAAAGGGGTTAAACGCCGTTTAGGAGATTCCCTCTCTGAGCCCACATCCACTACCGACGCTCCACAGTCAGGCGACCGACCCATAGGAATTATCCTTCCAGAAGAACGAGACAACGCTCTGTATCTTTCCAAAATAGACTGACTCTTTTATTGCAAAACACTGCACTTATATACACACAGAGAGGAGTTTCTTATTTTCCTCTTACCATATATCTTTGACCAGAGCTAATTTACCTGAGCTACTTAACTACAGCTGATGACTCAGACACATGACCTTTCCGTGTCCCAATACACATCTCTTAGAAGACAACAGGTTAGCTAATCCCTTTCCAGTTTAAATGATTATGCATGACCTTTTGTGTTCCCCAGCCTGTCTGGCTGCCAGAGTACAATACCTATAATTACAGGCTTAACTCCCACAAGCCACAATAGACAATAGAATGTAATCACACCCCATCACAGCAAGTATTACATAACAGCCAACACACAGTATATACCCAATATATGCCATGTATATACAGTATTGGATATGGCTATCACAGATCATGGTGGGGTTCTCATTCACCCTGTGCCCCTAATAGAGACACAGGGTGGTTTACACATAAGAGGCATTGGGGAAGCTGAAGCAAGGGTATCTCATACTTTCTAAGAGATTCTGGGTTCCCCGGGCCCTCCCGTTACAGGAACAATCTGTACTCTTAATTTTAAAAGCTACAAGGGATATAAATCCACTTTGTGTGTACCAAATAACTTTGTAACCCAGTTATTTCCATACAAACATAGCAGTGAACTCATCGCTAGGATAGCCTGTGCAGAGAGCAGAGCTGTGGGAGGGACCCAGCAGACCCCACCCACTACAGGCTGCCTGCAGAAAATGACAGAAGAGGGTGGATACAAGACCAGTCACCCTGCACACAGGAGAGAGGGCAACAGTGACCAGTCTTTACTACAGGAAGCTCCCACACAACGGCAACGTTTCATGCTAGTTTACTGCACAGATTTGAAAGAAATAAACGAAGCACACCAAGATTCAATTAAGAATAAAAATGCCTCATTTTTTTTATCCTGGAGTTCAGCTTTAAAGAAACTGACAGCTGAAGTTATGCTACAAAGGAAAACACCGTCTTTAGTAAAAATGTAAACGTGTGACTGCTACACCAGTCATTTAGTAATTTCATGTTTTGTTTTTTTTTAAATTGTGAAATTTAAATGAGTCTTTCTTGCAATATGACATCTTGGAAGTATTCTGTACAGAACGCCCTCAGAAATCTTATCTCCTGCTTGAATGTTTGACTCATTACATTTCCCCGCTTTTCTAAAAGCAGAACTAAATTCTCTAAATTAACATTATCTATTTTTAATACTTATGCTGCTAGCATGAGTAAATGGACAGAAAGGTATATTATGTAACTTTTTTATTTACCACTTCAGCCCCGGACCATTTGGCTGCCCAAAGACCAGAGCACTTTTTGCGATTCGACACTGCGTCGCTTTAATTGACAATTGCGCGGTCGTGCCACGTGGCTCCCAAACAAAATTGACGTCCTCTTTTTCCCACAAATAGAGCTTTCTTTTGATCACCTCTGCGGTTTTTATTTTTTGCATTATAAACAAAAAATGCGTAAATTTTGAAAAAAAAGCAATATTTTTTACTTCTTGCTATAATAAATATCCCCCAAAAATATATAATTTTTTTTCCTCAGTTTAGGCTGATATGTATTCTTCTACATATTTTTGGTAACATAAATCGCAATAAGCGTTTATTGATTGGTTTGCGCAAAAGTTATAGCGAAATATATATATACAAAATAGGGGATAGGTTATGGCATTTTTATTAATATATTTTTTTTTTTACTAGTAATGGCAGCGAACAGCGATTTTTATCGTGATTGCGACATTATGGCGGACACATCGGAAACTTTTGACGCCATTTTGGGACCATTGTCATTTATACAGCGATCAGTGCTATAAAAATGCATTGATTACTGTGTAAATGACACTGGCAGTGAAGGGGTTAAGTGTGTCCTAGGGATGTGTTCTAACTGTAAAGGGGATGGGCTACGTGTGACACGACACTGATCACTGCTCCCGATCATGGGGAACTGTGATCAGTGTCCTGTCACTAGGCAGAACGGGGAAATGCATGTTTACATCAGCATTTCCCCGTTCTTCCTCTCCGTGAGACGATCGCGGGACTCCCGGCGGACGTCGAATCTGCGGGACCCGCGGTCACACTCACGGAGCTCGCAGCGGACGCGTGCGCCCACAATGCAGCGTCTTAAAGGGGACGTACCTGTACGCCCATATGCCCAGCCGTGCCATTGTGCAGACGTATATCGTCGTGCGCTGGTCGGCAAGTAGTTAATATTTAAAGGGTAAGTTCACCTTTACAGAAAAATCTGTATGGTAAACTTAAACAGGACGCCCTCCTCACCCCCCCCCCCAGTCCCGCTGACCTGGAGTGTGGCGATCACCCGCCGCACTGACACATCCGGTCGCCGCCTCATCGGTCCGGGGCTTAGAAATCCAGTGCAGCTTAATCTCCAAAACGTACCTCGTTAGGAGCATTCTAATTGGTTGGCGCCGTCACATGGTGGCGCTGACCAATCAGAACCCACGTAGCCCGTCCTGTCACCACGGTAAAAGAGGCGAGAAAGCCGCTGGGATTTCAAAACCCCGGACCGGTACAGCGACGATACAAGCTGTCAATGTGTGGGATCGCTGGACTCCAGGTTTGCAGGACCGGGGGGGGGGGGGGTTGACTCCCAAGGGGTCTTTAACCACTTGCCAACCAACCAGCCGCCGTTGTTATACGGTGGCAGGTCGGCACAATCCCGCGAACCATCGGTCCCTTTAAGCGGGGTAGCCGATGCTCGTGACTGGCAATCGCGATGACCGCTGGCCGCGAGTGATCGTGGGCACGAGAGGCAGAACAGGGGCGTGTGTGTGTAAACACACAAATCCCTGTTCTGTGAGGAAAGACAGATCGTGAGTTCCTAATAGCTAGGAATCATGATCTGTAATTTCCTCTAGGTCAGTCCCATCCCCCTACAGCAGGGGTCTCCAAACTTTTCAAACAAAGGGCCACTTTATTGTCCTTCAGGCTTTAGGAGGGCCAGATTGTGGCCAGCAGGGGCAGAAAATGTCACGGGCCCAGCATCACTGAGAATAAATATGGCCTCAGGGTTGGTGGTCAATAAAAGGAGGAGTATTATTCCCCCTATTAGTAGGAGGAATAGTATCCCATCATTGGTATTGATGGAAGATATAGTGCCCCATTGTTGGTGTCAGTGGGAGGAATTGTGCCCCAAGGGCCAGATAAAGGCTAGCAAAGGGCCACATCTGTCCCTTGGGCCACAGTTTGGAGACCCCTGCCCTACAGTTAGAAACACAATTTCCGATCGTCTGTGGGGAAATCCATCAGATAAAAAACCCAAGCATGCTCAGAATCAAGTCGACACATGCTCAGTAGCATTGAATTTCATTTTTCTCAGCTCATCGGAGTGTTTTACGTCACCACGTTTGGAACGGTCGGTTTTTTGACTGATGGTGTGTAGGCAAGACTGATGGAAAACAGTTTCATCGGATTTCTGATGGACAAATCCATCAGACGAAAATCCATAGGATATCTGATCGTGTGTACAGGGCTTCACAGCTGTATTTGGGGTGTAACATGTTCAGCATGCACCTCTTTTTCCCCTCCCCCCATGACAGCGGACGGGGGATACTCTCCCCACACCCTCTGTCACAACTTGAAAACAGCATGGCCATGTGGGGCTCTGCCCACAGTGTTGCATCATTCATTCAGTTTTCCGTGAAGGAGAAAACTACAAGTATAGACAGCCATTGCGGCTTGTAGTTTGCAATGAAAAACATAACAGATAGAAAAATAAATTATATAGCAATTGCTACACAAGCCACGTACTTTAGTTTTATTATAAATGACCTTTCCTTTTAAATCTACAGCCACTGTAATTTTCTGTAAAACTCAATGCAATCTTGTAACCTGGAAGACCATCCCAAGAAATGTAATTTCCTGCTTGTGTGATTGGCTCAGTCTGCATAATATATGGTAAAATGGTAAAACAAACAGCTATTTCTTCAGAGCAACAAAAGGTAGAAATCTGCTACAAAGTTTGTTAAAATCCCTGCAATGTACATTGATCTCCTATAGGTGATAAATGTAGATCCAAAGTAGAGTTAAGCCCTGTACACACGATCGGATAACCTATGGATTTTCGTCCGATGGATTTGTCCATCGGAAATCCGATGAAACTGTTTTTCATCAGTCTTGGCCACACACCATCAGTCTAAAAACCGACGGCAAGAAAACAACGGCACGTTCAAAACGTACGACCCGCTATAAAAGGGCCGAACAAATCTAATGGCGCCACCCCTTGGGCTGCTTTTGCTGATTTCGTGTTACCGCGTGTTAGTAAAAGTTTGGTGAGAGCCGATTCGCGCTTTTCAGTCTCCGTGCTTTGCAGATCGTTTCCTGTTGTTCAGTTTGTGCTTGTGGGTTTGTATTTGTGATTCAGTGCGTGCAGTCAGGTCGTTACTGCCTTGCAGTGCCTTCTTGGCCGTTCGTTTACTGTTTTTCAGATCGTTCTTCTCAGGCCTTGCTGTTCCACGGTGCGTTCTGTTTGAGTGCCTTCTGACCAGCCGACCGGTTTAAAACCATGTTTGAAGTGCGTTCTCGTTCTCGAGCTCGAGCTGGCTTTGGGCTTGGTGTTGCAGTTAACACTGTAACCCGAGTTCAGTCTGTGAACAGGGTGAGGAGGAGTTCATGGACTAAGAATTGGTTGCTCCAGCGGGACCAATTCTGTCATATGCCTCTGCTGCGGGAAATCCATGAGAATAACCCTGATGATTTCAGGAATTATCTCAGGATGACGGACCCCGTATTTCACCGTCTGTTGGATTTGCTGTCCCCCTATATCACGAGGCAGGACACTGTGATGCGCCAGGCCATCACTGCCGAGCAGAGGCTTATTGCCACGTTGAGATACCTGGCGACTGGGAGAAGCTTGCAGGACCTCAAGTTCTCAACAGGCATCTCCCCCCAGGCTCTCGGGATCATTATCCCTGAGACGTGTTCGGCCATCATTCAGGTCCTGCAGAAGGACTATATGAAGGTAATTATGCTCCTTTAACCTCACATTATCTGTTTTTATTCTGTTTTTTTTTTCCTCCTAACACAAATATGCCTGTTTGTAATATCCTGGTAATGTCCCCATTTTCCCCATGCTTTTTTTTACCTGTAAATCCCTTTTTGGGCCCTACATGCCTATTTCCCTTCACTAACCTCTCCAGCATGCTATCATGGGTGCAAACCCAGCTAGCCTTCTATTTTCCTTTTCATTTTTGGGGGGTCATTGCCCTCGTAGTTTGACAACCCTCCCTCCCCCCCCCTAAAGATGTTAAAAAATTAGTAGTTCTCAATCAAGCTCAGCAGAGTGGTATACCCTTTTTTTGGGATCCCCCACAATCACCTTAGGCCCCCCCCTTAGATTATTTTAGAATGTCCACTCAGCGGGGGTGAGGCATCTGCTAAGTGGGCCTTTGTTTATTGGTAGGAAAAACTCCCTTAACCACTTAAGCCCCGGACCATTTGGTAGCTAGAGGACCAGAGGTGAATTCAGAATTTTACACTGCGCTGCTTTAACTGTAAATTGTGCGGACATGCAATGTTGTACCCAAACAAAATTTGCGTCCTTTTCTTCCCACAAATAGAGCTTTCTTTTAATGGTATTTGATTGCCTCTGCGATTTTTATTTTTTGCGATATAAATGGAAAAAGACCGAAAATTTTGAAAAAAAATGATATTTTCTACTTTTTGTTATAAGAAAAATCGAATAAACTCAATTGTAGTCATACATTTAGGCCAAAATGTATTCAGCCACATGTTTTTAGTAAAAAAAATGTCAATAAGCGTATATTTATTGGTTTGCGCAAAAGTTATAGAGTTTACAAACTAGGTTACATTTTCTGAAATTTACACAGCTTTAAATTTATGACTGCCTATCTCATTTCTTGAGGTGTTAAAATGACAGGGCAGTACAAAACCCCCCCAAATGACCCCATTTTGGAAAGTAGACACCCCAAGGAAATTGCTGAGAGGCATGTTGAGCCCATTGAATTTTTTATTTTTTTGTCCCAAGTGATTGAATAATGACTAAAAAAAAAAAAAAAAAAAAAATTACAAAAAGTTGTCACTAAATGATATATTGCTCACACATGCCATGGTTATATGTGGAATTTCACCCCAAAATACATTTTGCTGCTTCTCCTGAGTACGGGGATACCACATGTGTGGGACTTTTTGGGAGCCTAGCCGCGTACGGGACCCCGGAAACCAAGCACCGCCTTCAGGCTTTCTAAGGGCGCAAATTTTTGATTTCACTCCTCACTACCTATCACAGTTTCGAAGGCCATAAAATGCCAAAATAGCACAAAACCCCCCCAAATGACCCCATTTTAGAAAGTAGACACCCCAAGGAAATTGCTGAGAGGCCTGTTGAGCCCATTGAATATAATTTTTTTTGTCCCAAGTGATTGAATAATGACAAAAAAAAAAATACAAAAAGTTGTCACTAAATGATATATTGCTCACACATGCCATGGTTATATGTGGAATTACACCCCAAAATACATTTTTCTGCTTCTCCTGAGTACGGGGATACCACATGTGTGGGACTTTTTAGGAGCCTAGCCGCGTACGGGACCCCGAAAACCAATCACCGCCTTCAGGATTTCTAGGCACAAATTTTTGATTTCACTCCTCACTACCTATCACAGTTTCGAAGGCCATAAAATGCCAAAATCGCACAAAACCCCCCCAAATGACCCCATTTTGGAATATAGACACCCCAAGCTATTTGCTGAGAGGAATGGCGAGTATTTTACAGCTCTCATTTGTTTTTGAAAATGAAGAAAGAAAATATATATATATATATATATTTTTTTTTTTTTTCAATTTTCAAAACTTTGTGACAAAAAGCGAGATCTGCAAAATACTCACAATACCTCTCAGCAAATAGCTTGGGGTGTCTACTTTCCAAAATGGGGTCATTTGGGGGGGTTTTGTGCTATCTGGGCATTCCATGGCCTCCGAAACTGTGATAGGCAGTGAGAAGTGAAATCAAAAATTTACACCCTTAGAAAGCCTGAAGGCGGTGCTTGGTTTTTGGGGTCCCGTACATGGCTAGGCTCTCAAAAAGTCTCACACATGTGGTATCCCCGTACTCAGGAGAAGCAACAGAATGTATTTTGGGGTGTAATTCCACATATGCCCATGGCATGTTTGAGCAATATATCATTTAGTGACAACTTTGTGCAAAAAAAAAAAAAAAATTGTCGTTTTTCCGCAACTTGTGTCAACATATAAAATATTCCATGGACTCGACATGCCTCTCAGTATATAGCTTGGGGTGTCTACTTTCCAAAATGGGGTCATTTGGGGGGGTTTTGAACTGTTCTGGCATTTTATACACAACATTAGGAAGCTTACATCCAGTCTTCTAACCACTTGAAGACAAAGCCCTTTTTGACACTTTTTGTTTACATGAAAACATTTTTTTTTTGCAAGAAAATTATGTTGAACCCCCAAACATCATATATATATTTTTAAAGCAAAGGCCCTACAGATTAAAATGGTGGGTGTTGCATTTTTTTTTTCTACACAGTATTTGCGCAGCGATTTTTCAAACGCATTTTTTGGGTTAAAAAATACACTTTTTTAATTTTAATGCACTAAAACACACTATATTGCCCAAATGTTTGATGAAATAAAAAAGATGATCTTAGGCCGAGTACATAGATACCAAACACGACATGCTTTAAAATTTCGCACAAACGCGCATTGGCGACAAACTACATACATTTTTAAAAGCCTTTAAAAGCCTTTACAGCTTACCCCAGTAGATTTACAGAGGAGGTCTACTGCTAAAATGATTGCCCTCGATCTGACCTTCGCGGTGATACCTCACATGCATGGTGCAATTGCTGTTTACATATGACGCCAGACCGACGCTTGCGTTCGCCATTGGGCAAGAGCAGGGCAGGACAGGGGTGCTTTTTTTTTTTTTTTTTTATTATTAATTTTGCTTTTTTATTTTATTTTTAAATTGTTCCTTCCAAGTATTTTTTTTTTTTATCATTTTTATTGTTATCTCAGGGAATGTAAATATCCCCTATGATAGCAATAGGTAGTGACAGGTACTCTTTTTTTGAAAAAACTGGGGTCTTCTAGACCCTAGATTTTTCCTCTGCCCTCAAAGCATCTGACCACACCAAGATCGGTGTGATAAAATGCTTTCCCAATTTCCCAATGGCGCTTTTTATATCCGGGGGGGGGCATTCCCTCCCACTGCTTGTAAAAGCAGTCCAGAGGCTAATTAGCCGCTAGGATTGCTTTTACATGAAAGCCGGCCGCAGGCTGAAAAGAATGATACCAAGATGATGCCTAAACCCGCAGGCATCATTCTGGTATAAACATTCAAAGTCCAGCAACATACCAGTACGTTGCTGGTCCTTGTTGGACATGTATTGTAATCTTTTTATTTCATGCAGCCAGTTGGCTGAACGAAAAAAGAGATTGATCGGTGGGTATGCCCACCATTAGAATACCGCCCTTCATCCACCCACTTCCAATGATGGGCATACACGCACCATTTATATATGCCGAAGCATGGGGGCATCCTCCCGCAAAAAAGTTATGCCGCACACACATGGTCGGACTTTTCCACGGGCAAGCCTCCGTCGGAATTTCGACCGTATGTACGCGGCATTAGGAGCAAAATCGCTCCTCCGCCCCTGCTGCCCCAATGCTTCGGCATATTTGCTTTTTTTTTTTAAATCACCTCCTACAGCACTGGAGTCGCAGGGATCAGGCCTGTCTCTGCGAACGCTGCAGTTATGTGTGTTTTTGTTTTGTAAGTGACAGTGATCGATCGATACTGCACTTGGGTGGCCTGGGCTGGACGGAGGGGCAAAACGCAGGTGCCAGCAGGTATCTGGGCTGATCCCGCTAACACTGCGTTTTTGGGAACCCTAAACTGCTGGGGACGCTAGTATAGATCTGATCAGATCAGATATTGATCTGTTCAGATACTATACCACTAAGGGGGGTGTATGCTTCACGCGTGGGTGTTAGCGTTACTGGCACTAACCTGACGCTGCCTGGGGTGTGACTCAGACCCTCTCTGACGCTAAAACCTAATTGATATCACCCGCCGGGCGATCAGGGGGTTAAACCTTTATTGGGTTATATACACGGCAGGTGCCCTGACACTATAAAAAGCAAACTAACTAACCAGCGTCACCCGTAACACTTATATGGTGATCACTGGTGAAAGGGTTAACTAGGGGCAATCAGGGGGTTAAAACCTTTATTAGATAATATATGGGGGGTACCTGACGCTATAAAAACCTGCGGCGAACCTAAAAAAAATTACCAGCTACCGATCTGCATCACCGACACTAAGACAGCGTTTAGAAAAACGATTGCTTAGCGACAGTGGTGATGGGGGTGAAAGGGTTACCTGGGGGGGCGATCAAGGGGGTTAAACCTTTATTAGATAATATATTGGGGTACCTGACGCTATAAAAACATGCGGCGAACCTAAAAAAAAATACTGGCTACGATCTGCATCACCGACACTAAGACAGCGTTTAGAAAAACAATTGCTTAGCAACAGTGGTGATAGGGGGTGAAAGGGTTACCTGGGGGGCGATCAAGGGGGTTAAACCTTTATTAGATAATATATTGGGGTACCTGACGCTATAAAAACCTGTGGCGAACCTAAAAAAAATTACCGGCTACCGATTTGCATCACAGACACTAAGACAGCGTTTAGAAAAACGATCGCTTAGTGACAGTGGTGATAGGAGGTGAAAGGGTTACCTGGGGGGCGATCAAGGGGGTTAAACCTTTATTAGATAATATATTGGGGTACCTGACGCTATAAAAACATGCGGCGAACCTAAAAAAAATTACTGGCTACGATCTGCATCACCGACACTAAGACAGCGTTTAGAAAAACAATTGCTTAGCGACAGTGGTGATAGGGGGTGAAAGGGTTACCTGGGGGGCGATCAAGGGGGTTAAACCTTTATTAGATAATATATTGGGGTACCTGACGCTATAAAAACCTGCCTCGAACCTAAAAAAAATTACCGGCTACCGATCTGCATCACAGACACTAAGACAGCGTTTAGAAAAACGATCGCTTAGTGATAGTGGTGATAGGGGGTGAAAGGGTTACCTGGGGGGCGATCAAGGGGGTTAAACCCTTATTAGATAATATATTGGGGTACCTGACGCTATAAAAACCTGCGGCGAACCTAAAAAAAATTACTGGCTGCCGATCGGCATCACTGACGCTAAGACAGCGATCAGAAAAATGATCGCTAAGCGACAGTGGTGATAGGGGTGAAAGGGTTATCTGGGGGGTGATCAGGGGGTTAAACCTTTATTAGGGGGGGTTAGGGGGCTACACTGGACCTAAGACTAAACTTTGGTGACACTTTTACAGTCACAAATGTCACTGATTGCAGTGATCACTAAATAAATGGTCACTGCAATCAGTGACACTGTGACTGGGGGCTGGGGAGTGATCTGGGGGGTGATCTGGGGTGTCTGGGGGGGCCTTTTGGGGCGATTTATGTCCCTATGTGTCCTGGTGTCAGTGTAGTGTTGTGTGCACTGACCTGATATCTTCTCTTGTACGGCGCTCGGTATATGTGAGCGCCGCACCAGAGATGACATCACTTCCTCCTGCTCCCTCTGTCTGACACAGACAGAGGGGGCATTTCTATTCGCCGGGAGCGATCGCGAGGGGGTGGCCAGAAACGAATGGCTGCCCCCTCATCCCGGAACGCTCCCGGACACTTAGCCACCGCTCACTGTATAGAAGGGGGGTCCGATTGGACCCCCCAACTGTACAAAGGCAATCACGTACACTCTACGTGATTGTGCCTGTCGGTGCCATTCTGCCGACGTATATATACAGTGAGCGGTCGTTAAGTGGTTAAATAATAATGATACTCAACAATGTTTTTGTGTGTAATCTGCTTGCACTGTAACCATAAACCGTACTAATGTCTTCTTTTTGTTTGACTCCACAGTTCCCTAGCACACCACAGGAATGGCTGACTGTGGCCTCCCAATTTGCCCAGCGGTGGGATTTCCCCAACTGCGGAGGGGCAATTGATGGGAAGCACATCCACATAGTGCCGCCACCCCGTTCGGGGTCATACTATTTCAACTATAAAGGTTTTAATAGCATAGTGTTAATGGCGGTGGTGTCGGCACGGTACGAGTTCCTGTATGTGGACGTGGGGAAGAACGGCCGGATGTCCGATGGCGGATCATTCGCGGAGACGGAGTTCGCTCACCGTCTGCAGGCTGGGGGTCTTGCACTGCCTCCAGATGCAGAGAACGTTGAATGGCTCCCGTTCGTTTTCATTGCGGATGAGGCTTTTGGACTAGGACCACACCTGATGCGGCCGTTTCCCCAACGCACCCTCACCCCGGAGAGGAGGGTTTTTAATTACCGGCTGGCCAGAGCCCCGGAGAGTTGTGGAGAATGCCTTCGGGATAATGGCCAGCCGGTTCTGCCTGTTCCAGACAGCGATACATTTGGCGGATTATAAACTGAACCACATCGTCTACTGCTGCTGCATATTGCACAATTTTCTACGCAAATTTGCAACCAATTATGTATCATCGTTTGGGCCTGAGGCCGGTCCATCTGAACTGATTAATCTGACCGGCCTCAGCACTGCCCGTACTGGCTTGGCCCCCCAAAGTGCCCGTGAAGTACGCCAGAAATACGTAGAGTACTTCACGGGTAGGGGGGCCATCGCAATGCCAGACCACATCTGACCAAGTATTTAACCTTTTAAAAATAAAAAAAATCATGGCATTCCTACAAACTTGTGTTGTCATTCTTGTATTTTGGGTTTATGTGTCTCCCAGGTTCTAGTAGTGCCAAGTGTAATTGTCCTTAGTAAATAGCCTCAAAACTCAGAGCGAAAAACACGGTTTTTGCATCTTCAGAACTGCTCTTGAGCATAGAAAGAACAAGGCACACCTTTTTTAGACTTCCCAAATGTTTTTATTGTTTGCACCACATTTTTTGGGGGTTTTTAGAAATACTAGCCTTTTATTTTTCTGTGCGGCTTTTTTTGCAGAAACATGCATGGGTCGTAAGCCATTTTTTTTCGTCTGAAAAAGTAATAAAATAACACTGTGCAAAATACCAACTGGAGATGGGGTGATGGTACCCCTGATCCATCCCAAATGTTAACAAACACACTTTCTTTTGGGGCTCAAATGGGTATCTTCAACAAGATCCCATGGCTAGGGTAAACATGTGCTATCTGCCATCATGGGGGATCAATGGTCGTGCTTTGGGGATGTAAACCCTTCCTCTCACCTACTTGAGGAGGGAGGAAGAGGTTGCACCCCCAAAACAGGGACATAGATATCCTGTGACGGCAGATAGCACATGTTGAGTCTTCAGTGTGTGCATCTTCACATTTGGGATGTTGGAAATCCCTGAGATAATTTCAGACGCATAACAAAACACACAAAAGGGGGGGGGGGTCACACTATTCTCCTCAAAATATCTATCATGTTTTTATATTTTTGCTCAATCACAATCATTCTCTTTCTCATAATGTCCATTTCGCTACTGCATTCCATGATTTCCTGAATGATTATTTTGGCGCTGGCACTCGAGAATGGCGGATTTGGACTTCCTGACACACCCCCACGTTCAGTCCCTAAAACAAAAAAAAAGGTTTTACACTAGGCAGTCCTACATCTGTATTTACCTTGAAGTTGTGGTGACAGACACTGACCTGTTGTGCTGATAAGCTCCACCTCTCCTTCCTCCACCTCCCCTTCCTCCACCTCCGCTTCCTCCACCTCCGCTTCCTGAACCTGCTGATCTTGGTCTGCTTTGGGAGCTTCGGGGAGTTTCTGTGGTGTTGGGTTACTCGTCTCCTGAGCATGGTGTCCTCCCAGTCTCCTCTCCCCTATGGGAATTTACAACAAAATGTATACTTTAGCACACAGACTTTTTTAAGGCCTGAAAAGGGATCCTCAATGTTTTGAAGTGGGGTACAATTGATATTTGGCCCTGAGTTCCAACATGAACATATGTGATCTTGCAAACTCAACAAAGCAACATGTTATTTTTGAGGACATTCACAAATACACTTGGATAACCACCAAGGTATCTTGATCAAGAACAAAAAAAAGTACACAACTGCTGGAGTGTCATCTCCTTTACCCAGAATACAGTTTAGCCTTTCAGTCACATTCTAAATTTCCTTACAACACATCATCTAGCCAACAATGTGTAGATAAACATTGTTGAAGTAAAATGAGGCATGCCCACATGTAGTTTACGTGGATATGTGCCAAACATGTTTGGGGGAAGAGCAGCAAGTTATTGGTCAAAACATTTAGCAAATAAGTGGACTCTCCACTTAACCTAAAAGATGAGATTTCAAAATGTGAACCCAGTCAAGCCAAGCACATGTTGCAAAACATGGAAGAATACATATTACAATGTGAAAGAACACAGTAAAATATACTTACTTTTTTCTATGCTTTTTATAAGCTTCTTATACTGCTCCGGCTCCCTGATCTTGAGGTCTGACCACCTTTTACGGAGTTGTTCCTTGGATCTCCTGACCCCATATTTTTTATAAAGACTCTTCGCCACTTTGTCCATAATTTGTGACTTCCGGAGATTAGGGGTGTCGTATGGGCCATGCTTGCCGTCGTAATCCTTCCTCCGCAGAATGTCCACCATCTCCACCATCTCAGAAAAAGACATATTAGTCGCCTTGTATCTTTTTTTACAGGATCGGGACGTTTCCGCCTCCTGGCTTTCCTCGTCGGTAATTTCAACTAAAGAAGCCACCTGTGTCTGCGACATGTCGCCGTCTCACACTGTGCGCTGATCGTTAAGGGGCGGGGAAATGCAGAAAAAGTCCGTCATGGGCGGGCGACGAGGGCGGAGTTACACGCATGCGCAGGGTAAAAAAGGGGAAAGAAGTTATTAGGGATGCGCGGAGTAAGGACGACCGGAAGTGAACCCATGAAGTGAACTAAGGTAAGAAGGGAACTCGGGCCTGCAGTGGCATATTAATGGGTCATGATTGTAAAGGGCAATATTGTGATAAGTTGAGGAGAATCAATTCTGATCCTTTTTTTTTGTACTTGCTGATCCTAATAGATGCATAAACTAAGAGAGCCGGAGGTGATGCTTGTTTTTATTGAAAAGTGTAAGGAACAGCGCAACCTTTGGGAGCTCAAACACCCTGCGTATCACAAAAGTGATGTACGACGGGCAACTATTACCAAATTAGCCGAGGATATAAAGCCATGGATCCCAGATGCAGACTACACTATGATCAATAATAAAATCAACAACCTGCGCAATTCTTATAAAAAAAAAATCAAGGAAGTGCGCCAGTCCAAGAGATCAGGAGCAGCAGCCGACGATGTAGTAAAGCCCAAGCTGTGGTACTACAGACATCTTCAATTTCTGGATGACCAGATCGAGGCCAGGGAATCTATTTCCAGCCTTCCCTCAACCCTTCCTTCCACCCTTCCCTCCAGCGTTCCTTCCACCCTTCCCTCCACCCCTGCAGAGGCGGAGGAGGAGCCTCCCGAGCTAGAAGAGCCAGATCTTCGCATCTTCAGCCAGGTATAGTATTTTTGATGCTAATTATTGTCCACTAAGTAATATTGAGTTGAACTGTTTTGATTAGCCATAAATGATCCCACCCCCCAAAAAAATAAACCAGTAATGAGATCAAAATTGTGTGTGATTTATTCCTCAAATAATATAAATTTACATTTTATTTTATAAACAGGATGAGGCAAGCCAGGAGGAAGAGGGTCAGGAGTGTGACAGGCAGGAGGAGGCAGGGCCCAGTGGGACTCAGCAGGTCCCCAGGCCTAGTGGCAGCACCGTCTCCCAAGTGGCTCCCCTCCACGTCAGACCGCCAAAACAATGGCGGATGACACAAGTGGAGGAGGAGTCACTAAAGATGATTCAGGAGGCTGCTGCCATTATGAGGGCCCCCCTCAACCCTACGGAGGGGTTTAGCACCTATCTCTCAGATAAGCTGCTGAGAATGGAGGCGGGACAACGGGCCCTTTGTGAGCACCTTATCTACACGGCCGTACACATGGGGGCGAGGGGACAGCTGACTGAGGCCACCCATATCTCACATCAGCCCAATCCCTCTCCTCCTTCTCCTCCTCCTCCTGCCACATCACCACCCACAGTGGCCCAGCCTGCAAGGGTGCGTGGACAGGGCCGTGGAGAGAACGCTGCAGAGAGGCGTGGAAGGAAGGCTACAAGGAAGAGCAGGAGGTGATTCCCTGGCCTCGAGCTGCTCATCCAGAAATTGAAGGTTGATGGAGTACCACAGCTTGGGATGATGTATGTCTTTGGCTGCTGCTCCTGATTTCATGCTGTTGTTGATTTTATTATTGATCATAGTCAGGTCTGCATTTGGGATCTAATGACTTTATATTCTCTGCTAATTTGGGAATAGTTGCCCTTCGGTTTTTGATTTGTTTTTTTCCGAAATAAAGGGAAATTTGATTTCAGCCAACCTACATGCCTGATGTGTTTTTTTGAGAAGTAGCAGAAATAAGATTGCATAAATACAATGTGTAATTAAGAACAAGGGACACCAACCTCCATGATTTTTCAAAAATTAAATATTATGTTGTTCTGAAAAATTGACACACAAAAAAATGCACAACAAATTTTAAGGCCTCATGCCCACGGGCGTTTTTTCAGCCGCGTTTTTGGGCGTTTTTTACAGCTTAAAAACGCCTGTCCATGTTAGTCTATAGCTTCATGCCCACCTAGGCGTTTTTGAGCTGTAAAGAGCATAGGCGTTTGTAAGCTGTAAAAAAAAAACAGGACCAGTGCGTTCCTCAGCGTCAGAATTAGGCAGAAAAAAACGCGAGCGTCAAAAAACGCGCAAAAACGCGCACTAACGCGCACTAACGCGCAAAAACGCGCACTAACACGCAGTCGCGTTTTTAGCTCCGACGTTTTTTGTTTTTTTTTTTTCAAAAAAAAAAAAAAAAAATATTACAATAACATGGACAGGCGTTTTTAAGCTGCAAAAAACGCAGCTGTAAAAACGCCAGTGGGCATGAGGCCTAGAGTCAAAAAAAAAAGGTGTAATTTGTGAGGTCGGCCTTGAAGAATTTTACTAATTATTCCTAAGATCACTAGAAAAAAGAAAGACATACATTTGTCAGAACTCAGGAGAAAGTTCTGCTGCCAAAATGACATTTTAAAGACCGTTCGAAAGCAAAAAAACATGCGCTGCAATAAACGAAGCAATAACTTGCAGAATGACGAATGTGCTCTCTCCATTAGGAACGCTAGTTTTACAAGAACGAGCGCTCCCGTCTCCTAATTCAGTCTGAGCATGCGTGGGTTTTTTAACCGATGGACTTGCCCATAGACGATCGGAAATTCCCATCGGTTTTTTATCCATCGGAAAATTTTAAAACAAGTTCTATTATTTCCATCCGATGGAAAAAAGACCGATGGGTACCATACACGATTGGTTGGTCTGATGAAAACCATCCATCGGACGGTTTTCATCAGTTAAACCGATCGTGTGTACGGGGCTTTACTCTTTAAATGTCATCTGTTGATGGTAGAGTTTTAAAAATATGCTGTTTTGATCCCAGCCAGTGAATAAGTAAAGCATGCTTTAGGTCCTCCTGATTAGCAGCAAGTATGTGTAGCATTTTCCCCCCGAAGGAGCCGCTTTATTATTACGCCCAGGTCTCCAACTGATAAATCCACAGCCAGATACATGGTATTTTCACACAGCCAGGTCACACACTCTTCCGCTTGTTGTCTCCAATAACCAGTCTAGGGGATTTGTTTTTGTTTTATTTGGAGAACTTGGATAGGAGAAGAGAATTAGTAGGATACTCCAAATTAAGAATTCACAAGTGAAGACAACTTCTCAATAGAACTGTGTAGCAGACTGTCAGTAGCACTATGCAGCAGGCTATATAGAATGAAGTCCCTTTGAAGCAGAAAGAATTTACTAGACTTTGCTTCTTCAAGACACTAACCAGTGTCCCCTTTTGCTCACACATAGTATGATGACTTCTAGGACCAAGAGGGGGATTTCAGCAGCACACTGTCTCAGGGATCCCTTTAGGGGGTCTTCACTCACAAGGCCCTGGCCGCAGGTCACCTTCCTCCATGATACCAGACAGGATCCATGGGCATCCTCCTTCAGTCAGCTTGCGAAAGAACCATGGGTTGTAGCTTCAGTGTTTCAGGCCCTCAGGTCAACACCTGAGAGCACATGGCAGCCTATGCTGGGGAGAGGCAGCAACCTTCTCCCCACCTGGACCTCTCTCAGAGGGAGACTGGACCACGAGCCCACCTGCTCTTCAGATTTAAATACAGGTACCTGGCATTCCCTGGGGCACATCCCCTTCTAATTGGTCAGGGCTGTATGAACATCCATGCTTTCATCTGCCAGGTTTCCACCCACTGCCCAATATGTCTCATTATTATTAGACCAGTGTTAAACTCTCAAGACAGCATGAGCAGCACCAGAGCACACCAATCCAAAAGCAGTGATCCATTCAGGCTTTACTTTCCTTTGCCACCCATCTTGAACTATGGACATTTCCTGTTTCTAGGGGGAAGATTCAATGACTGGTTTTTTGAGCAACCAACTGCACTTTTTCCTGGTGGTGACACCAACCTTGTATTAATTACTATGCAATTCACGCTCCACATTTTTACATCCATTGAAGTTTTTTTAATTTTTTCCTACCCATGTCCTGGCGATGTGTGTGTGAATGATATGCATGATTGTGGTGTGCTACTACCGCGTTTCCCCGAAAATAAGACCTACCCTGAAAATAAGACCTAGCGCTATTTTCCAGGAGGGCTGCAATATAAGCCCTACCCTGAAAATAAGCCCTACTTTAAAATGCTAGTAAAATCCTATAATCCACTCTATCACAGTAATATATAATGTACAATGTGTGTGTAGCCAAGGGATTGCTACTAAAAGTTATTGCATTAAGTTATGTATTGTTTATTTAGCAAAGGGTTTGGCTCCCTCTGGTGACCACTGAACGTTATTGAGACATTTATTTTCTTGGTTAAAAGAAAAATAGTGATGCATTGTGGGATGTGTGGTTTAATGAGGAAGTGACTCCTACTGTGTAAATTATAAGAGGATCAATCATCTCACATTCTTCAGTTGTTTTTTATTTCTTTACCACATTGGATTACAATTAAGTGCACCACCTTACACCTCAAGATCATTAAGCTAGAAGAAGAAAAGACTGGAGAAAGAGAAACTGCCATTACTTTGTTGTTCACTAAGCTGTACAATATACAGTTAAGGTCACACTGAACTGCACTCTAGAGGGAGCCATTTAGCAACATAAGATTGAAGCATATACTTTAATTACTGTGTTCATTGTTGTTTTATTGGTCTGTGTGCTTGGCCCTCAGTGGAGAGGTGATCCAATACAAGTACTGAAGTATTGAGTGCCTGCTCCACTGTGTACTGGCTCACACATCCATTGCTAGGTTGTTGCAGGGTGAAGTAATAGACATTGCCGGACCTTAATATACACCTCGGCTAATTCCAATAATCTGTGGTAATTTCCATTGAATGTATACTACTTTCATGTTATGTCTTTGCTCTAGTAAAGTTCTTTGTGTGATTCAGAAATCCTGATTGAGTCTATCCTTATTACTGTAAGACAATGACAATGGAACCCAAGGTGTCAGAGGTAAGAGAGAATCTGCAGAGTTGGGACAGCCCGTGGGGTATAGAGTCAATCATCAGCCCCCATGGGGGTATCGTTACATGTGTGTTTCTGTAAAATAATTGCGGGAAAGAGAGCTCCGGCGGGTCACAGAAGCGCAGAGTGGCGCTATAATGAAGGTATTTGGCACAATTATTTTACAGAAACACACACATTCTACATTACAAGCGGTCCCCTACTTACAAACATCTGACTTACAAACGACTCCAACTTACAAACGTAGGGAGACAACAGGAAGTGAGAGGAAATCTACCCCTAGGAGGGGAAATTCTCTCCTATAAGAATTAATATGGGAAAAAGGTGTCCCCACTGATGCTTTATCACTAATCCTTGTTTCTCTACTAACCCAAAATTTTCAAAATCAAATTGTCATTGGGACAGAAAGTGAGGTGACATCTTCTGAACAGGGGCACAGATAGCAAAAAAAAATGTTACAGGGGTGATAACCCTTCCCTATGCTATCCAAAAAGCTTAAAAATAGATTTTTGGGCTGGAGCTACACTTAAAAAATTTACCTGTTCCGACTTACAAACAGATTCAACTTAAGAACAAGCCTACAGTCCCTATCTTGTTTGTAACCGGGGACTGCCTGTATATACTACTGTAATAGAGTGGATTATAGGATTTTACAAGCATTTTAACTCAGTTCACACTGGGGGTTCCTGTCAGGCAGGGAGAGAGAGGGGAAGAGAAGACAGCACATTACATGGTAAGACCTACCCCGAAAATAAGCCCTACTGTGTCTTTTTCTGCCAAAATTAATATAAGACCCGGGTTTATTTTCGGGGAAACACGGTAACAGCTCTACATACCCATACTGACAATATTGTCTTTTTTATCCTTTGCACTGGTGGTAGTGTGTCATTTTTATTCTAATGTAATTTATGTAACATTATTTCAATAAAGTGTATACTGTATATTTTTTTCCTTAAACCCTAGTGTCTCTATGGAAGGTAACTTTGGGGATCTGCTATACTCAACATTTTTACCAGAGCGCACTGAGCAGACTCTATTAAACAATCACAGCTCTCTGTTAAGCAGACAGCAAATAAATCTGCCTAGCTGTCTCCCTGTTAAGCATAGAAACCCAAAAACGATATACACTCACTAGCACCTACCTAGGAGGGAGCTACATATGTTTTTCCCAAACATAGAAATCCATCCATGTAAGTGGGCCTTTATACTGTACATATGATCAATATGTTTTTTTCTTTTTTATGGGAACCCCAAAAGCAGTTTTATATGTGCATTGTGTTGATGTTTTGATACAGTATGATTAACAGCTATGCCTTTCTCTTTGGATAGGCCATCTCTACCTGTTGTCAAGATATAGAGGTCGTGAGGAAGCTATAATTGTGAAACGCGTCGACCTCTTGACATAGCAGTAATAGAGTCACATAAGAGTATGCATTGAGCTAATGGTTTTCTTTTAGAAAAAGTATGTTAAATTATTTTAACTTTTGTAATAAAGACAATATTTTATCTATTGGATTTTCATTGTCCTCTTCTGGTACCGCTAAAGTCCCTCAGTTCTTTTCCAAATTTCGAAGTATTTGAAAGGATGAGGTACCCATGTAGCCCATAATTCTCTAAACATTTGTAAATAGTGACATCTACAAGTCATAGGTATGAAGTAAAATTTCCTAGGGTCATGGACATCATCAAAAGCTTGACAGAAGTATTTACACTGCCCAAAGAAGAAAAGTTTTGGCTGATGTTTTGGCTAGAGTTAGGCTTTAACAGATTCAATGTTTCCTTGCAGCTATGACCCAGTAAAGATGGGTGGGGTACGATCTTAGATACGCAGAGTTTTCATTATGAGCTGTTATTATTTATAAGCGTCCTGTGTGCAGAAAAGACGGAAATTAAAACTACTTAATTCATTCCTCCTCTACAATATTATTTCAGTGAAATAATACTTCATAATATCTAATTTAATTGAAAGTACTTCATTAACGTTCTTCTTATTCCTTTTCAGCCTATTCAAAATATTATGTTTTATTTTGTAAGACTGTTTAAAGCAATGCTAGATTTACTGGCTGCGATCTCACCTATTATCACATTTGGTTATTAATTCCCAGCCTTGTAATTTATACTTTATTGCTATAAGATTTTAGTAATAACTTCTTACTAATTAGACCTTTTTGTGGGCCTTGTGTAATTTATCTAGATAAGAGTGACTTATAATCTCTTTATGTACTTACGTGGGGTAATAATTCACTAAGGGCTTAGGCTAACCCAAAAAAGAAAGCTCTATATAATGTGATATATAGTATGGTATTGATCTGTGCAAGGATAAGAGTAGATACACATGAAACCATATAATGGGGTTGATTTACTAAAGGAATAGGGACTATTAACTTAGTTAAGTGAATGTTCACTTAACTTAGTAAGTAAGATAAAGTTGTGTTGAACCAATTAAGTGCCAACATTATCTTTTAATTTCCCTCTAACATAACTGGTTATTCAAACTGAATACAAGTCCACTTTATTTACCTAGAAAGTGAACAATTTCTACACCTTAACTCATTACCGCCCACCCTGGCATCCCTTTAAATAGTTTTTAATGCCCAGGGGCCTGGAAGGATTGGCAATTGGATATTTGGAACAATAAAGTTCAAAGTGTACCCAGTGGCGCACCTCCATCCCTATTGAACATACAAATACAGACATTTTTGCCCTTGGGACTCTAAATGAGGTGTGACACTGGTATTGATGAAATAAATAACAAAACAGATTTATTGGTTCACATAAGATCTACGGTAGCCACAAACAGATTTCATATAATTGCAGTAAAATCAGATATTCCATGATAAAGGTCCAAAATAAGTACAAGAATACATCCTAGTGAACCGATGTGTTTCGTGAACACATGTTCACTTCCTCAGGTGTTGATGCAAACTTGATATCTATAAGGTAAGAACTCTATAAGTATAATAGAAATGTAAAAGAATTGTATAGGGTCAAAAGGATCGCCGTACTGTGCACATACTTGCAAAACTGTTAGAGGGAATACACATGCTCATATTCACTGGACTACCGCTGAAAATGTCTGTCTCATCGTATTTTACTGCAATATTATGTGTACAACATTATGAATCTGTTCATATACCTGACATCTTGATTGTAACCCAGGGACTGCCTGTGCTATTAAATAAAAGACTATGCACTACAAATGTATAATAAGAACTGTGGGGGGGGGGGGGGGGCTAGCAAAAGCTAGCAAGACGGACCCAGGAGTGACTGGGTCCATTTTACTGGCTTGGCTTATACTTCCTTATGTGGTCGTCACTCTGTAAAGAGGGCCAGAAGACCCAGGGTGATGCCATCATATGAAGCACTGACTCCTATGTAGCTGCTGAGATGTTGGGTCCTTCTTCCACTCCCAGTGTTGATCTGAACTTAACTTGAGCCAACCACTCACCATCACAGTAGTAGCATTACAAAAAAGGATTTATTTAAGCCAGGATAAGTTCTGCAAAGAAAAGTTTGGTCTGAACAGTTACAGTTATGGCAGAGTCTATGTCTGTGATGTTACCACGCACGCCAAACTTGTTTACATGTGGACCAATTCCCGGGAACTTTTGATCATTACATGCTGAATTTTACATGGATTTCTGTGAGTTTTTAGCATCATTGTCTTCTACTAAATTGTTATACAGTTTTACACTATGTGGGCGTTTTTATCTCTTTCCTTTGGGCTTTGATACAGCGTGATCCTTACCATCAGCCATGACACTATCACCTTCAGCATAACAGAGTTGATCAGATCAGCTGTGCTTACAAACTACATTTGTCTACACTCTTAGAATTTGGATAAAAAGTGTTGTGTGTCACCGGTGCCAAGATATTATCAGTGTTTTCTTTATTCTCTTTAAGTCTTGCTGCAATAAAGTGATACAGCCCTGGAGGGTTGAATATGAAAAAATAGGTTTGTGAATGAATTGCGCTAACTTATATCTGTGCGTTCTTATCACTACTACTCCTGTGAACTTATGAACAAAAATCTGTGTCTCAAATTATTACATATATCATATATTACTAATTAATGATGTGTGCAAAAATTCCAAAAATATAAATATTCCAAAAAAATATTTAAATGTGCAAACAATATCATATAGGTTTTCTAATGAACTTAGAAGTCATGGACAAACTGCAGTTCTTATTCTCAAATGTGAGTGTGACCACCACAACAAAAGAAATTGGTCAAGCAGCAGATGAAAATATGCAAAAGTTCTTTATGGTGATTCCTCAATAGTGAACAGCTGTGTTTCCACCTTCACCACTTAACGTGCCTACACCGACACCATATGCAATGGCCACTCACCAAATAGACCAGATAATCGTGCCTTTGGTTCATATGGATACCCACTCCCTATCTCTGATTCTCCAGCAGTCTCATTCTATATCAGCTCATGCAATCATATAAAGGACCATCATGGCACAGTATATCAAAACATTTATTAAAAAATGTAAAAACATAAATTTCTGTGCACTCACATATTAGGGTGCCTTGAAGCCGGCACTGAGCTAATCCAGCCGTATTAAAAGGTACTCAAATGGATGTCTGGTCCGCACGTGTAATGCCTCACTTCTAACCTGTATCCCAGCTCCGTTTGTACTCAGACCGGACGTTACGAGTTGGCAATGGTACTGCAGCCTCTATGCATTTCGCAACTTAATCGCGTCGTTAGGAAGTTTCCTGACAACGCGATTAAGTTGTGAAATGCATGGTGGGGTGCGTGGTAACATCACAGACATAGACTCCGCCATAAATGTAACTGTTTAGACCAAACTTTTATTTTCAGAACTTATCCTGGCTAGAGTTGAGCGGGTAGCTGGATATTCGGGTCCGGCGGGTTCGGCCGAACTTCGGAAAAAAGTTCGGATTCGGGACCGAACTTTAACCCGAACCCGGACCCGGACCCCATTGATGTCAATGGGGACCCGGACTTCTGACGACTAAAAAGGCTCTAAAAAAGTAATGGAAAGGGCTAGAGGGCTGCAAATGGCAGCAAAATGTTGTTAAGAACATGGCAAGTGCTCTGCAAACAAATGTGGATAGGAAATAACTTAAAAGAACATAAAAAAAATTAAAAAATAAAAAAATATGCTGGAGGCCCCCTTTTCAGCAGAAGAGGTACAGGAAGTCATTAAGAACCTCAGAAACTCAACGGCACAATGCCACACATATGGTGGGAATGCCCCAGAATACGCCCTTTCTGGAATAAATTATTTAATTTAATGGATAAGCTAGTGGGAAAATAAAATACTTTGAAATAAAAATGTAGCGGGGTGCTAAATTTAAGGACAGTGTTTGAGTGGTAAATAGGCTCAAATACCCTAATTCTGTAGGATTCATGGACCATTTTGTCCTCGGGGGACAGTATTGGTGTGCAGTTCCCTGCGGCCTACAGGTGGCGCCTTTTGTGTCCCCTCTTGGCAGTAGTACAGCGGGGCGGGGAACCTGCTGTGCATGCCGGGAGAGCATATAAAAGGGGCAGACCTTTGGCCTGGGGGCTGATGTCCAGTGGGGTCCGCGCCCAGGTGCCTTCGGCCTGGGTGCATGTGTTCCTGTTCCATCTCGGGCACCTTTAGCCCGGGGTGAGGTACTATCCTGGAGTTCTTGCTGCCCTGGGTATGGAGGCCTAGGGGCGGGAGTAAAGCCTGGAGTCCAGAGCCGCCTCGTGTAGGGGACCCTGTTCCAGGGAAGGGAGGATCATTCTGATGGACCGATGCGGGAGTCACGGTGAAGGAATGGTCTGTTGACTCCCTGGAGAGATGTCTTCCCCTTGATATGGGCTAGGTTCGTAGAAGGAGAAGCTCAAGGTCACCTTGACTGTATCAGAGGCCTTATTCAACCGGCCCGTGGCAGGGGCCTTATACACCCTGGTCTGTGGCTGAGACCAAAGTTCTCCAGGCCCGTGGCAGGGGCCTTGTACACCCGGTTTGTGGCAGAGACCAACCTCAATGTCTGTGGCAGAGACCGTGCGCCAAAAACTGTTTGAGAAACCTAAGCAGTGAAGTGAATGTGCTACGTTTGTGCCTGGACCTCCTCCACACCTTAAGCTGTCCTGTTTCTTTGCTCTAACCTTTTCTATCTGAGTACAGTTTATTTTGCCATGAGAGAATAATAGTTGGAGTTTCAGCTGGTGTGGACATTGACTTTACTGGCAATTAAAGGACTTGCCTCTACCTACAGTAGAGGTGAGAATCATCCTCTGGAGGAGTTTTGACTCCGGCTGTGGACACGGCCCGTCAAGTACACCGCTCAACCTCTTTATATAGGATGATACGAGCTGGTAGTGCGGTGTGCCTTTCTCCCTCCTGCGAAGAGCCAACAACATAAAGGCAGGTAAGGGGGAAAGGATCTGTGCGCTACAAAAAAATAAAATAAAAATTTTAATCTTGGCCTAGCAGGACGAGGTCCATATGGAGTAGGAGGTTGAGGTGGCGGTGGATGTGGCTGTGTAGGTGGAAGCGGCGGTGGAGGAGGACGAGGTAGCCAACACTGGTTCAAAAATACAACAATGGCTGGGTAAGGCCGGTGATGTGTCGAATTCTGTCCCCTGTCGAATAGTGTCCGCCCTGTACTGCGCTTGCTGAGTATGTAGGACAAGGGGATTTCAAAAATCTCCCAAGACTAACGGCGCCTGCGTGTTGAGTTCAGGTGAAGGCCACACCATCCGTGGTTCAAGCCGAGCCAAGCAAGGCCGTGATCGAAGCGAGCCCGTGAGGGGCCCTGTTACTATGTGCTACCGTATGTCCTCTTGGATGGTGGGGCTTGAACCTGCACTCACAGCGCAGGCGCCGTTCATCTTCGGAGATTTTGTGAATCTCCTTGTCCTCTGTACTGCGCAAGCGCTGCGCCTGCGCAGTACGGGCCGGGCACAATCCGATGGCCGGACAGTTTTTGTCACAACACCGGTATACATGTCTATTCTGCACAAGGTACGGACAAGTCCTGTGGGATCCATGCCTGGTTCATTTTAATGAACGTGAGCTTGTCCACATTGGCTCTGGACAGGCGGCTGCGCTTGTCTGTGATAACGCCCCCTGCCGTGCTAAATACACATTCAGATAATACACTGGCTGCAGGGCAGGCCAGCACCTCCAAGGCATAAACGGCAAGCTCAGGCCATGTGCCCAATTTGGAGACCCAGAAGTTAAAGGGGGCAGACCCGTCATCCAGTACGTGTAGGCCTGTGGACACATACTGCTCAACCATGTTGGTGAAATGCTGCCTCCTGCTAAGACGTTCCATCTCAGCTGGTGGTGCTGGTTGTTGTGGCGTGCTGACAAAGCTTTTCCACATTTCGGCCATGCTAACCCTGCCTTCTGAGGTGCTGCCGGTGCCCCGGCTGCGTTGGCGACCTCTTCCTCCTCCTCTGCCTTCGCCTTGTGCTTCCACCGTACGCCCGCTGTCAGGTGGGAATGCCACCAGCAGCGCGTCTACCAGCGTGCGCTTGTACTCGCGCATCTTACGATCCCGCTCCAGTGAGGGAATTAAGGACGGTACGTTGTCCTTGTAACGGGGACCCAGCAGGGTGGCCACCCAGTAATCAGCACCAGTTAAAATGTGGGCAACTCGGCTGTCGTTGCGGAAACACTGCAGCATGTAATCGCTCATGTGTGCCAGGCTGCCCAGAGGCAAAGAAAAGCTGTCCTCTGTGGGAGGTGTATCGTCTGTGTCCTCTGTATCCCCCCAGCCACGCACCAGTAATGGCCACGAGCTGGTCTGAGTGCCACCCTGCTGTGAACATGGCTCCTCCTCCTCCTCCTCCTCCTCCTCCATCTCCTCCTCCACCTCGTCATCCTCCAGAACTGTGCCCTTTCTGCCGGACAATTGTGTACCTGGCGTTTGTTGGTGCAGGAACCCACCCTCGTAGCCACTTGTGAAAGACTGCCCTGAAAGCCTTTGAAATGATCCCGCTTCCTCCTCCTCCTCCTCATCCTCCTGTGCCACATCCTCTTCCATCATCGCACGAAGCGTTTTTTCAAGGAGGCATAGAACTGGGATAGTAACGCTGAGAACGGCGTCATTGGCACTGGCCATGTTGGTGGAGTACTCGAAACAGCGCAACAAGGCACACAGGTCTCGCATGGAGGCCCAGTTATTGGTGGTGAAGTGGTGCTGTTCCGCAGAGCGACTCACGCGTGATTGCTGCAGCTGAAACTCCACTATTGCCTGCTGCTGCTCGCACAGTCTGGCCAGCATGTGCAAGGTGGAGTTCCACCTTGTGGGCACGTCACATATGAGGCGGTGAGCTGGAAGGCCGAAGTTACGCTGCAGCGCTGACAGGCGAGCAGCAGCAGGGTGAGAACGCCGAAAGTGCGCACACACAGCCCGCACTTTCTGCAGCAGCTCTGGCATATTGGGGTAATTTTTAAGGAACCTCTGGACCACCAAGTTCAGCACATGCGCCAGGCAAGGGATGTGCGTCAAACCGGCTAGACCCAGAGCTGCTACGAGATTTCGCCCATTATCGCACACCACCAGGCCGGGCTTGAGGCTCACTGACAGCAACCACTCATCGGTCTGTTGTTCCATGTCCCTCCACAACTCCTGCGTGGTGTGGGGATTTTCCCCCAAACAGGAAAGTTTTAAAACTGCCTGCTGTCGTTTACCCCTGGCTGTGCTGAAGTTGGTGGTGAAGGTGTTACGCTGAATGGATGAGGAGGCGGTAGAGGATGAGGAAGCGGAGAAGGAGGAGTTAGCAACAGGAGGCAAACTGAAGCGCCCTGCAATCCTCGGTGGTGGAAGGACATGCGCCAAACCGCTATCTGCCTCAGGCCCAGCAGCCACTGCATTTACCCAGTGTGCTGTTAGGGAGATATAACGTCCCTGACCGTGCTTACTGGTCCACGCATCCGTAGTTAGGTGGACCTTGCCACAGATGGCGTTGCGCAGTGCACATCTGATTTTGTCCCCCACCTGGTTGTGCAGGGAAGGGATGGCTCGCCTGGAAAAGTAGTGGCGGCTGGGCACGACGTACTGCGGGACAGCCAATGCCATCAGGCTTTTAAAACTCTGCGTCTCCACCAGACGGAATGACAGCATTTCAAAGTCCAGGAATTTTGAAATGCTGGCATTCAGGGCCAGGGATCGCGGGTGGCTAGGGGGGTACTTCCTCTTCCGCTCCAATGTTTGGGAGATAGAGAGCTGAACGCTTCCATGGGACATTGTGGAGATGGTCGGTGACGCAGGTGGTAGTGTTGCTGGCAGATCCTCTGTTTGCGGGGTGACAGGTGCCACTGTCACTACAGAGGTGGATGAAGAGGCCGAGACTGCAGCAGAAGAGGAAGCAGGAGGAGCCAGAGACCTTTCTTGGTTTCTGAGGTGTCTACTCCACTGCAGCTCGTGCTTTGCACTTAGATGCCTGGTCATGCAGCTTGTGCTCAGGTTGAGAACGTTTATGCCTCGCTTCAGGCTCTGATTGCACAGCGTGCAAACCACTCGTATCTTGTCATCAACACACTGTGTGAAGAACTGCCACGCTAGGGAAGTCCTTGGACCTGGCTTTGGTGTGCTCGGTCCCTTGCTGCGTTGGGCAGTAGCAGATGTACTGTCTAGGAGACAAATGCTCCGTTTTTGCACCCTGCTCCCTCTTCTGCTGTGCTGGTGGCTCTGTGCGACCACCGCCTCTTCCTCCGAACTACACTGGTCACCTGCATAACGTTGATTCCATGTGGGGTCGAGGACCTCATCGTCCTCCACATCATCTTCCACCCAGTCTTCACCCCTGCCCTCCATGTCTGTCTGCACAATTGCGAAAGCAGCAGCAGTTGGCACCTGTGTTTCGTCATCATCCGAGACGTGCTGCGATGGTCCTCCCATGTACCCATCATGAAACATAAGTGGTTGGGCATCGGTGCACTCAATCTCTTCCACTTCTGGGGCAGGGCTAGGTGGATGGCCCTGGGAAACCCTGCTAACAGAGTCATCGAAAAGCAGAAGAGACTGCTGCATGATTTGGGGCTCAGACTGCTTGGCTGATTTGCAAGGGGGTGAGGTGAAAGACTGATGGACATGGGCTTCAGGTGCCAACTCTGATCTTTCAGCAGAAGAGTGGGTGGGAGACAATGTGAAGGAACCCGAGGCACTGTCAGCAACCCAATCTACTATCGCCTGTACTTGTCCTGGCCTAAACATTGGTACAGCCTCATTAGGCGTGACAAAATACCGCCGCAGGCTCGGTCGCCTACTCGCACCTGAGGAAGGTGTTTCACTTGTGCGTGTAGCTGGCACAGATCCACCACGTCCTCTCCCTGCAACAGCAGCTCCACCAGCAGCACCACGACCGGGGCCACCACGTCCCTTTGACCTTCCCCTCATATTTTCCAAATTTAGGATCTTGCCCTAAATGGCGTTTTTTGGAAGACCACAACACACCCACAGTACGTAATGGCTGAAACGCACAGCTACAGAACTGCAGAAAATGCTATTCAAAAAAAAAAGGTTGTTTTTTTTAGTATAGCACAGTACACGGAAAATATATAGAAATTGTTTTTTTACACACACCTCCAGATGTGTATTTCACACTGCAAAATATTTTCTGTGGCCCTAAATGGCGTTTTTTGCCAGACCACAACACACCCACAGCACGTAACCGCTGAATCGCACAGCTACAGAAAATGCTATTAAAAAAAAAAGGTTGTTTTTTTTAGTATAGCACAGTACAAGGAAAATATATAGAAATTGTTTATTTTACACACCTCCACATGTGTATTTCACACTGCAATTTATTTTCTGTGGCCCTAAATGGCGTTTTTTGCAAGAGCACAACACAACCACAGTATTTAACCACTGAATCGCACAGCTATAGAAGTGCAGAGAATGCTATTCAAAAAAAATGTTGTTTTTTTTAGTATAGCACTGTACAATATATAGAAATTGTTTATTTTACACACCTCCACATGTGTATTTCACACTGCAATTTATTTTCTGTGGCCCTAAATGGCGTTTTTTGCAAGAGCACAACACAACCACAGTATTTAACCACTGAATCGCACAGCTATAGAAGTGCAGAGAATGCTATTCAAAAAAAATGTTGTTTTTTTTAGTATAGCACTGTACAATATATAGAAATTGTTTATTTTACACACCTCCACATGTGTATTTCACACTGCAAAATATTTTCTGTGGCCCTAAATGGCGTTTTTTGAAAGAGCACAACACAACCACAGTATTTAACCACTGAATCGCACAGCTATAGAAGTGCAGAGAATGCTATTCAAAAAAAATGTTGTTTTTTTTAGTATAGCACTGTACAATATATAGAAATTGTTTATTTTACACACCTCCACATGTGTATTTCACACTGCAATTTATTTTCTGTGGCCCTAAATGGCGTTTTTTGCAAGAGCACAACACAACCACAGTATTTAACCACTGAATCGCACAGCTATAGAAGTGCAGAGAATGCTATTCAAAAAAAATGTTGTTTTTTTTAGTATAGCACTGTACAATATATAGAAATTGTTTATTTTACACACCTCCACATGTGTATTTCACACTGCAAAATATTTTCTGTGGCCCTAAATGGCGTTTTTTGAAAGAGCACAACACAACCACAGTATTTAACCACTGAATCGCACAGCTATAGAAGTGCAGAGAATGCTATTCAAAAAAAATGTTGTTTTTTTTAGTATAGCACTGTACAATATATAGAAATTGTTTATTTTACACACCTCCACATGTGTATTTCACACTGCAATTTATTTTCTGTGGCCCTAAATGGCGTTTTTTGCAAGAGCACAACACAACCACAGTATTTAACCACTGAATCGCACAGCTATAGAAGTGCAGAGAATGCTATTCAAAAAAAATGTTTTTTTTTTTAGTATAGCACTGTACAATATATAGAAATTGTTTATTTTACACACCTCCACATGTGTATTTCACACTGCAAAATATTTTCTGTGGCCCTAAATGGCGTTTTTTGAAAGAGCACAACACAACCACAGTATTTAACCACTGAATCGCACAGCTATAGAAGTGCAGAGAATGCTATTCAAAAAAAATGTTGTTTTTTTTAGTATAGCACTGTACAATATATAGAAATTGTTTATTTTACACACCTCCACATGTGTATTTCACACTGCAAAATATTTTCTGTGGCCCTAAATGGGGTTTTTTGCAAGAGCACAACACAACCACAGTATTTAACCACTGAATCGCACAGCTATAGAAGTGCAGAGAATGCTATTCAAAAAAAATGTTGTTTTTTTTAGTATAGCACTGTACAATATATAGAAATTGTTTATTTTACACACCTCCACATGTGTATTTCACACTGCAAAATATTTTCTGTGGCCCTAAATGGCGTTTTTTGAAAGAGCACAACACAACCACAGTATTTAACCACTGAATCACACAGCTATAGAAGTGCAGAGAATGCTATTCAAAAAAAATGTTGTTTTTTTTAGTATAGCACTGTACAATATATAGAAATTGTTTATTTTACACACCTCCACATGTGTATTTCACACTGCAAAATATTTTCTGTGGCCCTAAATGGCGTTTTTTGAAAGAGCACAACACAACCACAGTATATAACCGCTGAATCGCACAGCTGCAGAGAATGCTATTCAAAAAAAAGTTTTTTTTTTTTTTTTAGTATAGCATAGTACAAGAAAAATATATAGAAATTGGTTATTTCACACTAGAGATATACACTGCAAAATATTTTTTTTGCCCAAAAATAGGTCTTTTTTGCGCACAACAAAGTGCCTTTTTTTTTTTTGCAACAGCACAATAAAGTGCCTTTTTTTTTTTTTGGGGCCCAAAAATGGGTCTTTTTAGCAAAAGCACAATAAAGTGCCTTTTTTTTTTTTTTTTTTTTCTGACCAAAATAGGTCTTTTAGCAAGAGCACAATACAGCCACAGTATGGAATAGGTGTATCACTCAACGTAATGCAGTGCTGGTGCACTGAGCTTGCAACACAAACAGATAAACCTATGCAGATAGCTGAGCTATTATATCTCTCAATCTGGACTCCTATCTAAATCTCTCTCCCTGAAAGCACAAACAGGATCCTGCCCCTACACTACACTACACTACACTGTCTCCCTATCTTTTCTATCAGTAGATTGCAGAATCAGGACTAACTCCTATAATATAATTCTCTCCCTCACAGCAACAGCAGCCAGGATCCTTTCCCTACACTGTCTAAAAGCAGAGTGACGATCTGTGCTGTGTGCCTCTTTCTTATATAGAAGCTGGTCACATGCTGGGTCACATGTTGCACTGACCAATTACAGCCATGCCATTAGTAGGCATGGCTATGATGGCTTCTAAGGGCACACCAGCTAATCAAATGGTGATTGGCTGGCCCCTGAAGCATTTCTAACTGCGCCATTAAATTCCCGAATCCGAACCCGAACCCGGACTTTAGCGCAAAATCCGGGTCCGGGTCCGGGGTCGGGAAAACGCCAAAATTCGGTACGGACCCGAACTTTACAGTTCGGGTCCGCTCAACACTAATCCTGGCTTAAATAAATCCTTTTTTGTAATGCTACTACTGTGATGGTGAGTGGTTGGCTCAAGTTAAGTTCAGATCAACACTGATAGTGGAAGAAGGACCCAACATCTCAGCAGTGCACAGAAATTTATGTTTTTACATTTTTTAATAAATGTTTTGATATACTGTGCCATGATGGTCCTTTATATGATTGAATGAGCTGATATAGAATGAGACTGCTGGAGAATCAGAGAGAGGGAGTGGTTATCCATATGAACCAAAGGCACGATTATCTGGTCTATTTGGTGAGTGGCCATTGCATATGGTGTCGGTGTAGGCACGTTAAGTGGTGAAGGTGGAAACACAGCTGTTCACTATTGAGGAATCAACATAAAGAACTTTTTCATATTTTCATCTGCTGCTTGACCAATTCCTTTTGTTGTGGTGGTCACACTCACATTTGAGAATAAGAACTGCAGTTTGTTCATGACTTCTAAGTTCATTGGAAAACCTATATGATATTGTTTGCACATTTAAATTTTTTTTGGAATATTTATATTTTTGGAATTTTTGCACACTCATTAATTAGTAACATATGATATATGTAATAATTCGAGACACAGATTGTTGTTCATAAGTTCACAGGAGTAGTAGTGATAAGAACGCACAGGTATAAGTTAGCGCAATTCATTCACAAACCTCTTATAATTTGGAGTCTAGGTTTCCGGTAAGGAGGCATTCTATGTGATTTACAGTGGAGGTGCTCCTGGGTGATCGGCACTTACATTTATCTGTTTACCTAAATTGGACACTTATCGGTAGATTTTATTTGCAACCACCTGTTTCTTTTTTATCATGGAGAACAGCATGAACTGTTTCACTTTATGGACATATGTTTATTCTTTTACTTTATTTTGAATGCTTAGCACGACAACTTTTGTTTTAAAAAATAAATAAAAATTGTTATACTTACCTGCCAGAAGCCTATGGCTCTATCTGTACCCAAATCCAGACACATTCTCTGTTACAGGGTATATACGGTACGTCCTGACAATAAACTTCTCTTTTTTTTTTCTTTTGGTCTGTGAAATTCACAGTTGAAACACATTTTGTAATATCTGTTTTGGTCATTTGTAAAAATAGCCCCCTGTTCTCATTAATCCAGAGTGGAAGTACTCTAATACAGAAGATGTGTTACTGGCCAGATTACCAGGTGAAAACTCTGAGAAAAAAATCCTAAAAATAAATATTTATGTAGCGGGTATGTACTTTCCCGGGTGTAATTTGAACTTGGCAGAGACATCAGTGATGTGCAATTCCCTGCAGCCCAGCAGGTGGCGCTGTCGCCCTGGGCTGGGGTTAAATCATTGCTGTGTGCCGTGCCTCCCTTTGTCCTCCCTCGGCAGCGGTATGGTGGGGCGGGGAACCCGCCATGCTTGCCGGGAGGGGGTATAAAGGGGCCGGCCATCTTTGTCACGGGGGAGTCCCAGGCACCTTCAGCCTGTGGGCGGGGGTTCTTGTCGGTCCTCTAGGCGGCCTAGGCCTAGAGGACAGCCAGAGGTCGTGTTCCATCCCAGGCACCTTTAGCCTGGGGTGAGGTACTCGAAAAGAGGTCTGGAGGTCAGTGCCCAACACTGAGTTCCACGAGGTAAGGAGATCCTAGGGAACCCAGGGGTTGGGAACCCGAATCCGGAAGGCATAATGGACCAGGGGGAGCTCCTCACTTGAAGACCTGGTGCAGCATATTGCCAGTGATGGGTGAGCCTCTCATCAGAGACCGCCTGGAAGGAAATTCCCCCCCCCGCTCGGAGACCGCAACCCACTTTCAGGGAGGAAAGTGGAGAACACATTGTGTCTGGGCCTACTCGCATCCACAACTCCTTTTCTGTTCTGTTTCTACAAGGGAGTTCAACTGATTGTGTTCATTCGAGAAGAATAAAGGAGTGTTGGACTTTAATGGTGTGGGGCTCATTTCCTGACAGACATTGTTCAAGGTAACTCTCGGTGGAGGCTCCAGGTGCACAGCACTGACCCGAAGGTAAAAGTACTTTGCTTATACCACACTGACACCTGTGGTGAAGGCCAGGCGTGGTGTCCCCGCTCCCTTCCCCTCTAAGGTACCCCTAGACAAGAGACAGACGAGCTGAAGACGAAGAGGGGAGTAAGGAGGGCGCTACATTTAAATAAAACGTAAAGTGACATAGCGTCATATATTAAATCCCAAGTGCAATAGTCTTTATGCTTCTTCCTTTATATTACTTAATGTACCCATAACATCTTGCAAATGTGTTCACTCTTCCACTCCTCCACCAACACTGGTTGAGCTCTCACCTGGTATACTGTATATGACCCACATAAAATGCAAGGTCAAAATAGTATAAGTTTCCTTTAAATGGAATCCTCTATCCCCATGGATTATGAAAATTGTACTCCTTTCCTCTGACTCACAGCATCAAGAGAAAAACAAACCCTCCATAGTGCTTCACCTTTGAATAAAACTTTTATTCATACCACTCATAAAATACTACTCACATTTTTCCAGTGCATGCACTCACATGTAAAAGCAACAATATTAAATAAATTGCCGGTATTCAGCTCCGGCTGGCTATAAAGATACTGCACTTCCTGGTTTTGCTGTGCATGATGACGTCATCCAATGAGCTCTGTTCCTTATGTGTTTCGTTACCAAGACACGTGACTTGCCCAGGAGGAATGTGATTGGATGGCATTCTACATTTTTTTATAGGCTCAGCATCCAGTGCCATTTTGTTGAAGCCAGCTCCATTTTACAGTAGTCCATTCTCTTTATTAGCATCGCTATTTTCTATTAGATCTTTTACAAATGCTCTCCCTCAACCCTCATATTACTTGAGATCAATATAGATGCTGAATACTCAACCATGGCAAAATCCACTGTTTATGATATATTGGTTTTAATTTATATTCATTGTGATACCAATTTACATTTTTATTTAAGTCTTCATGGACATATGTGAGTTTTATAAGGTGTGGGCAGCTGTTTACGCAGATAATTTATTGGGTTTTGTGTAAAAAATATCAGCACATAGGTTTATTGGTTACACATTTTTTCATTATTCTCTCACACTTATTTGATGGTTTGGTGGATGAGGAATCCGTCAAAGGGCTGGTACTCTTTCTTAAGTAACAAAGGAAGGGAAGTTTTACAATTCCTTATAAATACAAATACAAGAGTTTTAAAAAAAAAAAATGGAACCCTTCAAGGATTTTGCAGAGTTTACTAATTAGTCTAATGAGATAAATAAAAGTATGGAAAGGCAGGATCAAGAGAATAGAATAATAAAGAAAAATAAATCCCAGAGGTATATGAATGACTATAAAAACAAACAGGTATTTAAATGGCAAAGTAAATTAACAAGTAATTAACCTATTTCAGTAAATACCACTCTAGAGAAAGATATAAATGCAGTGCAGGTAACACCTAAAGAAGCTGATATGTATAGGACTCGGGCGGTGCCAAGAGAACTATTGGAGTTAGGTCTAAGGGAAGGGTGGAAAATGAAAGATTTGAATCGAGGAGCCCCTATAATGGGTAAGGATTCGGAATAGGTCAGATGGATTATGGCTATGACTGGCATAGCCAAAACAGGCCAAAACCTCAAAGACCTAGATACAGGAGAGCTTCTACACAATATGAACCTCTACCTACAAGGAATAGATTTGGACCTTTGCAGGGTGATTATGCTAAAATGGAAACTCTGAGACCTTTTTAGGGAATTGGAGACGCCCAAATCAGGGAAGACCCAGAATGGACAGATCATCAGAAAGAGAAGGGAACCCATAGCAGGTAGGAAGGTCCAAAAGAAAAAGAGAGTATTAGGGATTTATATATTTTGTTTGGGATACAGCTTAAAAGAAAGGAATTACAGGTTCTAGAAAGTGGTCTCAATTATACTCCATGTAAGAGTCTTAACAAATTCAAGGCCCACAGCATGTGGGTATTCAGAAGTTGATCAGAAAGCTAAATCTTAAAAAATATTATGTGATATACCCACTAGTGACAAATAGAAAAGGGAATATAGAGGAATTCATACCACCTTGAGGAACGAGTCTATCTTCAATCCTCACTCAGATTGGGGATTACAGATATGTGGAAGTAGTTAAAAAGATTGTACTGGAAGATTTAGAACATGTTCAAGTTAAAAGGGTAAAGAACCTGGAATATATTAGAAATGGGATTGGGCAACTGGAAAAAATAAATTATATTGTTATCAGACCAGCAGATAAACAGGGGGTGGGGAGTGTATTGTGGTTTGGTTCAGGGACTAATATAAATGAGAAATAAATAATTTGTTGAATGATCAGAAAAATGATTAGGTTCTGGCTAGTAATCCTTACGGCTTCACAGCTGGTTGCCTATTGCGCATGCGCGAAGTGCGCTGCGCTTTCTGTATGGCCCGGCAGCGGGGGAAGGAGGAGGGGGGCCGAATTCTTGAGCGATCTCACCGCGGCGAGGTCTCCCGGTAGTGGGGACAGGTACCTGTCAAATCCAGGTACCCGTTCCCCCCCAAAAGGTGCCAAATCTGGCACCGGTGGGGTGTAGGAGGCAGATAAGCGTAGCTTCTCTTTTTGGGTGGAGCTCCACTTTAAACAGCACATCAAACCTTGCTGATGCAGTATAACTGCCTTGTGTCTTGTCTCTGTGCTTAGCCTTGCCATTATGTAGGACCTGTGACATGAAACTGTCTTCCACAACCAGGGTTTGGTTGTTCTGTTTCAGTTAATGACTGTGTTTCAACCTACACATGAAATTGATAGACATTAGCACCTGCTTGGTATAATTGGTTAATCTTACACCTCTAATCCTCCAAATTCCTGAATTTTGTGAACGTGTCAAAATTGATGCTGGTTTGAAGCCAAAGGGTAGTCACACCAAATATTGATTTGATTTAGATTTTTCTTCTGTTCACTACTTTGCATTTTGTAAATTGATAAAAAAATATACAAATAAAATATGTATTTAAAAGCATTCTTATCTTACAGCATTTCTTCACACCTGCCAAAAACGTTTGCACAACACTGTAAATATAACAGAAAATACCATATTTGCTACAGCTAATGTAGCATCATTATAAACAAATATTGATCATTAGGGGGGGGGGGGGGGAGATTGAGGCAGCGCAATGGGCCCGGATAAAGACGAAAGGTTGGATAGGAATCAAAAGAGGTTTAGTTTGAAATGCTTGGAATTTTGTTTGTGTCAAATTATATCTGGTATGAAAGTAAATTTTACAATCAAAGTAACGTTTGATAACAAGTTGCTATGGGAGCCAAATTTGTGCCCATCATTGCTAATGTATATATGGCAAAGTGGGGAGGGGGATTCATATTGAAAGATAGACCTTCACAGCAAAAATTATAGAGGATAATTTTATTGATGACTTGATTGTTTTATGGGAAGGGGACCACAACAGTTTACAGGCATTTATAGATGAATAGGAATGAGAGGAATATAAAATTAATATGGGAGATCAGCAGAGATAAAATATATTTTTTGGACTTGGAAGTTATTAAGCAAGATGGGGAGGTCTTATAGGACATTATTTCAAAGCACAGGCGGTAATGCCTATATACAATATGATAGCTGTCATTATAGGCCATGGTTAATCAACATCTCAAGGGGGGGGGGCAATTTATGCGAATTAAGAATTGTACCGAGGAAGAGGATTTTGATCATCAAACTGAGAGATTGGTCTGTATATTTATTGACAAGGGATATGATGCAGAATTTGTGAATTGATGAAAATTGGTAAGGTACAGGAAATTAATATGGAAGATCTTATTAAAGATAAAAATAGGGATTGTATTGGAAAAGATTTTCAGACAGCTATAATATTGAATTATAGTGTGTTCAGTATATATAAAAAAAAATGATCAGAAGGCACTGGCCTATACTAAGGAAGGATAAGTATTTCAGATCTGTTATTTCAGACAAACCGAAAGGGCCCCCACCCTAAGAGATAAGCTGGTCAGGAGTATGATAGACACTCCAGTTCAGAAGCAGTTTACATTTTTTTTATGGTAAAGGGTTTTATGCATGTGGCTACTGTTACAGTTGCTGAAGGGTCAGGGGGAAAAAAAATAAGACAAGGCAATTATTTAGGTCACTTATCACCAGCAAGAAATATAGGATACATGATTTTATAATGTGCTCTACTGAAGGGGTGGTCTATGGACTTGGAAATGCTCTTTTGGACTACACTATATGGGATGGGCAAATAGGACCCTGTAGTGGCATATAAAAGAGCATGTATATAATATTAGCATTGTTTTTTTTAAAAACATCATATATGTAAACATTTTTCATTGGTTCATAATAAGGATCTGAGTGGCCTACATTTTTGGGTATAGAAAGGTATAGGAAAAATTGGAGAGGAAGTAATAATATCAGAGACCTCAGTAAAAAAGAATCCTGGTGAATATATGAGTTGAAAACCTTAATCCTAAATAGATTAAACATAGATTTCAATTTAAACTTCTTCATCCATGATTTTTAATGATTTTTAGGGCAATACACAAGGTGATATGCAAACTGAACACTAGGGGTGAGATATGGTTTTTATATATATATTACATTTTTAAAAATAATAATTAGCATTTTTAATAAGTCTTTTCATAAAGTTTTTAATATTTATGAGGGTTTTAAATATTAGTGAAGAATAAGGCAATAGTTTTTATGTTGGGGTATCTATGTGGCTGGCATTCTGTAATGTAATGTTTTGCTCCACTGTATCAATATTGCTATTCATGATGAAATGTGTTTTGTATTGTATAACCAGAGCTCACATTTTAAGTCATACATGCTATTGGAACTTCATATGGCAATAAAATGTTTTTACAAACATTTACCTTTTTTTTAATCAATTTAACCCCTTTTTGCTGCTAAAAAATCCTTTGGGGGAACTTTTCCTTATTGCAATTCTTTCGGGGTGTGCAGCCTCTTCATTTCTAAATGTGTGATTTCTCCATTAAGTTTAGATGGATTAGATATATAATGGAATAGGCTTAGAATTTTGTTTAATGAAGGTATTTGGCTCCATCCATCTTCCCTTCAACTCTGACTAGCTTCCCTGTCCCTGTTGAAGAAAAGCATCCCCACAACATGATGCTGCCACCACTATGTTTCACAGCGGGGATGGTGTGTTCAGGGTGATGTGCAGTGTTCGTTTTCCACCATTCCTAGCATTTTGCATTTAGGCCCAAAAGCAGAATTTTTGTCTCATCTGACCAGAGCACCTTCTTCCACATGTTTTCTGTGTCCCCCACATGGCTTCTCGCAAATTTCAAACAGGACTTCTTATGACTTTCTTTCAACAAAGGCTTTCTTCTTGCCACTCTTCCATAAAGGCCAGATTTGTGGAGTGCATGACTAATAGTTGTCCTGTGGACAGATCCTTCCACCTGAGCTGTGAATCTCTGAAGCTCCTCCAGAATTACCATGGGCCTCTTGGCTGCTTCTCTGATTAATGCTCTCCTTGCCCGGTCTGTCAGTTTAGGTGGACGGCCATGTCTTGGTAGGTTTACAGTTGTGCCATACTCTTTCCATTTTCAGATGATGGATTGAACAGTGGTCCGTGAAATGTTCAAAGCTTGGGATATTTTTTATAGCCTAACCCTGCATTAAACTTCTCCACAACATTTTACCTAACCTGTCTGGTGTGTTCCTTGGCCTTCATGATGCTTTTTGTTCACTAAGGTTCTCTAACAAACCTCTGAGGGTTTCACAAAGCAGCTGTATTTATACTGAGATTAAATTAAATTAAGTGGACTCTAATTCATAATTAGGTGACTTCTGAAGGCAATTGGTTCCACCAGATTCTAGTTAGGGGTATCAGAGTAAAGAGGGCTGAATAATTTCAGTTATTTATTTGTAAAAAAAAAATCAAAACCATTTATCACTTTCCTTCGACTTCACAATTATGTGCCACTTTGTGTTGGTCTAACACATAAAATCCCAATATAAATACATTTACAATTTAAGTTGTAACATGACAAAATGTGGAAAATTTCAAGGGGTTTGAATACTTTTTCAAGGCACTGTACATTTCAGCACTCCTTTCTCAATTTTGAACCAGTCAGTTGTTCCATGTCCTGATCTAACTGTGTCTTGACTTGCATACGGGATTTTCGGGCCTTGTCATACAGGATCACTAAAATGTACAGGAAAATAGCCTGCTTCTATGTATCATTCCCTCGTGAGCTAGGTATTGTTCCCTAATTCACAAAAACTTTTAACAATGACTGGACAGTTTAACAAACTTTTCCATCTTTTTATTATAACCTTAAACAATACTTTTTTTTTTTTTTTGTAAATTATGTTTTTATTGTTTTTTTCACAGTACAGAAAACAGCACTCCACACAGCGTGGAGACAGCCAGCCACAAAATTTGCCGGTGTATACAGTCATAAAACAGAACACAAATTATCACATTAAACCTGTGACACTCCCAACCCCCCCCCCAAAACCAACAAAGTATACCTCCCCCCCCTTGCCTAGATTGGAACACAGATGTCACGGGCCAGCTACCAGAGGCGGCCCGCCATGATTGAGAAGTACAGTCCAGTAGCTCCCTGTAGAAACAAGTTGGATAAAGCTTATGAAATCAGTTCCCCCCTCGCCCCCAAACCCCCCCACCCAGACACAGGACCTCAGGAAAGGAGACACTACCCCATCCCTACAATTTTAATAGATCAATCAGATGCCGTATCTATAGTAGCCATCCAACCCCCCCAAACCTTGTCAAATTTAGTCAGTGCCCCCCTACTCAAATAAGTGGCTTTATAAAAGGGTATTGCTTTATTGACTAACGCTTTCCACGCGTCAACAGTAGGAGCTACAGAACACTTCCATGATAGGATGATGCGCTTTTTAGCGTAGTACAACAAAAGCATGAGTAAGGTTCGTATAGCCCTGGTAGTGGCCAGGGGTTCAACCAAATGTAGGAGACAAACCTCAACAGACATGGGGATAGATATGGATGTGACCGACCTAATACAGTCAGCAACGGCCTGCCAGTAGTGTTTGATTGGAGGACACTCCCAAAAGATGTGCATAAAGGTGGCTAAGGGTGCAGAGCATCTCCAGCAGAGAGAGCTCTGCGTCCCATACATCCTTGCCAGTCTTGCCGGAGTAAGATAAACTCTGTGCAGAAACTTATACAGGATCAGTCTGTCCCTACTCGAGACCAAACATTGAAAAGCCATCCCCCACATGTCATCCCAATCATCTCTGTCCAACCCCGGGGCCACAGCCTCCCAAGCATCTCTGCAGGGTCTGAGTAGGAAAGTAGTTTCCGGGAACAGGTCTTTGTAAAAACTGGAAACTGGTTTTGATAGAGATTCGCTGCGCGCCAATAGCTCAAGATCACTGGGCTCCAGGCTAAGGGTCCCCCCAAACTGCGAGTGAAAGGCATGCCTCAACTGCAGATACCTGAAAAAGTGGGAGTTGGGTAAATCATACTTTTGTTTCAGTTCATCAAAGGACAATAGGGTACCATCGGACACAACATGGGCCAAAAGCTTAATTCCATACCCCGTCCAAACCGCCGGGTCCGGGTAGCAGAAAAAATGTGGTAAGTTGGGGTTCTTCCACAAGGGGAGGCTAGGCGATAATCTAGTAGAGCTAGGTGACCGCAATCCCTGGACCACAGCCCAGGCCCTCATCACTGAGTGCATGGAGTGCGTCAAAGGGTAAGGAGCCCTCAGGCCCCTGTAGACCAAATGAGACAATGCCTCATAAGAGCCCACACAGGCAGCCTCCAGGGATACAGACGTATCATCCGGAGGAACAGTTAACCAGCGGTGGGCCACCGCTAATTGCCCAGCCAAAAAATATTTGTGGAAGTTAGGGACTGCAAGCCCTCCCTCCCCACATGGCTGCTGCAAAATCGCCAATTTAAGGCGAGGGACGCCTCCCTGCCACAAAAAGGAGGAAATCATGGTATCAATGGATTTGAAAAGGGACTTGGGAATCCACACTGGAGAATTTCTAAGGGTATATAGCAATAGTGGCAGAATTTTCATCTTAATCAGATTGATTTTCCCTATGAGGGACAATGGGAGATTTTTCCAAGCCTGAAATTTTTTAGATATTGCAATGAGTAGCGGAGAGATATTGAGATTAACAAAGTCCGTCACAGAGTTAGTGATCTGAAGCCCTAAGTATTTAATTTGGGAGACCCACTGCAAAGGAACGTCAGGATCAGCCCGATCAGGGACGGGTGGGAACACAGGGGAAGTATCTTAGACTTAGTCCAGTTAACCCGGAGCCCAGAGACTGTAGCAAATTTTTCCAAAAGTGACAACGCCGCCCGTAGAGAAGGCCCAGTATCTCTGATAAACAACACTAAGTCATCCGCATAAAGTGCTGTGGTTTCAGTTAGGGTGCCTACGCAGATGCCCTGGATTTGGGAGGAAGAACGTAGCGCAATCGCCAGAGGCTCCATGACGAGAGCAAACAGGCCGGGTGAAAGCGGACACCCCTGCCTGGTGCCCCTGGACACCGGAAAAGTCCCAGACACCCCTCCATTAAAGCGGAGGGCCGCAACCGGGTGGTCATACAACAACGTAATCCATTTAAGGAACCTGGGGCCGAACCCCATGCGTTGCAGGACATAGGTCATATAACCCCAATCAATGGAGTCAAAGGCCTTCTCCAGGTCAAAGAACACCAGAGCCCCCCCCGAAGACACCTCAGCCCCCAACTGTGTGTGAGTAAACACCCGTCTCAGGTTTATATCAGTGGCTTTCTGGGGCATGAATCCAGTCTGGTCAGGCGATACCAAGAGGTGTATAATTTCCATCAGTCTATAAGCTATCATTTTGGTGAGGATTTTCAGATCCATGTTTAAGAGCACTATGGGTCTATAGGAAGAACAGCAGAGAGGGTCCTTATCGGGTTTGGGGAGTAACACAACATGCGCCTCATAAAAAGATGCCGGAAGGTCCCCTAAGTCAAAACAGTCACTATATAGTTTTAAGAGTCTGGGGGATAAAACATCTAAATACTGCCTATACCACTCTGCCGGGAGTCCATCCGGGCCCGGCGACTTAGAATTAGGGAAAGATGCAATGGCAGACGCCAATTCTTTGTCCGTGAAGGGGGCCTCCAGACTGGCCACCACCTCCTCGGACAACTCCGGGATCTGAAGGGGACCCAGCAGGTCAGTCAGGTCCTGGTGGTCATATGGCGGGATAGCTGAATAAAGTTCTGAATAGTAGGACACAAAGGCCTGCATTATGCCCCCACTATCTCTTATTATGGTCCCATCTGGGGAAGAGACGCACGGGACGACGGCATGCGCCCTAGTGTCCGCAGAGAGGTACGCCAACAGCCTCCCATTCTTATCGCCCCTCTCAAACAATTCCTCAGCCCTACTCTTGCGAGTGCAGTGGGCCAAGTCCTGAAAATGTACCAGAAGGGCCCTCCTGGCCATTTGCAGCTCAATCAGAGAAGCGGGGGAAGGCGCATTGGCATGCGCCTGTGCGCACAGAAGTTCATGGGCCTGCAACTCCTCAGATTTTGAGTTTTTCTCCATCCTAGCAGCCTTTATGGCCGACACATATGCCCCTCGTGTGGACGCTTTAAACGCGTCCCACACCACCGGCCCACCCGCTGAGCCCTCATTATGCTGCCAATATTCCTGCAAATGAGGTGAAACCAGGGCCTCGACGGAGGGCTCGTCCACCCAACCAGGGTGTAGCCTCCATACCCTCCTGCGGCCCCGAGCAGCGCAAGTCATTGCCACCCACAAAGGGGTGTGGTCAGAAAGACCCCCGGACAGATAACGGACCTCCTCAACGTGGGGCAAAAGAGCAGGGTTGGCAAATGCCAAATCAATGCGGGAAGAGGAGGTACTGACGTGGGAAAGATAGCAGTAACCTCTTTCACCAGGATGCTTCCACCACCAGACCTCCTCTAAAGCCGCCGCGTCTGCCCAAAGCCCCAGGTCAAGGTTCCGCGCCCTATTTGGGTTTGAGGAATCCAAGGAGTAATCAAGAATATTATTAAAATCCCCAGCCACAAATAGCCTCAGGGGGCCAAATGTGGCCACCTTGTCCAGGACCTGATAGAGAACCTCGTTTTTAAAGGGAGGGGGGACATAGACATTAACTATTGCAATTAATTGAGACTCAACAGTTAGGACCACAATAGCATAACGGCCACCCGGATCCGTCACCACATGTTCAATATTACATACCAGTTTCTTATGGATTAAAATAGCCACCCCTCTCGCATAGGAGGAGTAGGTGGAGTGTATGGCCCTCTGTATCCAGTTCCTGTTGAGGGACAGTATCTTAGAGCCCATAAGGTGGGTCTCTTGTAAAAGAATAATGTGGGGACCAAGGGTTTTAAGATATTGCAGGACCAGCGAGCGTTTAAATTTAGAGTTTAACCCACGGACGTTCCATGAGATAAGTGTAAGGTCACTCATCACGTTGGAGAGAATACAATATGGGGGAAGGAGAAGAGCACCAGACAGGGGAGGCCGGAGGGGGGAGAACCTGAACACAGAGAGCCACGGACCACCATATGACAGCCGTTACACAATAGGAACCATACTAGGCAAGGTACCCACCCATCTGCACCAGCTTGTGAAGCAGGGCGCAAGCAGGGTAAAAAAAATAACCCCAAACAACAACAAAAAAAGAAAAAGAAAAAAAGCAAAACAGTCCAAAAAATTTACAGTTCAACATCCCAACGCCCTGTTTGCTCTAGGCGAACCAAACCAAAAACACGCCCGAGAAACTTTGTTCCCAAGAACCAGAGAAACAGTAGTGGACAGTTCAGAGAGTTCATCCACTCAGTAGGGGGTCACTTCCAGTGGACACGTAGTATCATCCAGCAGGGCTCCCGATGATGAACGGACCAAAGACCCCGGGTAGTAGACACAGTGCCCTCCCCCCAAAAAGGTAGTTGCAGCTAGATGACCGCACAGTATCGGATATTCATGTGGGAAACAACAACCACTTGTCCCAGCAAGGGGACACGCAGTCCCAGAGTCAGGATTCACAACCAACCTGCCACTTGCACACATCTCTAGGCAATGGAGTCTAGCCATTCCGCCACCTCCACAGGGGAATCAAAAAATTTTGAAGAGCCACGATGAATAACCTTTAGACGACTCGGGTACAGCATACTGTAGACCAGGTTCTTCTCCCTCAATCGCTTGCGGACATCCATGAAAGAGCGCCTTTTCTTCTGTAAATCCGGAGAAAAGTCAGGATATAGATGTATGATAGCATTATCATGTTTCAATTCCTGATGCTTGCGGGCCTCCGCCAGGATCAGATCCCTGTCTTTGAAGTTGAGCAGGCGGACCAGAAACGCACGCGGCCATGCGCCGGCAGGCCTCCGACCAGTGGGCACTCTATGGGCACGTTCCACAACATATACTGGTGACAGGTGCTGCAGGCCAAGGAGTTGTTTAAAAAAAGTCTCTGCAAATACAACAGGGTTGGGGCCCTCCGCACCCTCAGGGAGCCCCACCACCCGTACATTATTGCGCCTGAGGCGATTTTCGGCGTCCTCAGAGCGCGCCATAAGGACTTTAACCTGCTGCTGCAACTCAGACACAGAGTGCAATGTGGTGGCAGTGGTGTCCTCCACAGCAGATATGCTGTGTTCTGCTTCCGTAAGTCGGCCCCTGAACTTGTCCATGTCCTGCCTAATAAGCCCACACTCTATGGCTAGGGTATCAATCTTACCCTCCACAGAGGCCTTACTGTCTGCAATGGCCGCCAGGATCGCCGCGGTGGACTGCTCCCCCAAGGGTTCCGGATCCTCACGAGATGCTGCCGAGGCTCCCTCCAGAGCAGATGTCCCGAGAGCCGCCATCCCTGGGTCCGTCTGTACCGCAATAGAGGTCAGAGACAGGGAGATGGCAGGCAAGATGGCCGCCGCACGAGTGACTGGCGGCGAGAGATGGCCGGATTTCGCTGCTGCCTTCTTAGCCAATTTACGTTTCCCAGTCATGGGGAGGACCGGGGTGTCCCCCCAGACCACAGCCCGGTGTTTGCTGAGCAGGATGGCAGGGGAATAGAAGGATTAAGGCGGGTTAACTGGACGGATGGCGGGAGCCTATGCTGCACACGTCCTTCCTCGCTCACATCCTGGCCACGCCCCCCTTAAACAATACTTTTAAGACAATCTAAGAAACAATGAAGCCTCCATTTAAATAGTTCCTTTGCCATGGTTTTGATAATGTGTCATTTCCATCAGTCAAGTTCTAATTGGAAGTGCAGAATGTTTGGATTCAATCAGATATGATGTGTGTATTTTGTACACAGTGGTCTGTGATTAACGGAGGATGATGCTATTGAAATGCAAATGATTAATTTGTAGAGAGATGCAAAACAAGAGCCAGTTATCTCCTCTGGATTTACGCCGCTTGTCATCTCTGCATTCTGATTGTTAAAATGCTGTTCTAATTGCGTGTTACGCTCTTCCACGTACACACCAGCTGTCATCCAGGTAATGAAATGTCTCAGATACACACAACACAGATCTGCATTCCATCTGTTTGGTGCGCTCTCTCATCTCATTTGAAGGATCAGAAAGGTTTCACTGAGGCCCGTATTCTAACAGTGGGTAAAATGTCCTTGGTCTAACTAAGAGCTTCAGGATTGGAGCCATTAAAAATAAAACTATTGCCAAATACAAATGACATATATGCTGCAGTCTCTTATTAGCATTATTACCTGTTTATCCTACCAGTAGATAAATTGGGGTTGATTTACTAATAGACTGTGCACTTTGCAAGTACAGTTGCTCCAGAGCTTAATAAATGAGGGGAAACTCTGCTGACTTCCCCCATCCAATCACGTGGAGACAAAAATGCTGTTTTTTTTTAAATTTCCATGCATGTGATTGGGTAGTCTTTGCAAAGCGAAGCTTCGTCTCATTTGGAGCGAGTACACTTGCAAAGTGCACAGTCAATTTTCTTTTAATAAATTAAAGTGGTTGTAAAGGCAGAAGTTTTTTTTTATCTTAAAGCGGAGCTCCGCCGGAAAAAAAAATATTAAAAGCCAGTAGCTACAAATACTGCAGCTGCTGACCTTTAATATTAGGACACTTACCTGTCCTGGAGTCCAGCGACGTCCGCAGCAGAGGACGAGCAATCGCTCATCACTCTGCTGCCCCCACCGCCATCCTCGTTGAGGGAACCAGGAAGTGAAGCCTTGCGGCTTCACTGCCCGGTTCCCTACGGCGCATGTGCGAGTCGCGCTGCGCTGTTCTGACTGGTCCTCCTGTGTTTTGGGAGCCGAGTGTCTCCCAGAACACTATGGGTATTCTGCGGGAAGTGACGTGCTTCCCGCAGATTTCCCGCAGAGAGGACTCCCGGAAGTGGGTGCAAATACCTGTCTTAGACAGGTATCTGCACCCCCCTCCCCCCTGAAAGGTGTCAATTGTGACACCGGAGGGGGGGAGGGTTCCGATGAGCGGAAGTTCCACTTTAGGGTGGAGCTCCGCTTTAATGCATGCTGCCCACAGTTAAAATGGTTGCAGCCAGACTCAGTGGAGGGAGATTTCTGCAGCATATTTGGCAAGTACAGAATCACAGTATATATAAAATAATATGCAAAGTGGTTGGAGGGAAGCTTCAGGATGGCAAAAATGTTTTTATTACAAATTATGGGAGCAGTCTGCATTTCCTCTTTAAGTTAGGATGGACCTGAAGATGCAGCACAGGCCCCCCCAGGTAATTCAGGGCTGGGATACATTCTGGTTGCACTATGGAGTAAAAAAAAAACAAATACTTTCCTGGTACTTACACTTGTAATATATCTATAAAGTGCCATGCTAGTATACCTCTCCAACACAAGACATGCATTCAATTTGCATTCAAATTGCAACAATGTAATCAGCTATCTTAAAATAACAATTTGCATCTCTTCTCTGTTGCTCACATAAACCATGGCAAATTTTGTAAGAAAAAAATTAAAAAGCCATATCATACTCAATATGATTTCTAAGTACATATCAGCTACCTAGAGGATTGGGAAATGTATCATTATGTTCATAAATGTGACAACACAGTCATAGGGTCACAAAGCTATGTGACATTATCATTTAGTATGAATTCTGTGTGCTGAGACGTTGCCAGGCACAACAGATAAATAGACCACATTTCAGACTCTTGGTGGTAGTTTTGACCTTCAAGCTCCCGACTGTTCTGTGTAAAGCCTGGGCCCATGCTGACTTATTTTAGAGATCTGAACTTGTGAATATTTTATCATCTTCAGATGTAGGAAACCGGTCTTGCTGGGTAAACTGACATTTAGAAAAACGGACTTTTAATGCAATATTTAGGACCTTCGGACGTACCTCAAGCTGTTTCCGTGACTGATTTTCTAAAGCTCACGCTTGAGTTTTCTGCATTTTGAAATTGCCAGCATAGTCCAAGCTCATTAACAATGCCACAGAGGGTGAGACAATGCTTGGATCAAGACATTCTCATGAAACCTTTGTGTGACCTGTGCTGTCACATGCAGATAGAAACCAGAAGATACTCTACTTTGCATTCAATTAAATCTCAGGCAGAGATTGGATGGCTCCAGGCTGTTGCCAAAAAGAGCTGAGATATGGAAAGAAAAAGCTATTTCAAGTTCTAAGGAGAAGAATCTGGGTCATGGTTGGATAAGGGCAGCTGGGGTGGGGCTCAGAAGGGCAATTGCTCCAAAGCTGTCTTTGAGCCTAAACTGTACCTGACTTTTTGTTGCAGATAAAGTCCTTTAAAACAAAGCACTATGGAGAGTAAAGTGACCCATTGCAAACAACAAGCAATATCTCTCTTGAGATTTATTTACATTTTTTGGAGAAGTATAATAGCCATATTTTATAAATTGGTAGCATAAAGATAAAAAAAGAAAAATGGAACATTAGCCCAGGTTCACACTGGGCTGCGGGAGTGAAGCCGTGTGAGTTCAGCTTAACTCGCACGATTTCACTCTCGCTGGCAGTCCCGATTTCAGCCGCGATTACAAAGACATCTGACACAGACATGGGCGTCCGCTAAAAAGTTTTCAGGGGGGGGGGTGCTTCAGCAGCAGCGATATACAGACGCATTTTACCCTTTCTTCGACCGCTAGCGGGGGTTAAAAGCGACCCCCCACGTTAAAATGTAAAAACACCCCACTGTGCCCCCTGCATCTATTAAATATCTCTTTGTCACTACTGTGTACCCCCTCTCCACAACTGCACCTCTGGACCCCTTTACATTACACAGCACCTCACAGCTCTGGACCCCTTTACATTACACAGCACCCTGCATCACTGGACCCCTTTAAGTTACACAGCACCCTGCATCACTGACCCCCTTTACATTACACAGCATCCTGCATCACTGGACCCCTTTACATTACACAGCACCCTGCACCCCTTTACATTACACAGTACCCTGCATCACTGGACCCCTTTACATTACACAGCACCCTGCACCCCTTTACATTACACAGCAGCACCCTGCACCTCTGGACACTACACACTGACCACTACACTGCACACTGACCACACTGACCATTTGTATGACGTGTCCTATGACGTCATGTCTCTGCAGTCACACACACACACACACATGTTGTAGGACATCTCCTCCTCCCTCCATACCTCACACACAGCCCGTCTCTTCTTCCTTCTCACCTTCAGCAGGTCCAGCGGGGCTGGAAGTGGGTGTAAGGGCGGCGGAGGGTGTAGAACACTGCCAATTTGGCCAACACCTTCTCAATTCCAGGGGGGGCAAATGACCCCCCTTGCCCTATAGAGCGGACGCCCATGGACACAGATGTCAATGTAAATCGCGGCCGAAATCGCAAAAAGTAGTACAGAAACGACTTTTTGAAATCGGTGCAGCGCCGCATTTGCGGCGTCGCACCAATTAGGACGGTGCCATTGCCGGCAATTTGCGGCAAATATCGCCGTTTTGACATGCGATTTGACATGCCAAATCGCATGTCAAAACGCACCAGTGTGAACCAGGGCTTAGAGAGATATTTGAGGTGTTATAGATATGATTAGATAATGGCCAAATGAATGTTTTCCTTTAACAGGAGCATCTGTATGTGGCATATTGGATGAACAGTGTGGGTCAAGAGTGGTACAAGTGGAAGGCATCCAAGGAGCAGGCTTTGTCAGAGTGGGAAGAGATGTTGTGGGAAGAGTTGGTATTGCCATGTAAAGGTTTGTAAGTAGCGAGTGGAAGAGGGAAAGAAAAAAGTGAGGTTGAAGAGGTGGGGAATAAAGGCAGGACAGAGCATTTATGAGCTCCTCACCCCCTCCCTCTCCACCTGGGGGGGGGGGGGGCTCGGTCTGTATCAATCTGCATTAGACACTTGAGAAGAAGTTAGGTGGACCTACTTTCGACTGGAGAAACCCATGCAGCTTTTAGCTGTGGACACGTGGATGTATCCTGTGGGACCCCCGAACCTGTTCCTCCTTACTTCTTTTCTTATTCTGCTCTGTTCTCCTTTTCACTTCTGGGCTCCTTTTGTCCTTTTTGTTTGCTTGCTTATCATGTGCCACTTAGGTCATCTCATCCCCAAGGTTGTGAGTTGTACTTATTAAACAGCAGCAAGACTGTCCCCCCACAACCCGCTTTTATACATTCCATTTGATGCTATTATGACTTCCCTATTTTAACCTGTCACACGGTGTGGATTGTCACTTGCCACATCACCTGCCACACATTGTGAATTGTCACTTGCCACGTCACCTGCCACACATTGCGGATTGTCACTTGCCACATCACCTGCCAGCAGTTGCGGATTGTCACATGCCACGTCACCTGCCACACGGTGCAGATTGTCACTTGTCACGTCACCTGCCACACGTTGAGGATTGTCACTTGCCACCAGATGCAGATTGTCACCTGCTGTGTCACTTTCCTGCTAAGGTGGTCTCCTGCTGTGTCCCAGAGTCAGGCAGCAAAGAGATGACGTAATCTCTCTGCTGCCCAGGCTGCCTGCACAGTGAGGGCGGAACTGCAGGGATGCAGGGCGGGCGCTGGGCGGCGAGAGATGATGTCATCTCTCTGCTTCCCTGCTCGCCGGCTCCCTGATTGGCCAGCAGCCTACTCAAACACCGAGCGACCCAGCTGCTTGCCAGCTCCCTCACCCGCCCACTCACCGACCAAGCCGCCCGCGGAACCACCGCGCTGTCACCCGCGGAACTGGCCTGAGGTTACCCGTGGAGCCGCCACGAGGTCACCTGTGGAGCCGCCGCAATGTCACCCGTGGAACCGCCACGAGGTCACCCGCGGACCTGCTGCAATGTCACCCGCGGAACTGCCAAAATGTCACCCACGGAGCCGCCACACTGTCACCCGCGGAACCGCCGCAATGTCACCTGCGGAACTGCCGCAATGTCACCTGCGGAACCGCCGCAATGTCACCCGGGCTGCCTGTCACCCTTTCTCTCACCCGCATACTCGGAGGTGGAAATTGCCCCGTTGCCACGCCTGGATCCACCCCTGCTTCCATTTGGCCACTCTACCATACAGGTCTGATTGGTGGAGCTCTATCAGAGTGACCATCGGGTTCTTGGTCACCTCCCTGACTAAGGCCCCCCCGATCGCTCAGTTTGGCTGGACGGCCCGCTCCAGGAATAGTCCTGGTGGTTCCAAACTTCTTCCATTTACAGGTGATGGAGGCTACTATGCTCATTGGGACCTTCAATGCTGCAGAAGTTTTTCTGCACCCTTCCCCAGATCTGTGCCTCAATACAATCCTGTCTCAGAGGTCTACAGGCAATTCCTTGGACTTCATGGCTTGGTTTGTGCTCTGGCATGCACTGTTAACTGTGGGACCTTATATAGACAGGTGTGCGCCTTTCCAAATCATGTCCAATCAACTGAATTTACAACAGGTGGACTCCAATCAAATTGATGAAACATCTCAAGGATGATTAGTGGAAACAGGATGCACCTGAGCTAAATTTTGAGTGTCATGGCAAAGGCTGTGAATACTTATGTACATGGGATTTTTTCATTTTTTATAAATTTGCAAAGATTTCAAACAAACTTCTTGCACGTTGTATGTGGCTTCTAGCCCTCAATCTCTCAGGTCTCCACCGATTCAACACTGCCTCTGCAAAGTGCTCCAATTAACAACGCTGCTTGGTTGGGGGGGGGGGTTAGGACATTGTTGATTGAAGCACTCTCCAGGAGTGTGCTAGACTGCTAGAGACCCCCGCCTGCTGCTCTCTGTGCGAGAACAGCATTCCAGCTCCCCAATGTGCTGTTGAAGCAGCACACACATTATAGGAATAAACAAAATAAAATTCCATGTTCTTTACTTGGTATACAATCTGACTGCACAATATGTAAAACAACGTGGTTTGAACCTACTAAAGCTTTCACTTTAGCAACAAGGAAGGTAGGAACATACCTACTCATATTGGACACTGCAGGTGTGCAAACCCAGGAACTCAGTGCAGAGATCTAACAAATGAGTCCCCCAAAAAAAAAAACGTCAAATCAAATGTCAGTTTTGGATAGACTGACCCTTTAAATATGCCAAGTGTTAACCTTCAACCATGAATAACGAAAGACAAACAAAAACTCCTACGCACAAGTGGAATACCGGACAGTCTGAAAGTAAACAGATAGATGACACTTGGCTTTGCTGCCTTCACGAATAGGGGTATCCTAGCGGTAGATAACAAGAAGAAAAAAGAAAGGCGCATGTGCATTGTCGTTGGATACATTTATTTAAAACAAAATAAAAGAATCCTACTTACTCAGCCGGGCTGAGCTCTGAGAAAGAAGACTTGTCCTCGAAACGTGTCAGCCGGCAGTGACCTTTGTCAATCACTCCGTGACCGATCTGAGTGGGTTCGTTTCTGGACGCATTGCTGCGACTTTGTGGCTCTTTTCAAACGCATGGTTTTAACGTTTGTTTGTAAGTAGGATTCTTTTATTTCGTTTTAAATAAATTTATCCAACGATAATGCACGAGGCTGGTGCGCCTTTCTTTTTTCTTCTTGTTATTAACTGTAGCGCTACCCCCAGTTAAGAGAGCCGCTGATATTGATTTGGGCCCTGTAGTGCACTGCTGTCAACCCCTGGCAATCGGCTCTAACCTCCCGTGGCACAGCTGGTGATAGAGGGATAGGACCGCGTGACCGCAACTGTTGGTGACGCAGTCCTATAACAAACATACACAGAATATACTTTAAAACTCCTATTAAAGTAAGCGGAACTGACACCAAATGTACTTTACCCAGATATTTTACTGAGGCTAATGGGCAAGTAATAAACAACAGTATAACAAGTTGCAGATCCCTGCAATAAACAGTAATAAAGATAAACAGAGTAATCAGAATAATTAAGTATTGCTATGCAACTCTAGCGCTGCCCTTTTACAGCTACTTCCCCTCATGGGTAGACTAACACCCAGCAATGTCTACCTATGCAGTCAGGCCTGACTGATCTAAATGGAAGTTCAGTGAAACAATATTCGCTAGCAATCTTTTCGGTGGTGCACTTGAAGAACAACTTTGTAATCCCAACGAATAGTAAAGATAAAGTATCTGTCTTTAAACAGCTCTCACCACCTGGACAAGTCCAAGTCCCTTTCCTCCATCGATTCGTCTAGGAACAGGAGTCCACCGACATCCAAGTCTTCAATCCTTCTGGTGTACTGCAGCAAGGAGGATTAGATGTCTCTAAGGCTCTGCTAGGCTGGCAGAGGGCTCTTTGGAAAGGAGCACACGGCCCAGGCTTCAGGCCTTGTGCACACAGCAGTTCAGCACAGACATCCTCTTGCTAGGAGAGGGGGGGTCCAAAGAGGCCGACCAAAACTCCGCCTCCCCTTTATAAAGTCTGCCCCAGCAGTCTCTGTTCTGGAGCAATGCACCCTGGGTGCTGCAAGATGTACTGGGAGATGTAGTCTCTCTCTCCTCTGCTTTCACTTCCATAATGTCTCTTTACTTCCTCCCGACTCACCTCTCACCTGGAACTTCTTGTCTCTCTGCATTAAAGGGGAACACCCCGCTACATAACCTTTAACCACTCTAATAGCAAACTGACTTGCACACAACAGATGCACTATTAGCACTGAGAAACATTTGCATTTACTGTAGATTGCAGGTTATAAATTAGCAAGCATTCTGGTCACTAGCTGGATCTATACAATAATTATTCAGGTTTTCCCTCTAGGCATTAGCAGAGGAAATAGGAATATTTTTTATTTTTCATATATTTCTTCAGGGCATGGCAGCTACTTAAATGTGACCACCAGCCGGCATAAAAAAAATCATTCATACATTTAAATAGGATTTTGCACACTAGGCATTTCCATTTCTTTATCTATGAACTCCAGGTACAGTACCTGTTTTAAAAAAGGTTACATTTACAAAGAGTAGATTTTAAATGAGTGGAAAGCAGGAGGGTAATTTTGTGGTGACATAGGGACTAAAATGTATGAACACTGTGTACAGAAAAATAGCACAGTTCTCCACATCAACCAGAGAAGACTTCACTTAAAGCCCAACTGAAGTCACTGAAATAGATATTCAGCCAAATAAACGTTTTATGAACAACCTCTGTTTTCATATTCCTTCCTCTTCTTTCTTGTTACAGCAGTTCTACTGGATATTTAAATATGACTGCAAAGTCCAATAGACTGTAGAGCAAGTGGTTCTCTCAACCTGGGGTCGGGACCCCCTCGGGGGTCGAATGATGATTTGCCAGAGGTCACCGAATCCTGGGCTGTTCTCCCAGCCTTTTTGTGGCTGCCCAGCAGGGCTGTCTCTGGAGCCTGTGGCCGCCCAGCTGGGCTGTTCCTGAAGCCCGCGGCCGCCCACTCAGCCTCTTCGCAGCCGCCCATTCAGTTCACGGCATGGCTGGGGGGCAGTGACTAGAGGAATTTGCAGTGGGAGGGGCTGGAGGAGACCCTATCTGCTGATTTCAGCATAGGTGTCACTGCTACGAGACACCACAAAGTCGGAGACACAGTGAAGCCGGAGACACAGTGAGTAACACTACCCGTAATTATAGTTGCCATTAAAAGTCCCCACTACAGTTCTCAGATCAGCAGATGACCTTGATCAAGAGCACCAAAGTTGGCTGATCAGAATTCCCCGCAGCATTGCCACTCATCCCAACTCCCCGCCAGCACTGCCACTCATCCCATTCCACCCACCCCCCACCAAGGAGTAAGAGGAGGAATAAAAATAGAGAATACATGGAAGGGAGAGGAAAAGAGAGGGTGGAACAAAGAAAAAGGGAGAGAAAGAATAAGAGAAAGAACAAAAAATACGGCTAGAGAGAAGGATAGGGAAAAAAAACAAGAAATTAAGATGGAGAGGGATAAAAGGGAAAGAAAGGAGAACAAAGAGAATGAGTGGTACATCCTAAAATGTACCATGAGGGGTTTTAATACTGTATGAGTGGAAGGGACTCAGGGAGCGCTAAATGTCCTTGGGTTAGGGGCGCAAATTACTTGTCTTGCCTTGGGTGCTGACAACCCACGCTACGAAAATAATTTTACTGTTAGGGGTCCCCACAACTTGGGAAATTTTATCAAGGGGTCACCGCACTAGAAAGGTTGAGAATCACTGCTGTAGAGTTTGACCACACCATTCAGCGCACTCTGAAACCTAAAGTTTAATCATCTTATCTTTTGCACTCCTTTCCCTCCTTCTCAAAATGTAATTACATTTTTTAAATAAAACCTTTCTGTTGTAGCGCTCACCCCTGAAAGGGCCAGCTGATTTGCCACATGTTCCTTTCCCAGATTAGTGCAACAACAGCCAGGCACTCTCAGGGCCGGACTGGCGTACCGGGATACCGGGAGATTTCCCGGTAGGCCACCTGCCCTGGGGCCGCTTTGAGTTGCGGCTGCAGTGCTCCTCTCTCTCCTCCTCCTGTGTATCATGGAGCTGGCTGGGTCTGTGTTCGGCGGCGGCGCTGTAACGTGGTCCCGCACCCCTATACCGGCTCGTGTGATAGTAGATAGAATCAGTGTTCCGCCTATCACACAAAATGGTCTAGGGGGGGCGGGACCGTGTTACAGCGCCGCCGCCGAACACAGACCCAGCCAGCTCCGTGATACACAGGAGGAGATGCCCGCTCGTACAGCCCGGTTCGGCAGGGGGGGCCGCATATAGAGGGAATGAGCTTTCTATATTCCTCCATGCAGCTGCTGAATGCTTGCAGGAGGGAGAGGAGGAGAATCAAGCATTCAGCGGCATGGAGGAATTTAGAAAGCTCAATTCCTCTATATGCAGCCGCCCCTGCTTCTCCTCCTATCCAACTTCTTTTACTGGCCCCTCCCAGTTCTCCTTGTGTTCCCTGGCTCCCCCCCAGTGCTCCCCCCATCACATTTTCCAGCCCCCCCCCCACAGATCTCTACACCCCTGTTCTTTCTGCCACCCTGCTCTCCAGCTCTCCCCATTCTTCTCTAGCCACCATCCCAGTGCTCTCCACTCCCCCCCAGTGCTCTACTCTCCCCCCAGTGCTCTCCACCCCTGTTCTTTCTCCTCCCAGTGCTCTTCTCTCCCCCCAGTGCTCTCCACCCCTGTTCTTTCTCCCCCCCCCAGTGCTCTCCAGCTCTCCCCATAACTCTCCAGCCACCACCCCAGTGCTCTCCGCCCCCCACAGTGCTCTCCAGCCCCCGTGCTCCCCACCCCTGTTCTTTCTGCCCCCCCGTGCTCTCAAGCTACACCCATCGCTCTCCAGCCCCCCCCAGTGCTCTCCGCCCCCGTGCTCTCCACCCCTGTTCTTTTTGGCTCCCCCTCCAGTGCTCTCAAGCTCCCCCTCAGCACTCTCCGCTCCCCATCCCTGTACTCTACACTCCTCCCTGCATTTTGCCCCCACCCATGTGCTCTCCAACCCCGCCAGTGCTCTCCACTTCCCCCTGCATTTTGCCCCCACCCATGTGCTCTCCAACCCCGCCAGTGCTCTCTGCCCCCCATAGTGCTCTCCGGCCCCCGTGCTTTCCACCACAGTTCTTTCTGGCCCCCACTGGTGCTCTCAAGCTTCCCCCATTGCTCTCCACCCTCAGTGTTCTCCAGCCCCGTGCTCTCCACCCCTGTTCTTTCTGCCCCCCCCAGTGCTCTCAAGCTCCCCCACAGTACTCTTCGCCCACCACACTCTTAGCCCCCTCAGTGCTCTTCAGCCCCCCCAGTGCTCTCAGCCTCCCGTGCTCTCCTCCCCTGTTCTTTTTGGCTCCCCCCAGTGCTCTCAAGTTCCCCTCCAGTGCTCTCCGCTCCCCATCCCTGTAATCTCCACTCCCCCCTGCTATTTGCCCCCACCCATGTGCTCTCCAACCCCGCCAGTGCTCTCACTTCCCCAGGACCAGAGGACAGGCTGACTGGGGCCAGAAAATGAGGACGGCTGAAGGTGCAGGTGGCCAGGGACCACTCCATCTCACAGCAAACAGATCCTCTGGAAGGAGCACTGTCCCCATCCAAAACGGGAACAGACCCTGCCTGCTGCTGGTCATCATGGATATCCTGCTGGCATGGAAGGTACCGTACCGAGCATTAACAACACACCTTCCCACAGACAGGGACTGCAGACTGGGACATGGGGCACAGGAGGGGCTGCAATTATGGGCACAGTGAGGCTGCATTTGTGGGCACAGTGAGGCTGCATTCATGGGCACAGTGAGACTGCATTCACGGGCACAGTGAGACTGCATTCACAGGCACAGTAAAGTTGCATTTGATGGGCACAGTGATGCTGCATTGATGGGCACAGTGAGGCTGCATTGATGGGCACAGTGAGGCTGCATTGATGGGCACAGTGAGGCTGCAATGATGGGCACAGTGAGGCTGCATTCATGGGCACAGTGAGACTGCATTCACGGGCACAGTGAGACTGCATTTGATGAGCACAGTGAGGCTGCATTGATGGGCACCGTGAGGCTGCATTGATGGGCACAGTAAGGCTGCATTGATGGGCACAGTGAGGCTGCATTTGATTGGCACTGATGAGGCTGTATTTGATGGGCACTGGTGAGGCTGCATTGAGCTCTTGTATCATGTCTGTAGTCTCTGACCATCTCCTGTATCATGTCTGCAGTCTCTGAGGGAGTCTGGAGAGGAGTCAAGAGTGGGAGCACCGCCAGGTTTGGGGTCATGGGAGAAGTCAGACGTGTGTGGACTGTGGAGAGGAGACTATAGGGTAAAACCAGAGCCACCAAGCTGGAGCCGACTGACTGAGCCCTGCATGGTGTGCCTGAGAGGAGGTCAGTGACAGCACCGCTAGGCCAGTCTGAAGGGGGGGTCACTGATGTAAGGGAGGAATGAATACGATAATGTTAGGGGTCACTGATATAAATTTTTCCCCCTTATATCAGTAATCCTCCCCCCCTTACCTTAGTGTATTCTTTCTGCAGAAGGTGGCCCCAAACACGTTCTGAGTTCCTGGGGCCTCCTTGATGATTGACCACTTTTAACTGTAATTTAATTTTGTTATAGAGATGACTGGTGACCATATGGTCACCGAAAATCTATATCGTCGTGAGCCAGCGCCGGCCGATTCATTCTCCGGGCCCCCGATGGCACGGGAGAGCCCGGAGAAGCACCGGATGGCAGGGAGAGGGGGGGATGTCCTATGTCCGCCTATAAGAACGATCAAGCAGCGGAACTGCCGCTATGATCATTCTGATGGTGCACAGAATCGCAGGCATGACAGAATGATATCTGAATGATGCCTGTAGCTGCAGGCATCATTCAGATATCCCCCCCTCAAAGTCAAGGACGTCATATGACGTCCTTGGTGGAGAAGTGGTTAAAATGTATGGTTTTCCCTTTCATGAACAAGAAAATAATGACGTTATGCTGTTGCGCTGGTATAATAATGCTGTGGGGCTGGGATGAAGTTTTTTCCAGGGCTGGATTTTATTCCCAATCCGGCCCTGGACACGCTGCAACAGTCACTCTTCTGGCTCAATAAGAGTCTAGGGCAGCCTTTTTCAACCAGGGTGCCTTCAGGTGTCTTCAGGGGTACCTTGGCAAAATGCCTAAAAATTGCCCAAAAATTGTAAACAGGCCAGCAGGTCAATCAAGCCTGTCTCTTATAGTTACACCAAGCCTCAGGTTTTCAGGTTGTACACTATTACAACCTTCTAGCCGCTGGCGTTGTAACAACCAATGATGTCATCGGTTGGTAATGAGGACGTTGGGCGCCTACACAGCATCCTTGTTTGCTTCTCCCCTGTACCTCTCCATCAGCACTGGGGTCAGATTAGCTGAGTGAGGGAGAGAAACTGAAGGAGAAGAGAAACATTTGAATAATAGTCAGTACCGGTGTATGAAGGTGTATTTGGTTTGGATGAATAAATCACACCTAACGTTGGGTGCCCTACATGTGTGGATGTTGCTGTGTTATGTAAAACAAATAGTTACCGTACATCTTTTGCATTTTATAACGGGGTGCCACAAGACCATGCAGGATTTTAAAGGGTGCCTTGACTAGGGGTTGCCCTTTTTTAAAATGTATTGCTGAATATACATGGACAGGGCATAGGGAGCTGTGGGATGCTCTGTGAAGGCTGAACAGTAATCAGAGGACACTCTCCACTTTGTCACTACTTCATAGGACAGTCCCTCTAGCAATAGCCCAGAAAACGGACAGTCCCGAGACACCATCAGAAATATCACAGGCTGGGCTGAGATGGTTGTAGACAGTCATCATAATATGGTTTAGTCGTGATACGATCAGAATATGATGGCTTTGATAACTCCCATTGTAACATCATTGATTGACATTTATTTGCACAATTAGGTTCTTCATTGTTTGTCTAAATCTCTTTTTAATAAAAATCATTGGAAAATAAATATCCCAGTTCAGGAAAGTACTAGTACTGATGCACAAGGGATAACAGCAGCAACAGTAACCAGGATCCTACACTCAGCTCTGTTTTTACAATGTCCCTGGATACTTGGATGCCTCCTTCTGATATCAGGTGGACATTTCCCCAGAGAAATCTCCAGACCAGGTCCTTAGTGAAAAACCTTGATTAGTTTCAGAGACCTTCAACAAACAGGCCCCCAGCTTTAGCATAGCTGAGACCTTAATGAGCACAGGTAAAACTTAAACTGGGCTTCTTAGAAGGACAGCAGCCCTTTAAGCTGGGAACTTCCCCTTCTGGACATAAACAGGGCTGCCCAAGACTCCATACTATTTATGCACTCACCAGCCACTTTCTGGGCACCCTCCCCAGGGAATGGCTGAGACAACATAAATATTCAGGCTGCTTATTTGCCTTCTTCCAGCTCACTATATTCTGGAATTCTCCAGAAGACAGGGGAAAGTAATCAAACCTGCAGCCTGTAAAGCCAAGAACAGCCCAAAGCAATCACAAACCGCTCTACTGGTTACAGAGGAGCCAAAAACATTTACTTAGCCTATCCAGCGACCTATGTAGTAGGGTTCTACACTGTTCATTACATACCTGATTTTACATATGACTTTACTGGGTCTCTGTGCTTCTCTGTGCAGTGCAGGTAGATTATGGCTGGTGTGAGGGGCCAACAGGGTGCTGTACATAGCTTCCTCAAAACATTACAATGTTCTGCAAGCAGTGGGTTGACTCTTGGGAGGAGTTATAGAAGTAACAAAATACCTTGATGGGTGGGTGTCATTCTGGAGGAGTGGAAGTTCCTAGAAAAACTGCATTTGCATGTAGACCACTCTAGGTAATGCCCCCATACAGGGCCACTGATAGGGCAGTACAACCAGCCCTGTTGTACGGGGCCCAGCCCTATCAGCTGCATAGAGGGGCCCAGCAAGCATTACAGCTCATTGCTGCAATAAATAAAAAAATAAAAAATCGAGCTTGGTAAACTTCTCCCCCGCTCCTACTTGTTTTATGGAGCAGAGCTATACCATTTTCCTGGGCCCCATCAGGTCAACAGAGGGCCCCAGGTGCGTACAGAGGAGGGACTATTTCTTCATTTTCGGGAGCGGATGTATATCCAGCTCTACCGCTACTCAATTAGTCCCGGCCGGCGGAGTGATACTATGATTCTCCTCCCGGCGCCGGCCGTTCTCAGGTGCTGAGATGCGAGGAGGCTGACAGGGAACAGGAAGGAGAGAGTGGCTGCAATGGACACAGTGAGTGAAGAAAGAATAAAGCATAGAATTCTCACTGTGTCCTTAGAATAGAACTCACAACACAGCAGGTTATCATTAGCATTACAATAGTCTTCACAGGCAGCACAGTAAGTAGGGGCTCTATCATGGCTCTGTGTCTCATGGCTGCTGTAGGGTGACCACCTTTCCAAACTACCATTCAGGGACACCCTCCCTCCCAAAAATCAGCTTGACAGTGATTGGACACAAGAGGCGGGATTTATGATTTCTCCAATCACAAGCAGAGGGTGGGGATTGTGCTCCTCCAGGCATTCCCGGCCAGGACAAGTACTGTCAGTGAGTAAAGCAGTGGTGTGGCAGCCTTTTTTGGGGGCATACGATTGGCCCGAGGGTTGTCTGTGTCAGTTTCATACCGGGACACTATTGTCCTGGAATGAATGTTCCCGGGACAGACCTGCAAAATGCGGGACTGTCCCGGGCAATCCGGGACATGTGGTCACCCTAGGCCGCTGCTGACTTTGTTATGGCTGTTCTGTGTTACAGTCTGTTATATACAGTACAGCCATAAGTTAACAAGTCAGCATACAGCCATGTCACATACAGCCATGATAGAGCCCCTGCTTACTGTGCTGCCTGTGATGATGACTGTAATGCTGATGAGCTGCTACTTTGCACTTCAGTTGGGGGAGCAGTAAACATGTGCAGTGGGAGCTGCATCCCCCCCCCCCCCCCTCAAAAAACAAACCACTTTCTGTCCAGCAACGCACCAGCAGGTCGCTGGATTGGAAGTGTGATATCTCTGTCATCACTGCAGCAATGATCGGATATAATTTTTTAGCCCCAGTGATTCTGCACAAAGTAAAAGAGGACCTGTCATGGCCCTGCTATCACGCGGGATGTTATTCATTCCCTGTGAAAGCAAAAAAAAAAAAAGAAAGAAAGATACAATGTAATTTTATTAACAAAATGCTTATGCGCAATTGCGAACGCACATGTTGGCCCCGCACGCATGTGTAAACGGCAACAAACCTGCCTTTTGTTTTGAGCCGGGGTTAGGGGTGGGGACAGGGGTGGGGTCAAGGGCATGGTCGAAGGGGCCCCCTGTCAGGTAGGCTGTACGGGGCCCCATAATTTCTAACAGCGGCCCTGCTTCCATATGATGCTGAGCCATCATGATTGAAAGAACTGAAATCCAATGAATATAAGGGGCCAGACAGGGACAGAAAGGCTGGGAAGGAATGGGCAACATGATGCTGGACACCCTCCAGCCAGGAAATGAGGCAAGTTAAGACTTGCTGTAGCTTGTGTGAGAAGCTCACAGTGTGCAGTGAAATCAGAGTAAGCGGTTTCAGTACAGGAGAAGAGCCTGTACAACTGTGCAAGATTGAAGGCAAGGATGGAGTTCAGCTTTAGATGTGGTCAGACAGCCCCTATCATCCCCAGCACTTTAACTGTACAGGAGTAGTGATGAGCCGAACACCCCCGGGTTCGGTTCGCACCAGAACCCGCGAACGGACCGAAAGTTCGCACGAACATTAGAACCCTATTAAATACAATGGATGCGAACGTTCGGATTCTAAAGTGCTAATTATAACGACTATTATCCATGTTATTGTCCGAAACAGAGTTTGGGAACCCGGCTTCTGCACCAGGGGACATGTATCAATGCAAAAAGAAGTTTTAAAAAGTAGGATTTTTAAAACAGCTTACCTGTAAAATCCTTTTCTTGGAGTACATCACGGGACACAGAGCAGCATAGTCATTACTATGTGGGTTACATAGAATTACCTTCAGGTGCTGGCACTGGCAACTTCCAAAACAGGAAGTACCCTCCCCTATATAAGCCCCTCCCATCCGGGAGTACCTCAGTTTTGTAGCAAAGCAATACGTGTCCCCAAAAGAGGGGTGGGAGCTCTGTGTCCCGTGATGTACTCCAAGAAAAGGATTTTACAGGTAAGCTGTTTTAAAAATCCTACTTTCTTGTTCATACATCACGGGACACAGAGCAGCATAGTCATTACTATGTGGGACGTCCCAAAGCAATGCCAAATGAGGGGGGGGGGGGATACACCATACATAAGCTGGGCGCCATCAGGCATGAGGATCCTTTGCGGCCTGCAACACACTGCGCCCAAAGGCGACATCCTCCTGACTTCTAACGTCCACCTGGTAGAACCTAGTAAACGTGTGTACTGAAGACCATGTTGCGGCCTTACAAATTTGAGCCAGGGAGGCCTGGTGATGCACTGCCCATGAAGTTCCAACTGCTCTCGTGGAGTGCGCCCTAACTTTGAACGGAGGCGGTCTACTTCTCAAGCCATAGGCTTGTATTATGACCTGTCGAATCCACTTGGCTAAAGTAGATTTTGATGCTGCCTGACCCTTTCTGGGGCCTTCCGGCAGAACAAACAAAGAATCCGTTCTATGAATCTGAGCAGTGGCTTTTAGATAAGCTTTAACTGCTCTTACTACATCCAAAGAATGCAATAACTTTTCCTCTACTTTTCCCCGAGCTTGGTTTGGGGAAAAAAGAAGGAAGAACCACATCCTGGTTCAAGTGAAACCTCGATACCACCTTAGGAAGAAAGGCTGGGTGAGGGCGTAATACTACTCTGTCCTTATGGATAACCAGATATGGCTCTTTACAGGACATGGCGGCTAATTCCGACACTCTTCTAGCCGAGCATATGGCTACTAAAAATATCAATTTTCTGGTGAGTAGAACCAAGGAAATGTGCCGCAAAGGTTCAAACGGCTGCTTCTGCAGAACCGACAGAACCAAATTTAGATCCCATGGGCATATGGGAGCTTTAATCGGTGGAATAATACGAGTCACCCCTTGCATAAAGGATTTGACAAGTGAATGCATAGCCAGGGGCCTTTGAAATAGTATTGATAAGGCCGAAACCTGGCCCTTGATAGTACTTAAGGCAAACTTCCTGTCTACAGCCCACTGCAGGAAGTCCAGAATTCTGCCTATAACGTACTTACGTGGATGCCATTTTCTGGCCTCGCACCAAGTGATGTACGCCTTCCAAACTCTATAGTAGATCTGCCTGGATACAGGCTTCCTGGCATTGATTATAGTTGATACCACAGAGTTAGAGAGACCTCTCTTCTTTAGGATGTGGGATTCAATAGCCAGGCCGTTAAACTTAGAGTTAGTAAGGAAGGGTGGTATATCGGTCCTTGCAAAAGCAGGTCCGGACGACGTGGAAGGGTCCAAGGACTCCCCACAGACATATTGATGATCTCCGCGTACCAGGCCCTTCGGGGCCACGCTGGAGCCACCAGGATCACCGGCTTCTTCTCCAACCTGACTCTGCGAAGGAGTCGAGGCAACAATTGTAGCGGAGGGAATGCATATATCAGTCTGAACTGATCCCAAGGGAACACCAGAGCATCCGAGCCGCAAGCGAGGGGATCCCTTGTCCGGGAGACAAATCTGTCCACCTTTGCGTTGAATCTGGATGCTAGCAGATCTACATCCGGTGTTCCCCACCGCTGACATATTGCTCGGAAGACCTCGGGATGAAGGGACCATTCCCCTGGGCATAACTGTTGGCGACTCAGAAAGTCCGCCTTCCAATTCTCCACCCCTGGAATGAAGACAGCTGATATACATGGGACATGCTTTTCTGCCCATTCCAGGATGTGACTTACTTCCCTCTGGGCTGCACGACTCCTGGTGCCTCCCTGATGATTGATATATGCCACTGCTGTGGCATTGTCTGATTGAATTCTGACAGGGGACCCTTGGAGTCTGGATGTCCAGGCTACTAGGGCATACCGGGCTGCTCGTATCTCTAAGAGATTGATGGGCAGGGTTTTTACTACATTTGACCATCTGCCCTGGAGAGACCATTGCTCCAGTACTGCCCCCCAGCCTATAAGGCTGGCATCTGTAGTGACCACCTTCCAAGATATCGGACTGAAGGGTTTTCCCTTCTGGAGATTCTGGGGGATCAACCACCAGCAGAGACTCTTCCGAACGGAAGGGGACAAAGCCATCGGGAAGTCTAGAGCCTGAATTTTTCCGTTCCAGGCTGACAATATGGCCCTCTGTAAATTCCTTGAGTGGAATTGGGCGTATGGCACAGCTTCGAATGATGCTACCATCTTTCCTAGCAGCCTCATGCACAGGCGTATGGACGGCTGTCTTTTTGCACAAAGCAGACGGACCAAGCCCCTCAAAGAGGATATCTTGTCTAGAGGTAAGAAAATCTTCCTCTGGTCTGAATCCAGCCGTAGCCCTAGATATACCAGGTTTTTCACTGGCTGTAGGGCTGACTTGTCCAGGTTGATGACCCAACCGTGAGATTCTAGATACTTGATTGTATCGACAATTACCACTTCTAGCTTGGCAACTGAGTGGTCCATCAACAACAGGTCGTCTAGGTATGCCATTATCGTTACACCTCGTGTTCTTAGATCGGCCAACAGTGGGGCCAGAATTTTTGTGAACACTCGTGGTGCTGTGGCCAGACCGAATGGTAAGGCTCTGAACTGAAAATGGCGCCCTTCTACTGCAAAGCGTAGACATTTTTGATGACCTGGAAAGATGGGAACATGCAAGTAAGCATCTTTGATGTCGATCGAGGCTAACCATTCCTCCCCTTGTAGGGCAGCGGTGACCGATCGGATCGACTCCATCCGGAAAGACCGGACGTTTAGAAATTTGTTTAGACTCTTTAGGTCCAATATGGGTCTTATGTCCCCGTTTGGCTTCGGGACTGTGAAAAGGTTTGAGTAGAACCCCAACCCCCACTCTTCCATAGGAACCTCCATAATTACTCCTTGGAGCAATAGTTGTTCTAACGCCAATAGGAGAGACCCTCTTTTCAGAGGGTCTCTTGGCATGCCTGACCACATAAAATGGGAAGGAGGAGACTCTTTTAACTCCAACTTGTATCCCAGAGTTACTGCGGAGAGCACCCATCTGTCTTTGATCGTCTCCCGCCAGGTCTCTGCGAACAACTGAAGTCTTCCCCCCACCCATTTGAGTGGGGGCAGCCCTTCATAGGCTTGACTTGGAGGCTGGTTTAGTACCCCTTCGGATCCAGGGTTTCTTATTACCCTGTGACTGTCCCTGATTTTTACCCCCTGAGTTTGACCGAGGAGGCCGTCGGAACTGCTTAGTAGCAGACGTCGCAGGGATAGGAGAGGTAGTCCTCTTAAAAGATGGACCCCTAGACCTCTTCTTACTCGGTAAGAGAGTACTTTTACCACTGGAAATCTTCTGCATATACTTATCCAGGTCCTCGCCAAAAAGGCGTTCCCCATGAAATGGGAAGCTAACTAAGAGCTTCTTACAGGGAGCTTCAGCAGACCAGTTTTTGAGCCACAGAAGCCTACGCATATGTACCAAAGACAGCGTGAGGCGGGAGGCCTGATGGATAGAATCCTTGATGGCGTCAACCGCAAAGCATAATGCTCTAGGCAGATCAGCCAGAGCCTGGGCCTGCTGGTCTGGCAAATCCCTCAGGACCATTTTCATTTGATCCTTTAAAGCTTGGCAGACCCCAATAGCTGCCACTGCTGGCTGTGTAACAGCCCCTGCTGTGGAAAAAGCAGATTTTAATAAAGATTCCAATTTTTTATCTACTGGATCTTTGAACATTTGAACATTATCTACTGGACATGTCAGTGATTTGTTCACAGAAGAGATGGCTGCATCCACCGTAGGAACATTCCATCTCTGGGTGAACTTTTCCTCCATGGGATAGATCACCGGAAATTTCTTAGGCGGAACAAATAGTTTATCAGGATGTTCCCAGTCCTGGTATATAAGTCCTTCCAATAATGGATGTATTGGAAAGGAGCAATTAACCTGGGGAGCTTTTAGCGACCCCAATGAGGAGACAGCAGTAGTTGATGGTTCAACAAGAGGCATTTTAAATGCAGATCGAACCATGTCAGTTAGGGTCTGGACCCACAATCTTTCAGTCTGTGATGCTGAAAATGGTTCATCTACTGTCGATTCCTCAAAAACAGAGTTAACCTCCTCCTGATCCCCTTCAGGTAGGTCGGTCCCTTCCTGGGACTGTTGCTCTGCCAACAGGCACTCTAATGGAGGTGATGGAGATCTGGCGCGCTTTCTTTCCTGTAGAGAAGAAGCGATCAATGCTGCCAATCTCTGCTCCAATCCCTCCAGAGTTGAGGAAAAAACCTCCTCTGTTATATATGCAGGAGCAGGTGGACTGAGGACAGCCGCAGTACCTGGCACTCCCGGGGGTTCCTTATGGGTATTAACCTCTGATTTCTCAGGGGAGGAGGGTGCAGATGACTGCTCCAGATCCTCAGAGCCCGATGGAGACCCCCTACACTTCCTGAGAGGTATATCTCGGAGTTTTTTAGGCGGCATATTCCTTAGTTCAAAGCTGAGGTATTCCAGCCGCAATACACCCCTTACTGAAATAGTCTAGTGCAATCTGCTGCTATGTACATCAGTGGGTGTCTACTTATGCGTCTTTCTGGGGATGCCTGTATCAACCGCCCGCTGTAAGCCCCTATACCATGCTACCAGCTCCTTTTCATGCTCTGTGTCCATAGCAAGCAGCGTGGACTGAGTCCTTTTATCTTGCTGGGACGCCCGCACATGCGCAGAAGCGCTGGGCGCACAGAGCGCGTCATCCGCCAGGTTCCGCCCACTTTTTGAAGCTAAATCTATAAAAAGAAAGCGTGTGTGCGCACGCGCGCGCGTGCATGTGTGCGCTCTTGGCGCCCTGTAGGGAGAGGAGCCAGGGTCCCTGTTTCACCAGGACTCGGGGATGGAAGGAAACTACTTGGCAGCATGACAGAGGAATGCAGCTTTCCTGATAGAGAGCTCACTCATCTGCCTGGACTTTCACCATGGAAGGAATAGTCCCAAGAAAAAAAGACGTTCCACAGCGGCCTCTAGTGGACAAACACAGGTACCGCACTTTTGTCTTTTTTTTTTTTTTTTTTTAAAACCTCCTTTATGAAAAACATTTCCAGGTTTACAGTTTTTAAAACTTCCTTTATGAAAAAACATTTCTAGGATTTCTTAGGCATATACAGCTATTAGCGGGAATACCTTTTAGGTAACAGGCAGAAAGACATATTAGGCTTGGGGGTCCCCTCAATAGAACCAAGTTCCTGAGGGGCCCCCACTTACCTTTTCCCCGCCGCAGGACTTTGTTTGGTCCACAGAAGCCCAAACTTCACCTTTCACGGCAGGCATTGTACTAGACCTTCAGGGACCGGGTTCCCAAGGATTCCACTCCCCTGGACCTGTATAGCACCCTGCACAGATAGCCTCTTGGTTTTGGGTATGACCAGAGCTCTGGATCCCAGGGTCCAGCCCTCCTAAGAGAGGCATTACAGGCAAAACCTTGCTCTTCTCTGCAAGGCCCGGGTACCGACCGTTTAGCTATGAAGCTTTTTTGGTCGGATCCGGAATAGCTTGCTAAGGCCCAGAGAACCTGTACACAAGCCCAGATGAATACATGTTAACCTTGGCCAACACCTTAGACACTGGCAAAAAACTGAGGTACTCCCGGATGGGAGGGGCTTATATAGGGGAGGGTACTTCCTGTTTTGGAAGTTGCCAGTGCCAGCACCTGAAGGTAATTCTATATAACCCACATAGTAATGACTATGCTGCTCTGTGTCCCGTGATGTATGAACAAGAAACGGACGTTTTCCGGGAGCAGTCATTTTAATGATGCATAAAGTGAAAAAAAAAAAGTCAAATATTCCTTTAAATATTGTACCTGGGGGGTGTCTAAAGTATGCCTGTGAAGTGCCTCGTGTTTCCCGTGTTTAGAACTGTCCCTGCACAAAATAACATTTCTAAAGGGAAAAAAGTCATTTAAAACTGCTTGCGGCTTTAATGCAATGTGTGGTCCCGGTAATATGGATGAAAATCTTTAGGAAAAATGGCATAGCTACCCCATCAACCCCCCCCCCCCCCTACCCCAGCCCAAGCCCATTACCAGCCCCTTTGGGTCTTGTATGGATATTAAGGGGAACCCCGCACACAAAATAAAAAAGGACCTATATACTCTGAACAGCCGTATACAGGCGGTGCATACAAGACAGGGACTGTAGGTTTGTTCTTATGTAGAATCTGTTTATAATTTTGAACAGCTGCATTGTTTAAGTGGAGCTCCATGGCAAATTCCTTTTTTTTAGTTTTTTGTAAAACATAGGGAACGGTTATCACCCCTGTCACATTTTTTTTGCTGTCTGTGCCCCTGTTCAGAACATTTCACCTCACTTTGCGTCCCAATGACAACTGTTTTTGAAATGTGGTGTTTTTATTGAAACAAGGATTGGTGATAAAGCATCAGTAGAGAGGAGACACCTTTCTCCCATATTAATTCTTACAGGAGAGAATTTTCCTTCCAAGGGGTAGATTTCCTCTCACTTCCTGTTGTCTTCTTCCGTTTGCAAGTAGTAGTCGTTTGTAAGTTGGATGTTTGAAAGTAGGGACCTGCCGTATATACTCTGCAGAAATTGGCCCCTTAGGTGTTGGTGTTGGCACAACACTGTAAGCACTCACAGTTACTCTTGGTGGGTGCTGGAACGCCCTGCTGTCAACTATTATATCAGGAATTGTAATAACATATAATTGTTGAACAGTGGTAGTAAAAATTGGGCCTTTGATGGTGGTGCTGGTGCCACAACACTGTAAGGCCTGACAGTTACTCTTGGTGGGCGCAGCAATGGGCCCTGCTGTGAATTATTAGATCAATAATTATAATGGCATGCCCCTGTTGAACAGGGGCTGAAAAATTGGGCCTTTGGTGGTGGTGGTGGTGGTGGTGTTGACACAACACTGTAAGGCCTGACAGTTACTCTTGGTGGGCGCAGCAATGGGACCTGCTGTGAATTATTAGATCAATAATTATAATTGCATGCCCCTGTTGAACAGGGGCTGAAAAATTGGGCCTTAGGCACTGGTGGCACAACACTGCAACCCCTCACAGATACTGTACTTGGAGCACAGCAATGAGCCCTGTTGCAAAGTATTGCATCAAAAATTGTAATTACACGCCCCTGTTAAACAGGGGCTGAAAAATTGGGCCTTAGCCACTGGTGGCGGCACCCATAAACCAAAATGATCTTCCAAGCTATCATCATTAATCGGATCATTGAGGAGGAGGAGGAGGATAGCCAGTCAACATAACAGCACAGACACTCAGCATCAGTCTTGAAGGGATGTGACATTTTAAAATCAATTAGTCTGTTATATCAGCATCAGGTGTGTGGTAGCTGGTGGTGATCCAAGACTGGTTCATCTTGATGAAAGTCAGTCGATCAACCGAGTCGGTGGACAGGCGCACCCTGTGATCCGTGACAAATCCTCCAGCAGCACTGAATGTGCGTTCTGAAAGAACGCTGGATGCAGGACAGGCCAGTAGCTCAATTGCATACTGTGCAAGCTCTGGCCAGTGATCCATCCTCAAGACCCAGTAAGCCAGAGGATTTTCGGTGGGGAAGGTGTCCAAGTCTGACCTTGCCCCTAGGTATTCCTGCACCATGTATATCAGACGCTGGCGATGGTTGCTGGAACCGATCATACTTTGGGGCTGCGGACTAAAGAATTGTCTGAACGCATCGGTCAGACGGCCACCTTCCCCCCCGCTCCTTCTTTGACTGCCCGAAGCCTCAGCAACTCGTTGTCCAGGACCAGGAGTTTGTAACCTCCCAGTCTCTGGGAACGCGTTGCACAGACCTTTCTGCAAGGCCTCCCGGAGTTGTCTCATCCTCTGCTCCCTTGTACCGTGGATCAAGGAGAGTGGCCAGCCAGTAATGGTCCCTCTCCTTGATCCGAAGAATACGAGGATCCTTCCGCAGACTTTGCAGGATCAGGGTGGCCATGCAGCGTAGGTTAGCTGAGGCATTCAGTCCGGAGTCCTCTGGGTCACTAAGGACGACATGATCCTCCCAGCCACGTACAAGTCCACTGGTTTCTTGGGACTGTAAATCATCCCTAAAAGACTGCTGCTGATGATGCTGAGTGCCAGCCTCCACCTCCATGCTGACACAATCCTCCTCCTCCTCCTCCTCCTCCTCTTCCTGTGCGATGGGTGGGACAGAAGGAACACTGTCTGGGTAAAGGGGGCCTTGAGAGGCAAGGAAGTCCTCCTCTTCCTGCCTCTGTTCTGACACAATCCTCCTCCTCCTCCTCCTCCTCCTCTTCCTGTGCGATGGGTGGGACAGAAGGAACACTGTCTGGGTAAAGGGGGCCTTGAGAGGCAAGGAAGTCCTCCTCTTCCTGCCTCTGTTCTGCCTCAAGTGCCCTGTCCATTATTCCACGCAGCGTGTGCTCCAACAGGTGGACAAGAGGTACAGTGTCACTGATGCATGCACTGTCACTGCTCACCATCCTCGTGGCCTCCTCAAATGGTGCCAGGACAGTGCATGCATCCCTGATCATGCCCCACTGGCGTGGTGAAAAAAACCCGAGCTCCCCTGACCCTGTCCTGGTGCCGTAGTCGCACAGGTACTCATTGATGGCCCTCTGCTGCGTGTGCAGCCGCTGCAGCATGGCCAACGTTGAGTTCCACCTGGTGGGCATGTCACATATAAGGCGGTTCTTGGGCAGGTTCAACTCCTTTTGAAGCTCAGCCAGGCGAGCACTGGCATTATAAGATCTGCGGAAATGCACACAGACTTTCCTGGCCTGCCTCAGGACATCCTGTAAGCCCGGGTACCTGCCCAAGAACCGCTGCACCACCAGGTTAAGGACGTGAGCCATACAGGGCACATGGGTCAGTTGTCCCTGTCGGAGGGCGGAGAGGAGGTTGGTGCCATTGTCGCAAACCACCATTCCTGGCTTAAGCTGGCGTGGCGTCAACCACCTCTCGGCCTGCCCCTGCAGAGCAGACAGGACCTCTGCCCCAGTGTGGCTCCTGTCCCCCAAACACACCAGCGCAAGCACGGCATGGCATCTTTTTGCCTGCGTACTTGCGTAGCCCCTTGAACGCCTACGGAGCACCGCTGGTTCCGAGGACAAACCACAGGAAGAGGCCATGGAGGAAGAAGAAGAGGAGGGGGTGGAGGAGAGAGGTGTGTCACAACCAGTAGTAGCATTTTGGAGGCGTGGCGGTGGAACAACCTCCAACACTACTGCACCTTGTCCTGCATCCTTCCCAGCTGCCAAAAGAGTGACCCAATGGGCCGTGAAAGAAAGGTAACGTCCCTGTCCATGCCTGCTGGACCATGAGTCAGCGGTAATATGCACCTTACCGCTGACCGCCCTGTCCAGCGAGGCCAAGACATTGCCTTCCACATGCCTGTAGAGAGCCGGAATAGCCTTCCGTGCGAAAAAGTGTCGTTTGGGAACCTGCCACTGAGGAACCGCACATTGCACAAACTCACGGAAGGGGGCCGAGTCTACCAACTGAAAAGGCAGCAGTTGAAGCGCTAGCAATTTAGCCAAGCTAGCATTCAACCGCTGGGCATGTGGATGGCTGGGAGTGAACTTCTTTCGACGGTCCAGCAGCTGGGGCAGGGAAATTTGCCTGCTAGAATCGGACGTTGGTGTACTGCTAGCAGAGTGCCCGCAAGTACTTGCCTGTGACACACCTAATTCTACACCTTCATTCCTCTCAGAGCAGGTTTCAGAGAGGAGTGAAGGTATAGTGGGGTTGGAGATCCCAGCTGATGCGGTGCAAGAAGAGGTCAGCTTTGTTCTTTGGTGTGGGTCTTTAAGGTAGGCTTGCCAACGAGCTGCATGGCAGGTCAACATATGTGTGATCAAGCATGTGGTGCCCAAGCGGCTGATGTTTTGGCCACGCGATATACGCTTGAGACATATGTTGCAAACAGCAGCTGTGCGATCTGATGCACTCGCCTCAAAAAAGGCCCACACCAAAGAACTTTTTGCATGACGGGCAGAGGCAGCGCCCTGCACAGGCGGAGCTCTGCGGTGTGATTCCGTCGGTGTGCTGCCCATACGCTGGCCACTCAAGGGCATCCTGCCTCGTTGGAGATGTGCCTCCTCCTCATCCTCCTCCTCCTCCTCTCTCCTATTAGGCGCCCACGTGGAGTCAGTGACCTCATCATCCCCTCCCTCCTCATCACTGGAGCCAATCTGGCAATATGCTGCAGCTGCTGGAGCATGACTGCCAGATTGGTGTCCTTCTTGAGCATCCCCTCTCTCTGCTCTCACGCTGCTGCCTTCCTCTAGCTGGGTATCATCATCAGATCCTTCCAAACGCTGGGCATCCTCCTGGAGCATGTACCCAACACTGTGCTCAAACAGTTCGGGGGACTCCTCAGGAGGAGGGCATGGTGGGTCTAGGGAAGGATTGACTAATGAAGATAATGATACCAGAGAAGAGGACGCTTTGGCAGCTGCTTTGCCAGTACCCTGAGCCTGGGTGAGAGAGGATGAGGAGGATGAGGTGGGCTTGGTCATCCACTCTACCAAGTCTTCGGCATGATGTGGCTCAACATGTCCAGCTGCCGAAAACAAGGACAAGCGTGTCCCATGGCCATGTGCTGATGACAATGCACCGCGTACACGACCAGCACTGTTGCCCCCAGACACAGAGCCTGTTTCCCCTGTTTTTTTGCCTCCTGACTGTCTGCCTCTCCTTGGTTGCCTTCCAGACATTTTAATGGATGGCCTGCAGGGAGATGGGAAAAACAGCAATAAGGGCTACCTTCAGGTGTATACTGTGCAGGAGGCTTAGCAACAATGACACTGACACTGTCCCCTGCCTATCCTTCTCTGTCCCTAAACACAAGGATTGAAAATATGGTTCAGCAAAATAGTTTTAGAACAGAATAGCACACTGACACTTTCCCTCACTGTCCTACTCTGTCCCTCCCTACAAACAAGATTTAGCACAGAATAGCACACTGATAATTTCTACGAGTGTCCTTCTCTGTCCCTAAACTCAAGGATTGAAAATATGGAACAGCAAAATTGGTTTAGAACAGAATAGCACACTGTCAGTTTCACTCACTGTACCTCTCTGTCCCTCAACTCAAGGATTGAAAATATGGAACAGCAAAATTGGTTTAGAACAGAATAGCACACTGTCAGTTTCACTCACTGTACCTCTCTGTCCCTCAACTCAAGGATTGAAAATATGGTTCAGCAAAATAGTTTTAGAACAGAATAGCACACTGACACTTTCCCTCACTGTACCTCTCTGTCCCTCAACTCAAGGATTGAAAATATGGTTCAGCAAAATAGTTTTAGAACAGAATAGCACACTGACACTTTCCCTCACTGTACCTCTCTGTCCCTCAACTCAAGGATTGAAAATATGGAACAGCAAAATTGGTTTAGAACAGAATAGCACACTGTCAGTTTCACTCACTGTACCTCTCTGTCCCTCAACTCAAGGATTGAAAATATGGTTCAGCAAAATAGTTTTAGAACAGAATAGCACACTGACACTTTCCCTCACTGTACCTCTCTGTCCCTCAACTCAAGGATTGAAAATATGGTTCAGCAAAATAGTTTTAGAACAGAATAGCACACTGACACTTTCCCTCACTGTACCTCTCTGTCCCTCAACTCAAGGATTGAAAATATGGAACAGCAAATTTGGTTTAGAACAGAATAGCACACTGTCAGTTTCACTCACTGTACCTCTCTGTCCCTCAACTCAAGGATTGAAAATATGGAACAGCAAAATTGGTTTAGAACAGAATAGCACACTGTCAGTTTCACTCACTGTACCTCTCTGTCCCTCAACTCAAGGATTGAAAATATGGTTCAGCAAAATAGTTTTAGAACAGAATAGCACACTGACACTTTCCCTCACTGTACCTCTCTGTCCCTCAACTCAAGGATTGAAAATATGGAACAGCAAATTTGGTTTAGAACAGAACAGCACACTGTCAGTTTCACTCACTGTACCTCTCTGTCCCTCAACTCAAGGATTGAAAATATGGAACAGCAAAATTGGTTTAGAAAAGAATAGCACACTGTCAGTTTCGCTCACTGTACCTCTCTGTCCCTCAACTCAAGGATTGAAAATATGGTTCAGCAAAATAGTTTTAGAACAGAATAGCACACTGACACTTTCCCTCACTGTACCTCTCTGTCCCTCAACTCAAGGATTGAAAATATGGAACAGCAAATTTGGTTTAGAACAGAATAGCACACTGCCAGTTTCACTCACTGTACCTCTCTGTCCCGCAACTCAAGGATTGAAAATATGGAACAGCAAAATTGGTTTAGAACAGAATAGCACACTGTCAGTTTCACTCACTGTACCTCTCTGTCCCTCAACTCAAGGATTGAAAATATGGTTCAGCAAAATAGTTTTAGAACAGAATAGCACACTGACACTTTCCCTCACTGTACCTCTCTGTCCCTCAACTCAAGGATTGAAAATATGGAACAGCAAATTTGGTTTAGAACAGAACAGCACACTGTCAGTTTCACTCACTGTACCTCTCTGTCCCTCAACTCAAGGATTGAAAATATGGAACAGCAAATTTGGTTTAGAACAGAACAGCACACTGTCAGTTTCACTCACTGTACCTCTCTGTCCCTCAACTCAAGGATTGAAAATATGGAACAGCAAAATTGGTTTAGAAAAGAATAGCACACTGTCAGTTTCACTCACTGTACCTCTCTGTCCCTCAACTCAAGGATTGAAAATATGGTTCAGCAAAATAGTTTTAGAACAGAATAGCACACTGACACTTTCCCTCACTGTACCTCTCTGTCCCTCAACTCAAGGATTGAAAATATGGAACAGCAAATTTGGTTTAGAACAGAATAGCACACTGTCAGTTTCCCTCACTGTACCTCTCTGTCCCTCAACTCAAGGATTGAAAATATGGAACAGCAAAATTGGTTTAGAACAGAATAGCACACTGTCAGTTTCACTCACTGTACCTCTCTGTCCCTCAACTCAAGGATTGAAAATATGGAACAGCAAAATTGGTTTAGAACAGAATAGCACACTGACACTTTCCCTCACTGTCCTACTCTGTCCCTCCCTACAAACAAGATTTAGCACAGAATAGCACACTGATAATTTCTACGAGTGTCCTTCTCTGTCCCTAAACTCAAGGATTGAAAATATGGAACAGCAAAATTGGTTTAGAACAGAATAGCACACTGACACTTTCCCTCACTGTACCTCTCTGTCCCTACAAACAAGATTTAGCACAAAATAGCACACTGACACTTTCCCTCACTGTACCTCTCTGTCCCTACAAACAAGATTTAGCACAAAATAGCACACTGACACTTTCCCTCACTGTACCTCTCTGTCCCTAAACTCAAGGATTGAAAATATGGTTCAGCAAGATTGGTTTAGAACAGAATAGCACACTGACACTTTCCCTCACTGTACCTCTCTGTCCCTACAAACAAGGATTAGCACAGAATAGCACACTGTCACTGACACTCTCCCTACCTACCAGAAAAGGTGATTTTTGATACTTGTGCCCCATCAAATGCTGCCAGTGTGCCCATCAATTGTCGCTACTGTGCCCCATCCGATGCTGCCAGTGTGCCGATCAATTGTCGCTACTGTGCACCATCAAATGCTGCCAGTGTGCCCATGAATTGTGACTACTGTGCCCCATCAAATGCTGCCAGTGTGCCGATCAAATGCCGCTACTGTGCTCCATCAGATGCTGCCAGTGTGCCGAACAATTGACGCTACTGTGCCCCATCAAATGCTGCCAGTGTGCCCATCAATTGTCGCTACTGTGCCCCATTAAATGCTGGCAGTATGCCAATCAATTGCCACCACTGTGCTCCATGATCAAATGCTGCCAGTGCCAGTGTGCCCATCAATTGCCGCTACTGTGGCACTGTGCCCCATCAGAAGCTGCCAGTGTCAATTGCCACTATTTTTCATTTGATCTGCTCTGGTTCTATTTGCTCACCTTTTAATCTGGACTGGTCTTGGTCTGGTCTAGTGGTGGTGAGGTAAGCAGACTTCAGCGCCGGTCTTCTCTTCGTTGGTTCCCTTGTCCAGGCAGTCGGGCCGCTCGGGCGGGAGGAGGAGGAGCCTGGAGGAGGTCGGAGATGTCGCGGCCCCGGGCTGCAGCCTAAAATGCACTGCAGCTGCGGGACGTCGGGACCGGGAACAGCTGAGCTGAGCCGCGGATCTCAGGCCCCGTTCACACCTATGCGAATTGGTTGCAGCTTCCAATTCGCATAACATTATAAAATACATTGATTTAAATGAGGCTGGTTCACATATGTGCGATGCATTTGCACTGCGCATTGCCCAAAAAACGTGTGCGTTTTATGGGCATTGCGGTGCGGCTCAGGTGCGAATTCAGGCCCATTATCTTCTATGGGCACGCATCTGATTCGCAGATGTGTTCAGTTCTCAACAGGATTTCTCTCCTTCTCCTCACTACACTTCCCCCCTCCCACTCCTCTCTCCCAGGTCACCAAATTCGCAGCTAAAACGGAAATGATCTGCTGAACAGCTCTCTTATCTCTTTGCAGAGATAAGAGAGCTTGAATTCGCACCGCACAAGTGTGAACCCAGCCTAAGGCTAGCCAGCACTGGCACTGCAGAATGCCGCTGACTGCGCCGAGAGGTCACTGGAGGTGGAGGTCGGAGGACTCAGAGTCAGCGGTGAGTGACTGATGCTGCTCTCTCTGCTGCTGCTGCCGCGGCCGGAGGAGGAGGAGAGGAGGTGGGTGGAGTGGACTCGAGTCGGAGAGCGCAGTGCAGCACTGGGAAAAAGGCCTTGTTCCCTCGGCCGGCCGCCTCCCTCTGCTCTCTCTGCAAATGTGACTTCACTGGTTGCTACACGCCAAGCTGGGTGGCCCTAGCAACCAGTTTGGCAAAAAAATTTACGGTGGCAGCCAGTCCTTATTTCATTCCAGGACACTGTATTGTCCCGGAATGAAGGTGCCCGGGACACGGGACACAAATACAAATTACGGGATAATCCCAGGCAATCCGGGACACGTGGTCACCCTAGCGGCGATGCTTGTGACATCATTGACCTAACATGGCCATATTAGGTCAATAACATTGGCCAAGTTTGACAATGTGCCCATATTAGGTCAATGGTATCATGAGCATCCCTGTCCATTTGTGTATGTCAGCTGCAGGGTGGGGAATCTCCTGCCTGCAGCTCATTGGCCCAGCAATGACAACTAGCCTGCGGGTTTGGACCGAACCCAAACTCATCACTACATGCTGATGGTGTGGGGTGTGGCCATTACTCATCTATTCCAGCATATACTGTAGCATTGGAGTAGAAGTGCATTAAAGGTATTTTAATACATTCCAAAGCAAAAAGGATAAAACATAATACAGTATATGGTGGTATATGTTTATAAAGAGATAAAAAGATATGAGGTTTCAACTGGGCTCTAATATATGTTGTGAAAAAAAAGAACAATTAATTGACTGTTATTTGCAGCATGACCACTTTTTAATATTACTTAATCTTCATAAATTTCCCAGGGTGTGGGTTGTCATATTTATAGTAACTAAAATGGAGAAGAGCAATGTCCAATTGGAACATGTACATAATGTTCTGTCTTCCATCCATACTGCTGGAAGGGTACATGATGATAATTGATGTCCTCAGTCCTCTGCAGAATAAGATAGAAGTGGTCCATTATCAGCAACTTACCACTTTTTTTCTCCAAACTTTTTATTACATAAATTTGCAATAAAATATATACATATTATTTCCAGTATACAGTATATCGTTCCATGCTGTTTCCTCATGCATACATCATGCATTGCAAGCCTAATACAATTTCAACACTATAACCTTTATTCACACACAGATTGATGTCACGCTCCAAACAACTAAATTAACATTTATCTTCCATTTATTTCCAATAGTGTGCTTTACATTTACCGGGTACTTTATATCCAGAGTCACAGGGGAATTGCCCCACTTATCCCATATTTTATAATACTACATGCATAATTTTTTCATACGGTAATATCTGACTGCTCTAATCCATTGACTTATTGATGGGGCTGATAATTGCATCCATCTCAGAGCTATTTGTTTACCTGCTATAATTAATGTTTCTTGTAGCATGATCCTACTATACCCTGACCATTCTTCCACATCTAATATTTCTAATAAACATACTTCTAATGTACAGTATCCAGTATCTCACAAAAGTGAGTACACCCCTCACATTTTTGTAAATATTTTATTGTATCTTTTCATGTGACAACACTGAAGAAATGACACTTTGCTACAATGTAAAGATGAGGAGTACAAAGACAAGTGTGTTTTGCATACAGTCAAGCATTGTGGTGGGAGTGTCATGGTCTGGGGCTGCATGAGTGGTGTCGGCACTGGGAAGCTACAGTTCATTGAGGGAACCATGAATGCCAACATGTACTGTACTGTGACATACTGAAGCAGAGCATGATCCCCTCTCTTCGGAGACTGGACCGGAGGGCAGTATTCAACATGATAACGACCCCAAACACACCTCCAAGACGACCACTGCCTTGTTAAAGAAGCTGAAGGTAAAGGTGATGGACTGGCCAAGCATGTCTCCAGACCTAAACCCTATTGAGCATCTGCGGGGCATCCTCAAACAGAAGGTGGAGGAGCGCAAGGTCTCCAACATCCACCAGCTCCGTGATGTCGTCATGGAGGAGTGGAGGAGGACTCCAGTGGCAACCTGTGAAGCTCTGGTGAACGAGGGTTAAGGCAGTGCTGGAAAATAATGGTGGCCACACAAAATATTGACACTTTGGGCCCAATTTGGACATTTTCACTTACGGATGTACTCACTTTTGTTGCCAGTGGTTTAGACAATAATGGCTGTGTGTTGAGTTATTTTGAGGGGACAGAAAATTTACACTGTTATACAAGCTGTGTGTACACTCCTTACTTTACATTGTAGGAAAGTGTCATTTCTTCAGTGTTGTCACATGAAAAGATATAATAAAATATTTACAAAAATGTGAGGGCTGTACTCACTTTTGTGAGATACTATATATGGCACTAGTCTGCGAGTAACAATAGATAGTTTATCCGTCACCTCTTTCCAATATTCAACAATTTCAGGACATTCCGCAGAGGTCATTCGTCTCATTCTATACGAGTAAAATATGTTTGATGTATAATATATTGCTGAATTAATTTATAATTAACAGCGGGAGAAACTTCCAAATGTGAGGAGCAGATCCTACTCCATTTCTCCTCCGTCACACTGGGAAGGACATCCTGCCACCTATCTCTTATTTTAAGTGGAGTACCTCACAGCCCTCAACAATTGAGAATACAATACTGATATTAAACCTTTCGGCCCCTGCGATCGTAATATCCCTATTAATGGATATTTTGATACTTGTCGACCAAATAGATTCTTGTCGACCAAATTGGGCCTGGACCATATGTCTTTACTGCAGATATTTATAAAAAAAACTTATGAGGTATATCATATTCCTGACCTAAATATTCAAATAAATACAGTGTTCTATAATCGTATATCTGTTTCAGTGTGACTATTCCCCTCCGTCTCCAAAATTCACTATCAGAAAATGCCTTCAAGTAAAGATGGATTATTACACATAGGGACCTCTAAAGGAGTATCCCTATATCCTGTTAGCTTTTTAACCTCTCACCACACTGCCCTAGCCAGGGTCACCATAGGTATCTTCACTCTGGGAGACAAGTAGTTTTAGCTTCTAGTCCTATCATTAGATCCTCAATCTGTAATATTTTTAATAAGTGTCTTTCCACTCCATCTCTTTGTTCTTGTGTCTCTTTATCCATGTCCTTAAATTCTTCAGCTGGCCTGCTAGGTAGTATAAATAAATATCTGGGAGTCCCAATACAGCATCTGTTTTTGGCTTTTGCAATGTTGTTAATTTCAGTTTACATCTACCCTTAGCCGAGATGAATCTTATAAATTGAGAATGTAACATTTGGAATAATAGATTGGGGATAATAACAGGTGAGTTTGAGAGCACATATAGACATTTCAGCAACAAAACCATCTTAATTAAACAAATTCTTCCCGCTACTGATATAGGTAATCTCTTCCATACTGCCAATTTATTTTTGATAAATTCCATTAGAGGGTTAATATTAGCTTCCAAAAATTCCTTTGGTTGTAAGGTGATATGTATTCCAAAATATTTGAATGAGTCTACCACCTTAAGCGGAGTGTGGGACCAGTCTACTTCTGTGTAGACTATGTGTTGATGTAGGGGCAATAAAACTGATTTCTGCCAATTGATCCTTAGGCCGAATACTTCCCAAAGGTGTCTATTATTCCCAACGCCTCTATCAACGTATCCGTATATAGGATGATATCATCTGCATAAAGTCCTAAATATTCTGTCTTTTCCCCCAGGGTAATACCCCTATTTAACTTAGACTGTCTACATTTTAAGGCCAGAACCTCTTTTACTATGGCAAAGAGATGTGGAGACATGGGACACCCCTGCCTTGTTCCTCTATATAGTCTAATAGGGGAGGACAGTAGTCCATTTACCAAAAGACTTGAACTTGGAGATTTATACAGTATACCAATCCATTTCCCAAATACTTTGCCAGATCCAAACTTTTTCAGAGAGGTCTGCAGAAACAGACACTCTACAGAGTCGAATGCCCTGGCAGTATCCAATGATGTCAGGGCCCTCGACTCTAAAACAAACACCCTTAATTGGGTGATTAATTGTGTTCTCCTGATATTTATCAAGGTTGATTTCCCCGGCATAAACCCTGTCTGGTCATTATGAATAATGGATAGAATTACTGCATTTAATCTCTCTGCTAAAATATTTGGTAAAATGTTATAATCATTATTTAGGAGTGAGATTGGTCTATAAGAAGAACATTCACTCCCATCTTTCTCCGGTTTTAAAATTAGAACTATTGTTGCTTCATTCATAGATTTCAGCAATTTTCCACTTTAAAACCAAAGAGCTGTTGTGTCTAGCCCAGTGGTATACAAACTGTGGCCCAGGGGCCTTGGGTGGCCCTTTGGATGTCTTTATCCTGCCCTTGGAGCACTACTACTTCTCCCATTTATATGTGGAACTTATTGGCCAAAATTACTGCCATTGACACCAGTGATAGAAAGAACTATTTCCTCCACTGACACCAACAATGCAACATAATTAAATACTCATCGACTATAGTGAAGCACAACACTATGTGAAAAAATAAAAACTATATATATAAATAATAATCAAAAACAAACTAAAGTCCTTTTGACATGTATATAGGCAATAACAGTACAATTGTGCATCCACTTCATAGAAAGTTCAACACCCAGTGCTCCGTGGACACAATATCTTCCAATTTCTTATGACAAGTGCTCAGAGCTGATCCACCCTATATGCTCACTATGCAAGCTGCGTAGGGCCCCGCAAATTACTCGAGGCCCCGCCTCCCCCTCGTGGGTGCAGGGGCGGCGCCAGTGGAATGGGAGTCCTTCTCCCAGCGATCATGGAGGGGAAGAGAGAGAGAGCCGCCCGGATGTTTAGAGCTCAGCGCACGCAGGGAACACAGCGATAACAGTTTTCATTTCAATTGCTGTGTTCCCCACCGCTCGCTGTCAGATACAGCCCCTCCTCCTGGTCCCGGGACTTTGATAGACAGATCACCCGTCCAATCCTGGTGACAGGTGATCTGTCAATCAAAGTTCCCCGGCCAGGGGGCGGGGCTGTATATGACGTTGCGCGGCGAGAACACGGCAATTGAAATGAAAGCTGTTATCGCTATGTTCCCTGCGCTGATCATCTGGGCGGCTCTCCTGTTCCTCTCCTTTCCTCCCCTGCACAGGTAGGCTGAATGGTGGGCACAAGGCTGCATTTGGTGGGCACAAAGCTGCATCATGGTGGGCACTGGGCACAAGACTGCATTGGTGGGCACTGGGCACAAGACTGCATTGGTGGGCACAAGGCTGCATTTGGTGGGCACTGGGCACAAGGCTGCATTGGTGGGCACAAGGCTGCATAATTGTGGGCACTGGGCACAAGGCTGCATTTGGTGGGCACTGGGCACAAGGCTGCATGGTGGGCACAAGGCTGCATGGTGGGCACTGGGCACAAGGCTGCGTTTGGTGGGCACAAGGCTGCATTTGGTTGACACTGGGCACAAGGCTGCATGGTGTGCACTGGGCACAAGGCTGCATGCTGTACCCTGGGCACAAGGCTGCATGGTGTGCTCTGGGCACAAGGCTGCATGGTGTGCACTGGGCACAAGGCTAATGGTTTACATAGCTCACGGCATCACGGGTCAGGTAGAGGGCCCCTTAGCAGAATTTTGCTTAGGGCCCCAGGGAGGTCAGGATCGGCACTGCAAGTGCTTATCCGACACCTATAGCAATGCCTGCTCACCTCACAGCAAATGATCAAAAGCTCATCTGATAAATCTCATCCGACAGATATTCCTTGGTCCAGGCAGAAATCTCCTCACTCCTCCGTTACAGGGACTCTGGCGCTTCAATCTTTCTCCTCTCGCTAGTTCCCCAATATATTGTATGGAACACAAAGGCAACAACATAGTGTTCTCAATTTAAAACAACTTTTATTTCCCTTACTAATAAAATACACTTACAGGATTATAAAAACAATGGGCACATGGTATAATTCACCAGCCAGCTCACCACTTAGAATTTCACCACGGTGATGTCGTGACATCTCAGGCTCAGCTCCACCCTTCTAGACGCGTTGCGCCCTCTTATTTGGCTTATTCAGTAGGCCCACAGTATTACATGTACACAGTATTATATTTTATTTGTACTAGGACAACGCTGATTGTATAAGCACTATATTAAATAGCACATAATTTCTTCGACTGACACCAACGATGGGGCATTATTCCATTCACTATTTCATCCACTGACACCAATGGCGTACTATTCCCCCCACTGACACCAATGAAGTATGGTTTGCTTCTACACTAGGACATGATCTAATCACACTGGCCACAGTCCGGCCCCCCTAAACTCTAAAGCCCTGTACACACGATCGGATTTCCTATGGATTCTAATCTGATGGATTTTTCCATCAGAAATCCGATGAAGCTGACTTCCATCAGTCTTGCCTACTCACCATCAGTCTAAAATCCGACCGTCCCAAACGCCATGACGTAAAACACTCCGACAAGCCGAGAAAAATTAAGTTCAACGCTTCTGAGCATGTGTTGACTTGATTCTGAGCATGCGTGGGTTTTTTGTCCGATGGAGTTCCACACAGACGATCGGAATTTGCTATCGTTTTTTTTCCCATCGGATAAATTTAAAACATGTTCTATTTTTTCTCACCGATGGAAAAAAGACCAATGGGGCCCATACACGATCGGTTTGTCCGATGAGAAAAGTCCATCGGACTGTTTTCATCGGTAAAACCAATCGTATGTACACGGCATAAAGGACAGTTAACTGTTTGTTTGTATAGAAAGTTTGGAGACCCCTGGTCTAGCCCACCAGAATACCAACAAGGCTTTTTTTTGACAGTGGAATTACCTGGGGCACTACAATACTCCCTGGATGTCAACCTGAAACCCCGGGCCCATAGGCTTCATCCCATGTCTGCATTCTATAGTTCAAGTCTCCGTTCTCCGGGTTGGTTCACATTGATACGAATCTGATGCGATCTGAAATTATTAAATGTCATCTAAAAATACATTGTTTTCTACGAAGGCCATTCACATCGATGCAGTGTGATTTTGAGCCACTTAAAAAAAGGGTCCTGTGCGAGTTTAGTGTGGGTGCAGTGCAAATTTAATCTCCAGCTATGCCCAATCCCCTCAGTAATCGCAATAAATTTGCACCTGTCAAAACACAAATCGCACTGTGAAATCAGATTAGTTTGCACCGCATAAGTGTGAACCGAGTCTTAACCACTTCCATATCGGCTTACGCCGATATACGTCGGCACTTTTAAAAGGCATATCGTTGTTATGGTAGCAGCTAGCTACCATAACCCCAGTATCCTCTTCTTCAGTGAGCGGTCCGGTTTCGGATAAAAGTGGTCTCTGCGGTGGATTCTCCGCAAGATAACTTTTACTGGTGGTGGGAAAGGGCCCCCCCTCCCGTCGCTCTCCGTTGCCCTCCGCCAGTTACCGGAGCCGCTGGCAATGGCGGAGGCAATCGGATCCTTCTTCCTGCTTGACATGGAGCTGAGTGAGGGGCCCCCACCCAGCTCAATACAATTGCAGGGCGGAAGCGATGTCAAAACGTCAATTCCGCCCATAGCTCTTAAAGAGACTTTTTTTTTAAATAACACATTTTTTTTTTTAATATTGCATTTTTGTGTAAATATGAGGTCTTTTTGACCCCAGATCTCACATTTAAGAGGTCCTGTCATGCTTTTTCTAATACAAGGGAGAATAAAAGGGACAACATTTTTTTTTTTTTTAAAAGAACAGTGTAAAAATAAAAAGTAAAATAAATAAGAGCTTGCGTGCAGAAGCGAACGCATATGTGAGTAGCGCCCGCATATGAAAATGGTGTTCAAACCACACATGTGAGGTATAGACCTCCTCTGTAACTCAAAACTGGCAACCTGTAGAATTGTTTAAACGTCGCCTATGGAGATTTTTAAGGGTAAAAGTTTGTTGCCATTCCACGAGCGGGCGCAATTTTGAAGCCTGACATGTTGGGTATCAATTTACTCGGCATAACATCATATTTCACAATAAAAAAAAAATTGGGCTAACTTTACTGTTGTCTTATTTTTAAATTCAAAAAAGTGTATTTTTGCCAAAAAAAGTGTCCTTGTAAGACCGCTGCGCAAATATGGTGTGACAGAAAGTGTTGCAATGACCGCCATTTTATTCTCTAGGGTGTTAGAAAAAAAAAACAATATATAATGTTTCAGTGTTCTAAGTAATTTTCTAGCAAAAAAAAAAAAAAAAAAGATTTTAACTTGTAAACACTAAATCTCAGAAAGAGGCTCGGTCCTTAAGTGGTTAAATGCTTGTGGAAGCCCAACATCAGGAGACAAGTTACCAACATAGTTGCATTTTTTTTAATAACTTCATTAAAAAAAAATTATTACAACTGACAATAATCATTTTCAACAAAATTAAGTGGTCACACATGATCAAAGAAAAAAAAAGAACAAAAAAAGGAAACTAATTAGATTGAAGGTGAAAAATACAGAAGCCCATCGATGGATATTTTGTTGCGCAAGGCAGCGAACTCTTCAAATTAATTTCTGTTCAATGAACAGTTTGATATTTGCTAGCTTATCACTGAAAACTTACTCAAAAGTGAAATTACACTGCAAGGTTACATGAGCATTTTCCTAGTCTATATCAGGACAGACACATTAAAACTCAATAAAGCCTAGAATTAATATCCACATGGAATCATACATGTAATTGTCAGAAATAGGCACTAAAAAAAGCCATTTATTCCTTTTATTGCTTGCTATTCATGCACCTATAATGAGTACGCTCTGTTCATATTCACTTGTCCATTATTGTAGCGGTAATTGTGTCAAAATGCAGTGATACTCAAGGGGTCAGTACTTTTTAATCTATTCCACACAATTTGCTCCTTACGTAAGAGCAATCATAGTGCTGGACAATAGGACATTATTGTATGTTCTTACAGCAACTCACACTTCTCTCAGTAGGAGCTCGTATTTCTCATGCCCGAAATCCATTGTATTAGGGTTTTTAATGAATCCTCATTATTGGTACTATATTCAGTTTTTTTTTTTTGTGATGAAAGGGAAAGTCATTTTATTTTGTGTATTTCTTGGTTTATTTAATTATATTTAAATTGAAAATATTTTGTTAGGTAAAGCTGAAATTTTGCATATGAATACTTGACAATTAGGAGCTAACAGGCAGAGCTCTGGACTCCTTTAGGCTATGTTTAGATGTGCAAATTCATTGCCGCACATCTGAAAAGTGATCTGCGGTCAGAGGCATTTGACATGGGGGGCCTAGTAGATGATAGGCTCAGCAATTTCATGCAATGCCAAGCTGCTGCAAGCAAAGCAAACAGAATATTGGCATGCATTAAAAAGGGGATCAACTCCAAACGATAATTCTCCCAGTCTACAAGACTCTGGTCCGGCCGCACCTGGAGTATGCTGTCCAGTTCTGGGCGCCAGTCCTCAGGAAGGAAGTGATGGAACTGGAGAGAGTACAGACAAGGGCAACAAAGCTAATAAAGGGTCTGGAGGACATTAGTTATGAAGAAAGGTTACGAGCACTGAACTTATTCTCTCTGGAGAAGAGACGCATGCGAGGGGATATAATTTCAATGTACAAATACCGTACTGGTGACCCCACAATAGGGCAGTGTTGCCAACCTTCAGTATTTTTACTGGCAGCCAGTAAAAAACAGCCAATTTCCCCCTGCCAGTAAAAGTAAAAGGTTGTCAGTAAAAAATATGGCTGTGGCGCTCGGCTTGGTCCGGAGCTGGCTTAGACCATCTGAGTGCCTGCTACAGTGTGATCAGTCGTGTGATGTCATAGTGCAATGGAGCCAAGCAGTAGCGGCCAGAGCCTTGTGTGGGGGTCTGCGGTATGGGAGCAAGGCAAGCTGGGACCGCAACCGTCAGTGCTGTTTAGAATGGAGTGGACTGGAGGGACCACTTGGCTTGGAAAGAGACTGTCACTGGGACGTGTTGTGTCGGGGAGGTCTCATCATCATCTGTGCGGCTGCACACTGCTGTCAGTGTCACTGTGAGAGTCAATTTAATGTGTGTGTGCTGCCCATTCTAATGTATTACCCTCCATTCTCCTGTCCCTGAGCTACTTACTTACTATATTGAAAATAAAATAAGAAATATGTTTTTTGTCTTATTTTCTACCTTATATCACATTGCTATTTGCATATTGTATTTGTTTGTAGCCTAAATACTCAAATTTGCACTTAAAACTGTAATTTTGTAACTTTTGGAAATACCAGTAAAAACTTGGTTGTGGGTGTTGTGTCAACACCCACAACCAATTTCAATCTGGTAGGTTGGCAACACTGAAATAGGGATAAAGCTTTTCCGCGAAAGGGAATTTAATAAGACACGTGGCCATTCACTAACATTAGAAGAAAAGTGGTTTAACCTTAAACTGCGTAGAGGGTTCTTTACTGTGAGAGCGGTTAGGATGTGGAATTCCCTTCCACAGGCAGTGATTTCAGCAGGGAGCATCGATAATTTAAAAAACTATTAGATAAGCACCTGAACGACCACAACATACAGGGATATACAATGTAATACCGATATATAATCACACACATAGGTTGGACTTGATGGACTTGATGGACTTGTGTCTTTTTTCAACCTCGCCTTCTATGTAACTATGTAACATGGTGGTAATAATGCCTCCACACTGTCTGCTTTAATCCTGTAAATGCCACATTGCATGCAGTTGCAGGAGATTGTGGCACTTCCCCGTTAGTTTTAATCGGTCATGTCCAGCGGCAATACTGCCCACCAAACACAGCAGGGGGAAAGTTTTTGCCACAGATGTGAAGGAAAGAGTCATGACTGCAGCATGTGAACACCTCCTCCATCCACTGCCTTTGCAGCTTAACCACTTAGGACCTCCTGACGCCGATATACACCGGCAGAATGGCACGGCTGGGCACATCAACGTACAGGTACGTTGCCCTTTAAGAGCCCAGCCGTGGGTCGTGCACGCGCCGCCGGCGGCACGCTCGCGACCTGGTCCTGAGCTCCGTGACCGCGCCCGCGGGACCCGCAGACCCTATCGCCGCCGCAAACCAATCAATAAATGCCGATTGCGATTTTTTTTACCAAAAATATGTAGAAGAATACGTATCAGACTAAACTGTGGAAAAAAAAGTTTTTTATATATTTTTTGGAAATATTTATTATAGCAAAAAGTAAAAAATATAGGTTTTTTTTCAAAATTGTTGCTCTATTTTTGTTTATAGCGCAAAAAATAAAAACCACAGAGGTGATCAAATACCACCAAAAGAAAGCTCTATTTGTGGGAAAAAAAGGACGCCAATTTTGTTTGGGAGCCACGTCGCACGACCGCGCAATTGTCAGTTAAAGCGACGCAGTGCCGAATCGCAAAAAGGGGCCTGGTCTTTAAGCTGCATATTGGTCCGGGGCTTAAGTGGTTAAAGGGGGCTCAACCCAGGGACGGCCCTACCATGGGACCCGATGGTACCTTGGTCCCAGGCGGCACTTTCAGGAGGGCGGCAAATCAATGTTCAAACTGCTGCCTAAAAATCGGTGCGCTCTGTGTTTGAGCCAAGCTCAGCAATGAGCAGCGGCGGGTGTCCTGTGATTGGCCGAGCAGGTCATGTGGGCAGGATGGACGGCGGACATGAGGCTTGTGATTCACCTGGAGGAGCTGGACTGCATGCTCCCGGAGTCCTAACTAGCGATGTGTGTCACAGGAGACCTGAGGTCCGTCTTTCTCATCTGTCCTGTCAGCCGCCTGTGGCCCCCCTCCTCTCTATCAGCCGCCCCCCCTCCTCTCTATCAGCCGCCCTCCCTCCTCTCTATCAGCCGCCCCCCACTCCTCTCTATCAGCCGCCCCCCACTCCTCTCTATCAGCCGCCCCCCCTCCTCTCTATCAGCCGCCCCCCTCCTCTCTATCAGCTGCCCCCCTCCTCTCTATCAGCCGCCCCCCTCCTCTCTATCAGCCGCCCCCCTCCTCTCTATCAGCCACCCCCAACTCCTCTCTATCAGCCGCCCCCCTCCTCTCTATCAGCTGCCCCCCCTCCTCTATATCAGCCGCCCCCCTCCTCTCTATCAGCCGCCCCCTCCTCTCTATCAGCCGCCCCCCACTCCTCTCTATCAGCCGCCCCCCACTTCTTTCTATGAGCCGCCCCCCACTCCTCTCTATCAGCCACCCCCCTCCTCTCTATCAGCCGCCCCCTCCTCTCTATCAGCCGCCCCCCACTCCTCTCTATCAGCCGCCCCCCACTCCTCTCTATCAGCCGCCCCCACTCCTCTCTATCAGCCGCCCCCCTCCTCTCTATCAGCCACCCCCTCCTCTCTATCAGCCCCCCCTCCTCTCTATCAGCCGCCCCCCTCCTCTCTATCAGCCGCCCCCCCTCCTCTCTATCAGCCGCCCTACCTCCTCTCTATCAGCCGCCACCCCCTCTTCCTCTATGTCAGCCGCCACCCCCTCTTTCTCTCTGTCAGCCGCCACCCCTCTTCCTCTCTGTCAGCCACCACCCTTCTTCCTCTCTGTCAGCCGCCACCCCCTCTTTCTCTCTGTCAGCCACCACCACCTCTTTCTCTCTGTCAGCCGCCACCCCCTCTTCCTCTCTGTCAGCCACCACCCCCTCTTCCTCTCTGTCAGACCCCCTCCTCTCTGTCAGACGTGTGGCAGGTGACATCATGGCAAGTGACAATCCGCTACGTGTGGCAGGTGAAGTGGCAAGTGACAATCCGCTACATGTGGCAGGTGACGTTGTGGCAAGTGACAATCCGCTACGTGTGGCAGGTGACATTGTGGCAAGTGACAATCCGCTACGTGTGGCAAGTGACATTGTGGCAAGTGACAATCTGCTACGTGTGGCAGATGACGTCGTGGCAAGTGACAATCCACAATGTGTGGCAAGTGACAATCCACAATGTGGGGCAGGTGACATCGTGGCAAGTGACAATCTGCAATGTGTGGCAAGTGACAATCTGCAATGTGTGGCATCGTGGCAAGTGACCATCCGCAATTTGTGGCAAGTGACAATCCGCAACAAGTGACAATCTGCATCTTGTGGCAGGTGACGCGGCAAGTGACACACTCGGGGCTCCCACTGATTCTGCATTATGGTGAGTTGAACTATTTTATTTTATATAACAATGTAATAATAGAAATAATGCACTTCAATCATTTTTTTTGTGATTCGGCACTGCATTGATTTAACTGACAATTGCGCGGCTGTGTGACGTTGTACCTAAACAAATAGATCTTTCTTTTGGTGGTATTTGATCACTTCTGCGGTTTTTATTTTTTGTGCTATAAACAAATGTAGCGGGGTCTTAAAAGTTAGTGGGATACACCTGGGGGTAGAGAGACCCAGGTGTGTAATTATGTCAGGGATTAGACCCCTTTTTCTTATTCGTGGAGGATTGGGTGGTGTAATATTCTCTTTGACCAGTGGGTGTCAGTGTACCTACTGGCTCGAGGTAGAATCACTACCACAGTGCTACCCTTCTTTGTCCCTTCCTGGAGATGGTACGGCTGGGGCGGGGAACCCGCCGTGGTGTCGATGGGAGGAGATAAAAGGGGGAGACGCCCTCGCCACGAGGTCTGTTGGTTTTCGGAAGGGATCATCTCTTCACGCACCCAGGCACCTTAGGCCTGGGTGCGGGCGGTTCAAGGTTCCGGCCTAGGCGCCCAAGGCCTGGCCGGAACGAAGATGGAGTCCATCCCGGGCACCTTCAGCCTGGGGTGAGGTACTATTAAGGAGGCCTGGGGCCCGGTGACTCCGACTGGGTCCCGCGAGGGTGAAGTTGCTCCAGGGTGCCCCTGGCGAGGGGACCCGCATCTGAGGTGAGGAGGCTGGGGGGGGGTCACCCGTCCGAAGACCCGGTGTAGCGTCAACCCGGTGACGGATGGGCCTTCAGTAACTCCCTTGGAGGACATCTTCCCCTGATATGGGCTACAACACAGCGGAGGAGCTTTCATCAAGACTCCTGCAACCCCTGGTCATAGCACAGGGAGTGTAGGGACTAGGAACCTGTACAGTGCCTCGACCTGCTTCCCCATCGTATCATGCCGTTGCATTTGACTGTATGTGGAGATACGCAATAAACCTGAGTTTGGACTTTGATGGGTGTATGGACTCTGTTGATGGGAACAAAGGGAGATTCCGGCACGGAAGGACTGACCCTCATAACCAGCACACATTTGGCCCGAGGAAAAGATTGATACTGGCCTTCACCTCACCCACATGCATGGGGAGGACATGGGCCGTAGCGCACCTCACTCTGTCGCTCGACATACCCCTAATTAAAGAGGTCGGGGTGAGGCCGCTACACGTGGGGGCTCGTCCGGGATGAAATGTGTGTTAACCCTGAGGTTTGGAACGGCTGTGTTTGAACTTTGCTGCCCGGAGGAGGTCCGAGCAGGTCGGCCATGTGATTGGCCAAAGTGCATCCCTGTGCTCGAAGTCGTGGAAATTTCCCTGAAAAACCGGGAGAGGCCCATGCAGAAAGAGCGGGAAGAGGGAGGAGTCCAGCCGTGTGACGAACTACATGTGGGGACTTTTGCTGCACTGCGCCACGAGGCACCCCATGACTACGCAATTCGTGGGAGGAGACTGAAGGAAGCCCGCGAAAACGTGCAAGTCGTGGGAGGAGTCTGGCCACGTGTGGAGATACACGTGGAGACTCCGGCGCGAGGTCAGCGTGTGATGGAGCAGCAAGTGGTCGGAGCGAACTCAGGCTCCCCGTGGATGCCGGTACCTTATCCTTTCAAGATGACTGCATTTGCTGCACCCATTACAGACACGGGGATAAGGCTCAGGCCCCGAGGACAGTTGGCTCTGTATTCATGCAGAGACACGGAGGCCCTCGGTGTGATCTGTCCCGGATGCTCAGGACTGGTGGTCCAACTAAAGCCATTCGGGTGATGCGAAGCATGCAAGGAGTTTCTTTTTGAGGTTGAACCACACACGGAAAGGCCCCGGGCCCTACGCCTCAACTGCATCACAGGAACCGCCACTCCGGAGGGAGAGATCAAAGCCTTTGCGGAGTTTCCCGTGCGCGCTGACCAGGGCGAAGTGACTGCCCAACCAGAGACTGAGAGAGAAAAATCCGAGGACACTGCTTCGGTCACTACAGACTCCCTGCTCCCACCTCCGAAGAGGAAAGTTGGCCTGGTACAGGCATCCTATGGTCGTGGTCGAGCTTCACCCCGCCGCTTGCCTGGCCTGGATGGCGCCGGTAGAGAAGAGAGTCCCGGACATCCCAGTTCTTCAGAAGGTCCAGGTGAGCCAGGGGCTGGGACTGTGGTGTTGGTTGGAGGTGTCGGGGGTCCACAGTCGGTGGAGCCCGCAAGGGAGGGTAGCCTTCTGTCTACTAGAGACTACCTTCCCGCTGAGATGTATGACACCTCCGACTTAGAGTCATTGTCAGACTGTGGGGATGACGGAGAGATAGACGAACTGTTTCACCGGAAGGGCTGGGACAGACGCCCACTACCTGTGCTGAGTAAACCGCAGGATTCCCCCATGTCCATAGAAGACAATACGCTCCGGGTGAAGGCCCCGGAGTTCTCGAGGAAATCTAGTCCTCCGACCAACTTCCCGCATTCAACTACATCACCCGCTCTGATGTTGGGGATGCAGCGTGCTTCGTTGCGGGCACCAAAGACAAAGAAACCCGAGATGGTGAAGGTACCTCGGCACCCGGAGGCCATCGTACAGCCAGGAGAAGGTGAGCGAGATGTGATGCCACCTCTAGCCAGGTTGCAGAGACTTTTCTCCCAGAGAGTCGCCCGTGAATATGGGTGGGAGTACCCCTACTTGCCTCGGGACCTATTGTATGAAGTCGAGGTCCTGCGACCAAGGTGGTATGACGAGTTTGTATGGGAAAAACTTAAAGTACCCCATGCCAGGCGATACCTGTCATGTTCGCCGCCTGTGTCTAAAAAGTTCAAGGACTGCAGAGCTGATTGGAGACTTGGGCGCCATATTCATGCCGATAAGGTGCTCATCTGCCGGAAAGAAGGAGAGGATGTCGAGTATTCGGTGGAAGTGTTTGACAGGCACCTGAAGCCCCTGTTTCTGCCGGATCCAAGGTTCTATTTATAGGAGAAGTGAGCTCCTATCTTGTTGCTGTTGAAACTTTCTGGAAGAGACATTCCCAGACGCCTAGAACTGTGCCCTACTTTTGTTTTGATTTGGGCTTTTCTTTTACTCACTGGAGATTTGGGAGCTGTTGGTTTTTTCTCCCTTTTCTTCATGTGCCAAAGGCAGAGACTTTTGGGGTAGAGTTAAAGTAGGAAAGCAGGAAGAATGAAGATCTCACCAAGTGTCATTACCGCAGCGCTGTCACCAGGTGGCAGTGTTGTGCAACGAATGTTTGAAAATGTTACACATGCATTACTTACTTATTGGAGTCAGCGGGTCTCTCGGCTGACGGACCCACTCATGCCAAGTTAACACAGAGTGTTAGGATGTGTTTTTTGTTTTTGTTTTGTTTGTTTCCCTTCTGCAGGAGATTCGTCGGTCAAGACTACTGAGTATGGGGTGGTTCTTAGACAGTGACGGGAGGGATTGTATATGTGTACATGACAGATGTTTTATACAAAAGTTTTAATGTTTTATAGTTCCCTTTTCTGTTGAGCAGGTCTTGGCACATACAGTATCCAAAATTTGAGGGATAGCCTCTGGGGCCCACTTCATGTCACCACTCCTTGGGAGACATGGGTGTGCACCTGACGCTGGGGACCAGCGTCAAATCACCAGGGGGAGTGTGTAGCGGGGTCTTAAAAGTTAGTGGGATACACCTGGGGGTAGAGAGACCCAGGTGTGTAATTATGTCAGGGATTAGACCCCTTTTTCTTATTCGTGGAGGATTGGGTGGTGTAATATTCTCTTTGACCAGTGGGTGTCAGTGTACCTACTGGCTCGAGGTAGAATCACTACCACAGTGCTACCCTTCTTTGTCCCTTCCTGGAGATGGTACGGCTGGGGCGGGGAACCCGCCGTGGTGTCGATGGGAGGAGATAAAAGGGGGAGACGCCCTCGCCACGAGGTCTGTTGGTTTTTGGAAGGGATCATCTCTTCACGCACCCAGGCACCTTAGGCCTGGGTGCGGGCGGTTCAAGGTTCCGGCCTAGGCGCCCAAGGCCTGGCCGGAACGAAGATGGAGTCCATCCCGGGCACCTTCAGCCTGGGGTGAGGTACTATTAAGGAGGCCTGGGGCCCGGTGACTCCGACTGGGTCCCGCGAGGGTGAAGTTGCTCCAGGGCGCCCCTTGCGAGGGGACCCGCATCTGAGGTGAGGAGGCTGGGGGGGGTCACCCGTCCGAAGACCCGGTGTAGCGTCAACCCGGTGACGGATGGGCCTTCAGTAACTCCCTTGGAGGACATCTTCCCCTGATATGGGCTACAACGCAGCGGAGGAGCTTTCATCAAGACTCCTGCAACCCCTGGTCATAGCACAGGGAGTGTAGGGACTAGGAACCTGTACAGTGCCTCGACCTGCTTCCCCATCGTATCATGCCGTTGCATTTGACTGTATGTGGAGATACGCAATAAACCTGAGTTTGGACTTTGATGGGTGTATGGACTCTGTTGATGGGAACAAAGGGAGATTCCGGCACGGAAGGACTGACCCTCATAACCAGCACACATTTGGCCCGAGGAAAAGATTGATACTGGCCTTCACCTCACCCACATGCATGGGGAGGACATGGGCCGTAGCGCACCCCACTCTGTCGCTCGACATATCCCTAGTTAAAGAGGTCGGGGTGAGGCCGCTACACAAAAATAGCGACAACTTTGAAAATAATTTTTTATTTAACTTTTTGCTATAATAAACATCCAAAAAAATAAAAATAAAAATTTCTTCATCAGTTTAGGTCGATATGTATTATTCTACATGTGTTTGGTAAAAAAAAAAACGCAATAAGTGTATATTGATTAGTTTGCGCAAAAGTTATTGCGTCTACCAAATAGAGGATAGATTTAGGGCATTTTTTTTATTATTATGTATTTTTTTAGCGATTTTTAGCGAAACTGCGACATTGCGGTGGACAGATTGGACACTTTTGACACATTTTTGGGACCAGTGACATTTATACAGTGATCTGTGCTATAAAAATGCACTGATTACTGTGTAAATGTCACTGTCAGGAAAGGGGTTAAACGTGTTTCCTGGGAGGTGTTTCTAACTGGGGGGATGGGACTGACTGGAGGAGGAGAGAGATCTCTGTTCCTAATCACTAGGAACAGCAGATCTGTTTCTCCCCCCCTGTCAGAATGGGGATCTGTCTGTTTACATTGACAGATCCCCGTTCTGGCTCTGTGGAGCGATCGCGGTTGGCCGGCTGACATCGCGGCCAACGGCCACGCACAGGTCCTTTTATACTCCTATATACATGTATAGTGCCATGACAGGTCCTCTTTATACTCCTATGCATGTATAGAGCCATGACAGGTCCTCTATATACTCCTATATACATGTATAGAGCCATGACAGGTCCTCTATATACTCCTATATACATGTATAGAGCCATGACAGGTCCTCTTTATACACCTACATACATGTGTAGAGCCATGACAGGTCCTCTTTATACTCCTATATACATGTATAGAGCCATGACAGGTCCTCTATATACTCCTATATACATGTATAGAGCCATGACAGGTCCTCTTTATACACCTACATACATGTGTAGAGCCATGACAGGTCCTCTTTATACTACTATATACATGTATAGAGCCATGACGGGTCCTCTATCTACTCCTTTATACATTTATAGAGCCATGACAGGTCCTCTTTATACTTCTATATACATGTATAGAGCCATGACAGGTCCACTTTAGTTATCATGATATAAAATAATGAATATGGTGGGCGTGATTTTTTTTTTGGGGGGGGGGGCAGCATTTCATTCTTGGTACCAGGCAGCACAATGTCTTGGGCCGGCACTGGCTCAACCGCATGTTTTTAACATCTCCCCAACCTCAAGTCTAAATGAGCCCTTGGAAATGTTACATTTTAAAGTAGACCTTTCAGTAACTTTACAAGTATGCAGGAAAAAATTGCATCAGGATCATTATAATTTTTCAAAAACGATCTTTTGCCATTTAAATGCAGTCCTTGGGGCGCAGACCAATGAATTTTCCTAGGCTGAGATGATTTCATCAGCCTGCTGCAGGCAGGAGCAAGTATTTGCTCAGTCTCCTCTCCCCCAGTGATCAGACTATTATATTGTAAGTTTGCAACTAAGTAAGAAGCTGCAGCAGGGGGCTGATCTGTGTTGGACTTGGATGCACAGCCAAGAACTGCACGGTACATGTAAAGATTTACATTAAAGGAGTTGTAAAGTCAGAAGGTTTTTTATCTCAATGCATTCTATGCATTAGGATGAAAAGCCTTCTGTGTGCAGCAGCCCCCCCCCCCCCCACAGCCCCCCTTAACCCCCCCTAATACTTACCTGAGCCCATCCTCGGCCTGAACCCCATCTCTGCCATTCGGGACTGTCCCTCCTGATTGACTGAGAAAGCAGCAGCGCCATTGGCTCCCGCTGCTGTCAATCAAAGTTAGTTAGCCAATCAGGAGAGAGAGGGGCGGGGCTGGACACAGCACTGTGTTTGAATGGACACACAAAGCTGTGACTCGGCTCAGGTGCCCCCATAGCATGCTACTCGCTGTGGAGGCACTCAACAGGAGAGAGGGGCCCGGAGCACAGAAGAGGGACCCAAGAAGAGGAGGATCCGGGCTGCTCTGTGCAAATCCACTGCAACAGAGCAGGTAAGTGTAACATGTTTGTTATTTTTATTTAAAAAAAAAAAACAACAAGACTTTACAATCACTTTAATGTGTCATTTTTGACATCAGCACCCTTTGATATCAGTCTGGGTCAACACTGACCTTAGATTTTTCTTAACCGCTTTCAGACCAGCCGCCGTCATTATACTGCGGCAGTTCAGCATGTTCCCGCGAACCGTCGTAGCTGTACTTCGGCCCTTTTAGCGGGGATAGCATGCGCTCTCCCGCTGCACTGCGGGAGTGCCCATGCGCGTGGCCAGGCTGTTGCGATGACCGCCGGCCACGCGGGATCGTGGGCACAAGAGCCAGAACAGGGACGTGTGTGTGTGTGTAAACACAAATCCCTGTTCTGTGAAGAGAGGAGAGACAGATCGTGTGTTCCTACTAGGTAGGAACAACGATCTGTCATCTCCTCTAGTTAGTCCCATCCCCCTACAGTTAGAACACACACACACATGAGGGAACACTGTTAACCCCTTGATCGCCTCCTAGTGTTAACCCCTTCCCTGACAGTGACATTTACACAGTAATCAGTGCATTTTTATTGCACTGATCGCTGTATAATTGTCAATGCTCCCAAAAATGTGTCAAAAGTGTCTGACCTGTCGCAGTCCCGATAAAAATCGCAGATCACTGCTATACACTTATTACGATTTTTATTACCAAAAATATGTAGAAGAATACATATCGGCCTAAACTGAGGAAAAAATTTGCTTTTTAAAAAAAAAATTGGGGATATTTATTATAGCAAAAAGTACAAAATATTGTGTTTTTTTCAAAATTGACGCTCTTTTTTTGTTTATAGCGCAAAAAATAAAAACCGCAGAGATGATCAAATACCGCCAAAAGAAAGCTCTATTTGTGGGAAAAAAAAGCACATCAATTTTGTTTGGGTACAGCATTGGGCAAATTAAAGTGACATAGTGCCGTATCGCAAAAAATGGCCTGGTCATTGAGCGGTCAAATTTTCCGGGGCTGAAGTGGTTCTAAAGGCTCCAGATTTTTTACCTTCATGCATTCTATTTCTGTGCAGCAGCCCCCCCCCAATACTTACCTGAGCCCCATTGCGATCCAGCGATGTGTATGACAGCCTCGGCTCTCCAGGGACTCTCACTCCATTGGCTCCAGCTGCTGTCAATCACAACCAGTGAACCAATGAAGGAAGAGAGAGGGCATGGCTGAGCAGCGGCTCTATGTGTGAATAGACTCACAGAGCTGCAGCTCGGGAGCCCCCCGTAGCAAGCTGCTTGCTGTGGGGGCAGGAGGCAGGAGGAAAGGACCCGAGAAGAGGAGGATCGGGGCTGCTCTGTGCAAAACCATTGCACAGAGCAAGTAAGTATAACGTTAATGTTTAATATTTTCTTTTAAGAAAAACAACAAACATTCAATATCACTTTAAATAAAGATGTCCCTGGTAGGGATGAGCTTCGTGTTCGAGTCGAACATACGTTCGACTCGAACATCGGCTGTTCGATCGTTCGACGAAGATCGAACGATTTGGGCCGTTCGCGCCAAATTCGAGTGACGCGAACGGCCCACAATGCACTACGCCATCGCAGTGTCATCCAGGCGCTGTGATTGGCCAAGCATGCACTGTGACCCCGCATGCTTGGCCAATCACAGCGCCGGCAGCGAGGAGAGCAATGATTGGCCACAGGCAGGATGCCTGTGGCCAATTATTGCTGAGGGTGTTTAGTACACGCCCCACACTATAAAAGGCCGCCAGCACGGCGGCCTAGTGTAGTGTGTTCCGGAGCAGGGAAAGACAAGCATAGGCAGGGACAGTGACATTTATTTCTTTCTTGCTTAACCTGGATTCCTTTAGTTTAGGGAAAGAGAAGGATAGGTAGGGAGAGTGTCAGTGTGTTTTACTGTGCGAGTCCTTGTTTCTAGGGACAAAGAAGGAAAGTGAGGGGATTTCTCCTTGTGCTATAGTGTGCTTTAAAAAAACATTTTTTCTAGGGACAGAAAACTGTAGGTAGGGAGAGTGTCAGTTTCTTTCACTGTGCCAGTCCTTGTTTCTAGGGACAAAGAAGGAAAGTGAGGGGAATTCTCCTTGTGCTATAGTGTGCTTTAAAAAAACATTTTTTCTAGGGACAGAAAACTGTAGGTAGGGAGAGTGTCAGTTTCTTTCACTGTGCCAGTCCTTGTTTCTAGGGACAAAGAAGGAAAGTGAGGGGATTTCTCCTTGTGCTATAGTGTGCTTTAAAAAAACATTTTTTCTAGGGACAGAAAACTGTAGGTAGGGAGAGTGTCAGTTTCTTTCACTGTGCCAGTCCTTGTTTCTAGGGACAAAGAAGGAAAGTGAGGGGAATTCTCCTTGTGCTATAGTGTGCTTTAAAAAAACATTTTTTCTAGGGACAGAAAACTGTAGGTAGGGAGAGTGTCAGTTTCTTTCACTGTGCCAGTCCTTGTTTCTAGGGACAAAGAAGGAAAGTGAGGGGAATTCTCCTTGTGCTATAGTGTGCTTTAAAAAAACATTTTTTCTAGGGACAGAAAACTGTAGGTAGGGAGAGTGTCAGTTTCTTTCACTGTGCCAGTCCTTGTTTCTAGGGACAAAGAAGGAAAGTGAGGGGATTTCTCCTTGTGCTATAGTGTGCTTTAAAAAAACATTTTTTCTAGGGACAGAAAACTGTAGGTAGGGAGAGTGTCAGTTTCTTTCACTGTGCCAGTCCTTGTTTCTAGGGACAAAGAAGGAAAGTGAGGGGATTTCTCCTTGTGCTATAGTGTGCTTTAAAAAAACATTTTTTCTAGGGACAGAAAACTGTAGGTAGGGAGAGTGTCAGTTTCTTTCACTGTGCCAGTCCTTGTTTCTAGGGACAAAGAAGGAAATTGAGGGGAATTCTCCTCGTGCTATAGTGTGCTTTAAAAAAACATTTTTTCTAGGGACAGAAAACTGTAGGTAGGGAGAGTGTCAGTTTCTTTCACTGTGCCAGTCCTTGTTTCTAGGGACAAAGAAGGAAAGTGAAGGGATTTCTCCTTGTGCTATAGTGTGCTTTAAAAAAACATTTTTTCTAGGGACAGAAAACTGTAGGTAGGGAGAGTGTCAGTTTCTTTCACTGTGCCAGTCCTTGTTTCTAGGGACAAAGAAGGAAAGTGAGGGGATTTCTCCTTGTGCTATAGTGTGCTTTAAAAAAACATTTTTTCTAGGGACAGAAAACTGTAGGTAGGGAGAGTGTCAGTTTCTTTCACTGTGCCAGTCCTTGTTTCTAGGGACAAAGAAGGAAATTGAGGGGAATTCTCCTTGTGCTATAGTGTGCTTTAAAAAAACATTTTTTCTAGGGACAGAAAACTGTAGGTAGGGAGAGTGTCAGTTTCTTTCACTGTGCCAGTCCTTGTTTCTAGGGACAAAGAAGGAAAGTGAGGGGAATTCTCCTTGTGCTATAGTGTGCTTTAAAAAAACATTTTTTCTAGGGACAGAAAACTGTAGGTAGGGAGAGTGTCAGTTTCTTTCACTGTGCCAGTCCTTGTTTCTAGGGACAAAGAAGGAAAGTGAGGGGATTTCTCCTTGTGCTATAGTGTGCTTTAAAAAAACATTTTTTCTAGGGACAGAAAACTGTAGGTAGGGAGAGTGTCAGTTTCTTTCACTGTGCCAGTCCTTGTTTCTAGGGACAAAGAAGGAAAGTGAGGGGAATTCTCCTTGTGCTATAGTGTGCTTTAAAAAAACATTTTTTCTAGGGACAGAAAACTGTAGGTAGGGAGAGTGTCAGTTTCTTTCACTGTGCCAGTCCTTGTTTCTAGGGACAAAGAAGGAAAGTGAGGGGAATTCTCCTGGTGCTATAGTGTGCTTTAAAAAAACATTTTTTCTAGGGACAGAAAACTGTAGGTAGGGAGAGTGTCAGTTTCTTTCACTGTGCCAGTCCTTGTTTCTAGGGACAAAGAAGGAAAGTGAGGGGAATTCTCCTTGTGCTATAGTGTGCTTTAAAAAAACATTTTTTCTAGGGACAGAAAACTGTAGGTAGGGAGAGTGTCAGTTTCTTTCACTGTGCCAGTCCTTGTTTCTAGGGACAAAGAAGGAAAGTGAGGGGATTTCTCCTTGTGCTATAGTGTGCTTTAAAAAAACATTTTTTCTAGGGACAGAAAACTGTAGGTAGGGAGAGTGTCAGTTTCTTTCACTGTGCCAGTCCTTGTTTCTAGGGACAAAGAAGGAAATTGAGGGGAATTCTCCTTGTGCTATAGTGTGCTTTAAAAAAACATTTTTTCTAGGGACAGAAAACTGTAGGTAGGGAGAGTGTCAGTTTCTTTCACTGTGCCAGTCCTTGTTTCTAGGGACAAAGAAGGAAAGTGAGGGGATTTCTCCTTGTGCTATAGTGTGCTTTAAAAAAACATTTTTTCTAGGGACAGAAAACTGTAGGTAGGGAGAGTGTCAGTTTCTTTCACTGTGCCAGTCCTTGTTTCTAGGGACAAAGAAGGAAAGTGTGGGGAATTCTCCTTGTGCTATAGTGTGCTTTAAAAAAACATTTTTTCTAGGGACAGAAAACTGTAGGTAGGGAGAGTGTCAGTTTCTTTCACTGTGCCAGTCCTTGTTTCTAGGGACAAAGAAGGAAAGTGAGGGGAATTCTCCTTGTGCTATAGTGTGCTTTAAAAAAACATTTTTTCTAGGGACAGAAAACTGTAGGTAGGGAGAGTGTCAGTTTCTTTCACTGTGCCAGTCCTTGTTTCTAGGGACAAAGAAGGAAAGTGAGGGGAATTCTCCTTGTGCTATAGTGTGCTTTAAAAAAACATTTTTTCTAGGGACAGAAAACTGTAGGTAGGGAGAGTGTCAGTTTCTTTCACTGTGCCAGTCCTTGTTTCTAGGGACAAAGAAGGAAAGTGAGGGGATTTCTCCTTGTGCTATAGTGTGCTTTAAAAAAACATTTTTTCTAGGGACAGAAAACTGTAGGTAGGGAGAGTGTCAGTTTATTTCACTGTGCCAGTCCTTGTTTCTAGGGACAAAGAAGGAAAGTGAGGGGATTTCTCCTTGTGCTATAGTGTGCTTTAAAAAAACATTTTTTCTAGGGACAGAAAACTGTAGGTAGGGAGAGTGTCAGTTTCTTTCACTGTGCCAGTCCTTGTTTCTAGGGACAAAGAAGGAAAGTGAGGGGAATTCTCCTTGTGCTATAGTGTGCTTTAAAAAAAAAAATTTTCTAGGGACAGAAAACTGTAGGTAGGGAGAGTGTCAGTTTCTTTCACTGTGCCAGTCCTTGTTTCTAGGGACAAAGAAGGAAAGTGAGGGGAATTCTCCTTGTGCTATAGTGTGCTTTAAAAAAACATTTTTTCTAGGGACAGAAAACTGTAGGTAGGGAGAGTGTCAGTTTCTTTCACTGTGCCAGTCCTTGTTTCTAGGGACAAAGAAGGAAAGTGAGGGGATTTCTCCTTGTGCTATAGTGTGCTTTAAAAAAACATTTTTTCTAGGGACAGAAAACTGTAGGTAGGGAGAGTGTCAGTTTCTTTCACTGTGCCAGTCCTTGTTTCTAGGGACAAAGAAGGAAAGTGAGGGGAATTCTCCTTGTGCTATAGTGTGCTTTAAAAAAACATTTTTTCTAGGGACAGAAAACTGTAGGTAGGGAGAGTGTCAGTTTCTTTCACTGTGCCAGTCCTTGTTTCTAGGGACAAAGAAGGAAAGTGAGGGGAATTCTCCTTGTGCTATAGTGTGCTTTAAAAAAACATTTTTTCTAGGGACAGAAAACTGTAGGTAGGGAGAGTGTCAGTTTCTTTCACTGTGCCAGTCCTTGTTTCTAGGGACAAAGAAGGAAAGTGAGGGGAATTCTCCTTGTGCTATAGTGTGCTTTAAAAAAAACATTTTTTCTAGGGACAGAAAACTGTAGGTAGGGAGAGTGTCAGTTTCTTTCACTGTGCCAGTCCTTGTTTCTAGGGACAAAGAAGGAAAGTGAGGGGATTTCTCCTTGTGCTATAGTGTGCTTTAAAAAAACATTTTTTCTAGGGACAGAAAACTGTAGGTAGGGAGAGTGTCAGTTTCTTTCACTGTGCCAGTCCTTGTTTCTAGGGACAAAGAAGGAAATTGAGGGGAATTCTCCTTGTGCTATAGTGTGCTTTAAAAAAACATTTTTTCTAGGGACAGAAAACTGTAGGTAGGGAGAGTGTCAGTTTCTTTCACTGTGCCAGTCCTTGTTTCTAGGGACAAAGAAGGAAAGTGAGGGGAATTCTCCTTGTGCTATAGTGTGCTTTAAAAAAACATTTTTTCTAGGGACAGAAAACTGTAGGTAGGGAGAGTGTCAGTTTCTTTCACTGTGCCAGTCCTTGTTTCTAGGGACAAAGAAGGAAAGTGAGGGGATTTCTCCTTGTGCTATAGTGTGCTTTAAAAAAACATTTTTTCTAGGGACAGAAAACTGTAGGTAGGGAGAGTGTCAGTTTCTTTCACTGTGCCAGTCCTTGTTTCTAGGGACAAAGAAGGAAATTGAGGGGAATTCTCCTTGTGCTATAGTGTGCTTTAAAAAAACATTTTTTCTAGGGACAGAAAACTGTAGGTAGGGAGAGTGTCAGTTTCTTTCACTGTGCCAGTCCTTGTTTCTAGGGACAAAGAAGGAAAGTGAGGGGAATTCTCCTTGTGCTATAGTGTGCTTTAAAAAAACATTTTTTCTAGGGACAGAAAACTGTAGGTAGGGAGAGTGTCAGTTTCTTTCACTGTGCCAGTCCTTGTTTCTAGGGACAAAGAAGGAAAGTGAGGGGAATTCTCCTTGTGCTATAGTGTGCTTTAAAAAAACATTTTTTCTAGGGACAGAAAACTGTAGGTAGGGAGAGTGTCAGTTTCTTTCACTGTGCCAGTCCTTGTTTCTAGGGACAAAGAAGGAAAGTGAGGGGAATTCTCCTTGTGCTATAGTGTGCTTTAAAAAAACATTTTTTCTAGGGACAGAAAACTGTAGGTAGGGAGAGTGTCAGTTTCTTTCACTGTGCCAGTCCTTGTTTCTAGGGACAAAGAAGGAAAGTGAGGGGATTTCTCCTTGTGCTATAGTGTGCTTTAAAAAAACATTTTTTCTAGGGACAGAAAACTGTAGGTAGGGAGAGTGTCAGTTTCTTTCACTGTGCCAGTCCTTGTTTCTAGGGACAAAGAAGGAAAGTGAGGGGATTTCTCCTTGTGCTATAGTGTGCTTTAAAAAAACATTTTTTCTAGGGACAGAAAACTGTAGGTAGGGAGAGTGTCAGTTTCTTTCACTGTGCCAGTCCTTGTTTCTAGGGACAAAGAAGGAAAGTGAGGGGAATTCTCCTTGTGCTATAGTGTGCTTTAAAAAAACATTTTTTCTAGGGACAGAAAACTGTAGGTAGGGAGAGTGTCAGTTTCTTTCACTGTGCCAGTCCTTGTTTCTAGGGACAAAGAAGGAAAGTGAGGGGAATTCTCCTTGTGCTATAGTGTGCTTTAAAAAAAAATTTTTTCTAGGGACAGAAAACTGTAGGTAGGGAGAGTGTCAGTTTCTTTCACTGTGCCAGTCCTTGTTTCTAGGGACAAAGAAGGAAAGTGAGGGGATTTCTCCTTGTGCTATAGTGTGCTTTAAAAAAACATTTTTTCTAGGGACAGAAAACTGTAGGTAGGGAGAGTGTCAGTTTCTTTCACTGTGCCAGTCCTTGTTTCTAGGGACAAAGAAGGAAAGTGAGGGGAATTCTCCTTGTGCTATAGTGTGCTTTAAAAAAACATTTTTTCTAGGGACAGAAAACTGTAGGTAGGGAGAGTGTCAGTTTCTTTCACTGTGCCAGTCCTTGTTTCTAGGGACAAAGAAGGAAAGTGAGGGGAATTCTCCTTGTGCTATAGTGTGCTTTAAAAAAACATTTTTTCTAGGGACAGAAAACTGTAGGTAGGGAGAGTGTCAGTTTCTTTCACTGTGCCAGTCCTTGTTTCTAGGGACAAAGAAGGAAAGTGAGGGGAATTCTCCTTGTGCTATAGTGTGCTTTAAAAAAAATTTTTTCTAGGGACAGAAAACTGTAGGTAGGGAGAGTGTCAGTTTCTTTCACTGTGCCAGTCCTTGTTTCTAGGGACAAAGAAGGAAAGTGAGGGGAATTCTCCTTGTGCTATAGTGTGCTTTAAAAAAACATTTTTTCTAGGGACAGAAAACTGTAGGTAGGGAGAGTGTCAGTTTCTTTCACTGTGCCAGTCCTTGTTTCTAGGGACAAAGAAGGAAAGTGAGGGGATTTCTCCTTGTGCTATAGTGTGCTTTAAAAAAACATTTTTTCTAGGGACAGAAAACTGTAGGTAGGGAGAGTGTCAGTTTCTTTCACTGTGCCAGTCCTTGTTTCTAGGGACAAAGAAGGAAAGTGAGGGGAATTCTCCTTGTGCTATAGTGTGCTTTAAAAAAACATTTTTTCTAGGGACAGAAAACTGTAGGTAGGGAGAGTGTCAGTTTCTTTCACTGTGCCAGTCCTTGTTTCTAGGGACAAAGAAGGAAAGTGAGGGGAATTCTCCTTGTGCTATAGTGTGCTTTAAAAAAACATTTTTTCTAGGGACAGAAAACTGTAGGTAGGGAGAGTGTCAGTTTCTTTCACTGTGCCAGTCCTTGTTTCTAGGGACAAAGAAGGAAAGTGAGGGGAATTCTCCTTGTGCTATAGTGTGCTTTAAAAAAACATTTTTTCTAGGGACAGAAAACTGTAGGTAGGGAGAGTGTCAGTTTCTTTCACTGTGCCAGTCCTTGTTTCTAGGGACAAAGAAGGAAAGTGAGGGGAATTCTCCTTGTGCTATAGTGTGCCAAAGCATTCCTCATCAACCATCTTTGAAATCCTTGTTTTTTGGACAGTCAGGGAAATTGTCGTTGTGCTATTCTGTGCAAAAGCAATAATCCTCAACCATATTTAGAAATCCTTAAGTAAAGGGACAGAGAAGGACACCTGAAGGTAGCCCTTATTGCTTTTTCCCATCTCCCTGCAGGCCATCTATTAGAATGTCTGGAAGGCAAACAAGGAGAGGCAGACAGTCAGGAGGCAATAAAAGAGGGCAAGCAGGCTCTGTGTCTGGGGGCAACAGTGCTGGTCAGTGCATTGACCCGGTGCATTGTCATCAGCACATGGCCATGGGACACGCTTGTCCTTCTTTTCGGCAGCTGGACATGTTGAGCCACATCATGCCGAAGACTTGGTAGAGTGGATGACCAAGCCCTCCTCCTCCTCCTCATCCTCTCTCACCCAGGCTCAGGGTACTGGCAAAGCAGCTGCCAAAGCGTCCTCTTCCCTGGTATCAATGTCAGACTCATCATCAGTCACTCCTTCCCTAGACCCACCATGTCCTCCTCCTGAGGAGTCCCCCGAACTGTTTGAGCACAGTGTTGGGTACATGCTCCAGGAGGATGCCCAGCGTTTCGAAGGGTCTGATGATGAAACCCAGCTACAGGAAGGCAGTAGCGTGAGAGCAGACAGAGGGGATGCTCAAGAAGGACACCAATCTGGCAGTCATGTTCCAGCAGCTGCAGCATACTGCCAGATTGGCTCCAGTGATGAGGAGGGAGGGGATGATGAGGTCACTGACTCCACGTGGGTGCCTAATAGGAGAGAGGAGGAGGAGGAGGATGAGGAGGAGGCACATCTCCAACGAGGCAGGATGCCCTTTGTTGGCCAGCGTAAGGGCAGTACACCGACGGAATCACACCGCAGAGCTCCGCCTGTGCAGGGCGCTGCCTCTGCCCGTCATTCAAAAAGTTCCTTGGTGTGGGCCTTTTTTGAGGCTAGTGCATCAGATCGCACAGCTGCTGTTTGCAACATATGTCTCAAGCGTATATCGCGTGGCCAAAACATCAGCCGCTTGGGTACCACATGCCTGACCAGACATATGTTGACCTGCCATGCAGCTCGTTGGCAAGCCTACCTCAAAGACCCACACCAAAGAACAAAGCGGACCTCTCCTTGCACCGCATCAGCTGGGATCTCCAACCCCACTATAACTTCAGTCCTCTCTGAAACATGCACTGAGAGGAATGAAGGTGTAGAATTAGGTGTGTCACAGCCAAGTACTTGCGGCCACTCTGCTAGCAGTACACCGACGTCCGATTCTAGCAGGCAAATTTCCCTGCCCCAGCTGCTGGACCGTCGAAAGAAGTTCACTCCCAGCCATCCACATGCCCAGCGGTTGAATGCTAGCTTGGCTAAATTGCTAGCGCTTCAACTGCTGCCTTTTCAGTTGGTAGACTCGGCCCCCTTCCGTGAGTTTGTGCAATGTGCGGTTCCTCAGTGGCAGGTTCCCAAACGCCACTTTTTCTCACGGAAGGCTATTCCGGCTCTCTACCGGCATGTGGAAGGCAATGTCTTGGCCTCGCTGGACAGGGCGGTCAGCGGTAAGGTGCATATTACCGCTGACTCATGGTCCAGCAGGCATGGACAGGGACGTTACCTTTCTTTCACGGCCCATTGGGTCACTCTTTTGGCAGCTGGGAAGGATGCAGGACAAGGTGCAGTAGTGTTGGAGGTTGTTCCACCGCCACGCCTCCAAAATGCTACTACTGGTTGTGACACACCTCTCTCCTCCACCCCCTCCTCTTCTTCTTCCTCCATGGCCTCTTCCTGTGGTTTGTCCTATGAACCTGCGGTGCTCCGTAGCCGTTCACGGGGCTACGCAAGTACGCAGGCAAAAAGATGCCATGCCGTGCTTGCGCTGGTGTGTTTGGGGGACAGAAGCCACACTGGGGCAGAGGTCCTGTCTGCTCTGCAGGGCCAGGCCGAGAGGTGGTTGACGCCACGCCAGCTTAAGCCAGGAATGGTGGTTTGCGACAATGGCACCAACCTCCTCTCCGCCCTCCGACAGGGACAACTGACCCATGTGCCCTGTGTGGCTCACGTCCTTAACCTGGTGGTGCAGCGGTTCTTGGGCAGGTACCCGGGCTTACAGGATGTCCTGAGGCAGGCCAGGAAAGTCTGTGTGCATTTCCGCAGATCTTATAATGCCAGTGCTCGCCTGGCTGAGCTGCAAAAGGAGTTGAACCTGCCCAAGAACCGCCTTATATGTGACATGCCCACCAGGTGGAACTCAACGTTGGCCATGCTGCAGCGGCTGCACACGCAGCAGAGGGCCATCAATGAGTACCTGTGCGACTACGGCACCAGGACAGGGTCAGGGGAGCTTGGTTTTTTTTCTCCACGCCAGTGGGGCATGATCAGGGATGCATGCACTGTCCTGGCACCATTTGAGGAGGCCACGAGGATGGTGAGCAGTGACAGTGCATGCATCAGTGACACTGTACCTCTTGTCCACCTGTTGGAGCACACGCTGCGTGGAATAATGGACAGGGCACTTGAGGCAGAACAGAGGCAGGAAGAGGAGGACTTCCTTGCCTCTCAAGGCCCCCTTTACCCAGACAGTGTTCCTTCTGTCCCACCCATCGCACAGGAAGAGGAAGAGGAGGAGGAGGAGGAGGAGGAGGATTGTGTCAGCATGGAGGTGGAGGCTGGCACTCAGCATCATCAGCAGCAGTCTTTTAGGGATGATTTACAGTCCCAAGAAACCAGTGGACTTGTACATGGCTGGGAGGAGGTGGCTGCGGATCATGTCGTCCTTAGTGACCCAGAGGACTCCGGAGCGAATGCCTCAGCAAACCTACGCTGCATGGCCTCCCTGATCCTGCAAAGTCTGCGGAAGGATCCTCGTATTCTTCGGATCAAGGAGAGGGACCATTACTGGCTGGCCACTCTCCTTGATCCACGGTACAAGGGTAAGGTTGCGGACCTTATGTTACCTTCGCAGAGGGAGCAGAGGATGAGACAACTCCGGGAGGCCTTGCAGAAAGGTCTGTGCAACGCGTTCCCAGAGACTGGGAGGTTACAAACTCCTGGTCCTGGACAACGAGTTGCTGAGGCTTCGGCCAGTCAAAGAAGGAGCGGTGGGGAAGGTGGCCGTCTGACCGATGCGTTCAGACAATTCTTTAGTCCGCAGCCCCAAAGTATGATCGGTTCCAGCAACCATCGCCAGCGTCTGATAAACATGGTGCAGGAATATCTAGGGGCAAGGTCAGACTTGGACACCTTCCCCACCGAAAATCCTCTGGCTTACTGGGTCTTGAGGATGGATCACTGGCCAGAGCTTGCACAGTATGCAATTGAGCTACTGGCCTGTCCTGCATCCAGCGTTCTTTCGGAACGCACATTCAGTGCTGCTGGAGGATTTGTCACGGATCACAGGGTGCGCCTGTCCACCGACTCGGTTGATCGACTGACTTTCATCAAGATGAACCAGTCTTGGATCACCACCAGCTACCACACACCTGATGCTGATATAACAGACTAATTGATTTTAACATGTCACATCCCTTCAAGACTGATGCTGATGCTGAGTGCCTGTGCTGTTATGTTGACTGGCTATCCTCCTCCTCCGAGTCCTCAATGATACGATTGATGATGATAGCTTGGAAGATCATTTTTGTTTATGGGTGCCGCCACCAGTGGCTAAGGCCCAATTTTTCAGCCCCTGTTTTACAGGGGCGTGTAATTACAATTTTTTTAGCAATAATTTGCCATAGGGCTCATTGCTGTGCTCCAAGTACAGTATCTGTGAGGGGTTGGAGTGTTGTGGCACCAGTGCCTAAGGCCCAATTTTTCAGCCCCTGTTTAACAGGGGCGTGTCATTACAATTTTTGAAGCAATACTTTGCAACAGGGCTCATTGCTGTGCTCCAAGTAACGTATCTGTGAGGGGTTGTAGTGTTGTGCCACCAGTGCCTAAGGCCCAATTTTTCAGCCCCTGTTCAACAGGGGCATGCAATTACAATTCTTGATCTAATAATTCACAGCAGGGCCCATTGCTGCACCCACCAAGAGTAACTCTGAGGGCTTACAGTGTTGTGGCAACGCCACCACCACCACGAAAGGCCCAATTTTTCAGCCCCTGTTCAAAAGGGGCATGTAATTACAATTCTTGATCTAATAATTCACAGCAGGGCCCATTCCTGCACCCACCAAGAGTAACTCTGAGGGCTTACAGTGTTGTGGCAACACCACCACCACCACCACCACCACGAAAGGCCCAATTTTTCAGCCCCTGTTCAACAGGGGCATGCAATTACAATTCTTGATCTAATAATTCACAGCAGGGCCCATTGCTGCACCCACCAAGAGTAACTGTCAGGGCTTACAGTGTTGTGGCACCAGCACCACCATCAAAGGCCCAATTTTTACTACCACTGTTCAACAATTATATGTAATTAAAATTCCTGATATAATAGTTGACAGCAGGGCGTTCCAGCACCAACCAAGAGTAACTGTGAGTGCTTACAGTGTTGTGCCAACACCAACAACTAAGGGGCCTATTTCTGCAGAGTATATACGGCAGGTCCCTACTTTCAAACATCCAACTTACAAACGACTCCTACTTGCAAACGCAAGAAGACAACAGGAAGTGAGAGGAAATCTACCACTAGGAAGGAAAATTCTCTCCTGTAAGAATAAATATGGGAGAAAGGTGTCTCCTCTGTACTGATGCTTTATCAGCAATCCTTGTTTCAAGAAAAACACCACATTTCAAAAACAGTTGTCATTGGGACGGAAAGTGAGGTGAAATGTTCTGAACAGGGGCACAGACAGCAAAACAAATGTTACAGGGGTGATAACCCTTACCTATGTTTTCCAAAAAGTTTAAAAATAGATTTTTGGGCTGGAGCTACACTTCAACAATGTACCTGTTCAAAATTACAAACAGATTCTACATAAGAACAAACCTACAGTCCCTGTCTTGTATGCACCGCCTGTATACGGCTGTTCAGAGTATATAGGGCCTTTTTTATTTTATGTGCGGGGTTCCCCTTAATATCCATACAAGACCCAAAGGGGCTGGTAATGGGCTGGGGTAGGGGGGGGGGGGGGGTCATGGGGTAGCTATGCCATTTTTCTTAAAGATTTTCATCCATATTACCGGGACCAGACATTACATTAAAGCCGCAAGCAGTTTTAAATGGCTTTTTTTCCTTTAGAAGTGTCATTTTGTGCAGGGACAGTTCTAAACACGGGAAACACGTGGCACTTCACAGGCATACTTTAGACACCCCCCAGGTACGATATTTAAAGGAATATTTTACTTTTTTTTTTTCACTTTATGCATCATTAAAATGACTGCTCCCGAAAAACGACCGTTTTTAAAACTTCTTTTTGCATTGATACATGTCCCCTGGTGCAGAACCCGGGTTCCCAAACCCTTTTTAGGACAATAACATGCATAATAGTTGTTATAATTAGCACTTTAGAATTCGAACGTTCGCATCCATTGTATTTAATAGGGTTCTAATGTTCGTACGAACTTTCGGTCCGTTCGCGGGTTCTGGTGCGAACCGAACCCGGGGGTGTTCGGCTCATCACTAGTCCCTGGCCTTTTGAAGAGAAAATCATCTGCATTGTCAGGAGAAGTATGGTGGTCTCTGTGAGCGGTAAATAAAATCCATAAAAAGGTTGAACTTACACATTACTTAACATACATGGTCTAATGCCTTGTACACACGATCAGATTTCCGATGGAATAAAATCCAATGGACTTGTTTCATCGGAAATTCCGATCGTGTGTGGGCCCCATCTGACTTTTTCCCATCGGAGTGAAAAAATAGAATGTTTTAAATTTTTTGTTTTTTTTTAAATCCGATGGGAAATTCCGATCGTCTGTTGGAGAAAAATCCACGCATGCTCAGAATCAAGTTGGCGCATGCTCGGAAGCATTGAAATTAATTTTTCTCGGCTCGTCGTAGTGTTTTACGTCACCGCGTTTTGGACGGTCGGAATTTAGTCTGACAGTGTGTAGGCAAGACTGATGGAAGTCAGCTTCATCGGAATTCCGATGGAAAATTCCATCGGATTTTATTCCATCGGAAATCCGATCGTGTGTACAAGGCATTAGACTATATCTGATGTTGGGTCCACTTCAATTGCTTTTAGATTGGTAGCGTAAAGTGAACCTGTGCTTGGCCCATATGGGTAATACAACAGGTTCATTTTATTGTTGCCATTCCAAGCAGCACATACTTGCCTGCTGCTGTGCTCAGCTGCCAGGAACAAGCAAAAGACGCCTTGTATAAACTTTAAACTGCTCTATTTGGAAAGGTCAGAATTGCTCACAGGATGAGGACTGTCTCCTTGTCCCCATGTGACAGCACCATGCCAGTCTCCAAACACTGCCACATGAGAAGAAGAGGAATGAGTCCTACATGGGCAGTTTGTGTTAAAGCCTAAGATTATGTATTTATTTTAAGCAGTGCAAGGAATAGTACTTACATTCAATGTGAAGTGTCTCTTGTGCCAGCGGCTGGTCTCTTAAGCCTCATACACACGATCAGATTTTCTGCGGACAAAGCGTAGGACTTTTGTCCATAAGGCATTGGCCAGGAACTTGTATTGCATACAAAAGTTTTTCAGCTCTTTAGCACTACCCTTTGGGCAACTTCTGCTAATGTTGTGTTATGCCCCGTACACACAACTGGTTTTCCTGTCTGAAAAAGTCCGATGAGAGCTTTTCGTCGGGAATCCCGACCATGTGTATGCTCCATCTGACTTTTTCCCACAGGAAAACTGCCAGAAAAAAAAAGAGAGCAGGATCTCTTTTTTCCCGTCAGGAAAAAATCCTAGCGGGAAAACCGTTCGGCTGTATGCTTTTCTGATGCGCAAAAAAAACACGCATGCTCAGAAACAAATCGAAGCATGCTCAGAAGCATAGAACTTAATTTTCTCGGCTCGTTGTAGTCTTTTACGTCACTGCATTCTTGGCAGTCAAAAGTTCACCGGACTTTTGTGTGACTGTGTGTATGCAAGGCAGGCATGAGAGGAATTCCGTCGGGAAAACCATTGGTTTTTTTTTTCGACGGGAAAACCGGTTGTGTGTACGGGGCATTATGGTGAGCATTGCTTCTGAGCATGCGTGTTTGTACTTTGGAGTTTTGTCCGATGGACTTGTGTACACACGATCGGATAATCCCACAACACACATTTGTTGGCAGACAATTTTAAAGCATGCTATCCAACATTTGTCCGCGGAAAATCAGACAACAATTGTCTGATGGAGCATACAAACGGTTGGATTTTCCGACAACAGCCTGTCATCACACAATTCCCGTCGGATAATCCGATCGTGTGTACGAGGCTTAAGTTGAAATCTGAAGTTCTTTTTTCACCCCCAATACCCCTGCAGCCTTAAAGCGGAGGTTCACGTGAAAAGTGAACCTCCGCTTTTTGGAACCCCCCCCCCCCTCCGGTGTCACATTTGGCACCTTTCAGGGAGAGGGGGGTGCAGATACCTGTATAAAACAGGTATTTGCACCACTTCCGGGTTCTGACTCCCGCGGGAGTCCCGCCCCTTCGTCTCACCCCCGCTGTCTTCTTTGAAACACACTGTTCCCAGGAGAGAGCGGTGACCAGTGACGGCGCGCCGCGATACTCGCGCATGCGCAGTAGGGAACCGGGCTTCACTTCCTGATTCCCTCATCGAGGATGGCGGCGGAAGCATCCGAGGACCGAGCGATTGCGTAGCCTCGTCTGCTGACATCGCGGGCGCGCTGGACAGGTAAGTGTCCATGTTTTAAAAGTCAGCAGATGCAGTATTTGTAGCTGCTGGCTTGTAAAAAAAAAAATCGGGTGAACCTCCGCTTTAATCTTCTGGTGCTGCGGGGGTTAACGAGTGCTGAGTGTTGGACCTGCCAATAGGTATTCGTCAACAGTGCCATTCATGCCCGCCTTCTCCACCTTCCTCCTCCATCTATAGAAACTATAACTTCCATCAATGAAAAGCGATCTACGAATGAAGGAGGCCCTTTCATTAGTCTGCCTGTCCTCTGTTCGTAAAGGGCTTTTCAATGATGGAAGCTATATAACCATACCGCCCAACTTTTTGAGATGGGAGTGTGGGACACCTATTACCAAAAGTATGTTGGCACAGGACACCCCCCTGTAACGCCCCCTTAAAGGAGAATTACACACAAAAAAAGTGATAAGTTAAACCCACAAGTGCTTTTTTTTTACCACTACTATTCCTTTATATTGGCTTTTGAAATTTACAAATGCAGCCATTTAGAATTAGGATGAAAGGTTTAGCACTGGGAAACACTTTCTGAAAGATAAAAAGTGCATTTTATATACAGCTATACAGATCAGACCAAAATGAGGGACAGAGGGACTTTGTCCCAAATCAGGGACAGTCCCTCGAAATCAGGGACAGTTGGAAGCTATTGGCAGAACGGGCAGGCATAGTGCAGTGTCAGATAACACACACAGCTGAATAAGTTACTTATTCTCCCCTCCTCCACTCTGTATAGTTTTATACAGAGTTTAATTTAGTGAGAGACAGCCCAATAGGAAGGAGCCACCACTCTTTTAAACAAAACATAATGTAGTGCAAAGCCAGTGTCATGGGTGTACCATGTAACCCATGCTGTATCATGGCCTAGGCCAACAAGGCCCAGGCCTAGGGCAGCACTTTGCAGGGGGGCAGCACGGAAAGAGTCCCCACCGTCTTGCGCTACACTGTTAGTGTGGCGCCAGTCTTATGGGGCGGACTGGGCAGAGAGGCAAATTAATCTGGCGCCCCCATAAAGCGGCCGCACTGCTTCCGGTAACTCCATAAAATTATCAGAAATTTGTGCTTAAAGTAGAACTATAGGCAACACTTTTTTTTTTCATTTTGGATAGAGTGAGTAAGGGTTATAGCCCCTGTCAGTTTATTTTTTACCATTCCTGTCCCATTGCAGAGATTTCCCTTCACTTCCTGCCCCATAGCCAAACAGGAAGTGAGAGAAAATCTATGCAAATTAAGGGACACCATTGCCCCCCCCCCCCCAGGCCTTTAGAACTAGTGTCCCCACTCAAAATTTTCAGGGCGGGTCTTAAAAAGCAAGGGGTGTGGCCTTGACAGGAAGGGGTGGGTCATATTTAAATTAGGGGTGCACAAGTTTAGTCAGGCCTAGGGCAGCACAAAACCTAAATACACTACTGCATGTAATACGTGTTTTTTTTTTTATATATATATATACATGATAAATAATAAATAAAACAAAAGTTTAAAGACCTAATATCTTTTACAAAATACAAAAAAAAAAATAATGACGCAAAACATGGAAAATAACACCTTTGGGGGATGGTAATTAATTGGTTTTATTTCTGGACATTTAGAGTCAAAATATTTTTTTTTATGACGTATGTTTAGTGTAGAAAGACATGAATGAGTTCTATTTACTTCCATTAGGAATAAGAATATTACACTACTATAACTGCTGCATCCTTGGTTGGGATTTGAAAATCATAGTAAGGTAGGCAGCATACAACAATTCAGATACGCTGATATTCATTAACCTGCTGTACACTCAAAAAAAATAACACAAATTAAAATGAGATAACTAAATCACTGTGGATCATAAAAAACTGGCAATTTTAAAATAAAATACAGCCTATCAAATCATTTTTTTTAACCTTTGTTGCCTTTCAGTGCTGCTGATCTCCTGCAGCCTCTTTGTTGACACTTTCTGTCTACCTTTGTGCACTTCAACCAGGGCTATATGGAATTTCTCAGGGTTTCCTGATTATGACAAGAGTGGACCGTGCAAGTATAATGTTTTTAAGTACTAGTACTCACTTGAAGTCTCCATCAAAAGCCAATGCGACAGGGTGACAACACAGGAGCACTTTTGGGAGACAAGGACAGAACACGAAGTGCCTGTACAAGAACTACTATGGCATGATCACCAGGTATAATTTAATGAAAGCTGCACGTTTCTAAATATTGGAAATGATTTTTTTTAAATACTTTACAATGTTAAAGCTTATGTAGCGGGTATATACTTTTAAATTCTGGTGAAGACACCAGTGATGTATAGTTCCCTGCGGCCCAGCAGGTGGCACTGTCACTTTGGGCTGGGGTTGAATCATCGCTGCAGTGCCGTACCCTTTGTGGCCTCTCGCAGCGGTTGTACCCCGGGGCGGGGAACCCGCCGTGCATCCTGGGAGAGGGTATAAAGGGGGCGGACATCTTCGCCACGAGGTTCGAGTCCCAGGCACCTTCAGCCTGAGGGCTGCTGTTTGCGGTCGGGGTCCAGGCGGCCTAGGCCTGGACACCTGGAGTTCGTGTTCCATCCCAGACACCTTCAGTCTGGGGTGAGGTACTCAGCCGGAGGCCTGGGGCCCAGTACCTTCCGCAGGGTCCCGCGAGGGAGGGATTGTCCTAGGGGGCCCCGGGAGTGGGGCACCCGAATCCAGTGGCGTAAGGGACCGGAGGAGGGACTCATCCGTAGACCTGGTGCAGCAGATTGCCAGTGCCGGGTGAGCCTCTGGAGACCGCCCAGAGGGATATCTTCCCAAACAGGGGCCAAGTTCAGAGAGGAAGGTGGTTCATGTCCAATGACCGGTGGCAGCGGTCCAGCTATTCAATTCATGTCAGTGGCAGAGGCCTGCTATTAGGCCTGTGGCAGGGGCCTCAACGGTTCATCCGGTCGGTGGCAGCGACCAAAACTCACGGTCGGTGGCAGAGACCGTGCGCCCGGCCTATTCGCTAGCAAAGGAATAGGAGAGTTCAGTTGTGCCTGGGCCTACTCGTATCCACACCCCTGTTTGTTCATTACTGAAAGTTCAACTGATTGTGTTCACCCTGCAAGAGAAGAAATAAAGGAGTGTTGGACTTTCGATTGGTGTGGGGCTCTATGTTATTGGCAGACACATCTCCACAGAACAACTAATGCTTCGTATGCAGTGAACAGACCCGGAGGTAATTCAAGTAACTCTGCTCGACCCTCATACACATACGAGGGTAGAGCTTGGCGTAGTGTTCCTGCACTCTCCTCTCTCAGGTACCCCTAGACTAGGGTGACCAGACATCCCCGGTTTCAGGGGACAGTCCCTGGATTGAGGACACTGTCCCCGGACCAAGTCTGTCCCCAGTTTTGTCCCTGGATTGGATTTGAACAGGGGCCATGGGGCAATTTCACAGACAGTCAGTGCAGGGGGGTGTATTTTTCCATTTTCTGTGCCCCTTTCTGATGATCATGTGCTGGTCGGAGCGAAGGTAATATTTCTTCAGTTTCGGGTGCATGCTGTTGTGGAGATTTTTATGGAGATGTATTTAATATGTATTGTCATAGTGTCACCCAGTGTTAGTACTTCCGCAACCCGCTCTAAAAAAGCGGATTGGGGTAGTCTGAGGCTGGTTGAATCCCGTCTGATAGGGGAAAACGTCTTGAGGTTGGAGTGTGATGTTTGCAGGGTGCGGATATGTCCGCCAACGGGGGCCCTCTGTGCATTAGCACGGACGATCGTTAGGGGGGGGATATGCTCACTCTGCAACAACAACATCATTGGTTATGAGCAGATGCGTACTCTTGTCTCGGCTGTGTCTGATCAACATTGGTTGGAATTCGTAGCGCGCGCCTGCAGATAGCCTCCCTCCCCCATTCAATAATAGTATAATCTTAATATGCGTTATTCTATGGAATAGCGCAGAATAAGAATTCCTATCAACGGTAACTTTAGCCATCCTACGTTATTGTATTCATTGTATGTATTATTGTATTAAATCCTTTCTTGAGTGGGATTCATATACAGCATTGCCTGTTGGAAGGCATGTCCTTGTATGGTCATTTTCCTGTGAGGAAGGAACATCCTGTGAGGTCCCCGCCCATGGGGGAGGGGATTGGTTGCTGCAGCCAATCACCTCCTGTGTGAGATCTTTTGAGTTTAAAAAAAGCCTATGATTAGGCGTCGGCTAGCCAGTCTATGCTGGTATGCTGAAATGAGAACATAGCTTTTGTGGTGCTGCCTTCTTGGGATGAATGGGAATGAACGGTGAGTGGATCTTAGCAAACTTAGGCTAAAGATAGCATTATTGCAAAAAGATGAAATCTTATGTGTGCTTAGATAGCACAGGAATTATAGGCTGTGTGCTCTGCAAACAGACTAGGAATTCCACAACAGTATGGCGGGCCAGGACCTTTGGGAATAGATGGAGTCCCTTTGGACATCGGATCGAGATGGGGGGGGGGGGGGGGGAGAGTGCGTCTACGTTCCAATGTGTGGGGGGCTCTACTTTATAAAAGAACACATTTTTTTGTCTTTTTGAAATAATGCTGTTTGCAGTACGAGAGATGTGTGTGTGATTTTGTCATGGATCGTATGCCTGTAAATTTGATTGTGTGTGCCTGTGTGGGTATGCCTGGGTGTGCCTGGATGTTTGTGTGAGAGAAGCTGAAAATGGCTGCCCCCATGAGGTTTAGCGGGGGCGGGGCAGGCAACATGGCTATCACTGCCAACATGTTTGAAAGTTGTGTATCTATTGACTTTCCAATTTTCATTACAAAGTTGTGTGTAGTGTTTGTGCCTGTGTGAATGCTGATGGAAACTGTATATTGTGTATGAAATGAAGGTATAGATGTGGGATTATTCAGCCTGCAATGGTGTGTGTTTGGGTGAGCTTTTTGTATTTCTCAGAGGTTTGTTTGTGAGCTATGTGCTTGAATGGGGGAAGGGCTTGCCCACTGTTTGCAATGGAGAATGTTTTGTGTTGCTGCGCCTATGCCCTAGGGGAAGGACAATGGTGCTGGAAGGGCCCTGAGGGATGATGATCTGATGTTACAAGCAACATTGTACTGTATGTGTGTAGTGTTTGTGATTTCTATGAAAAATAGAAATGGATAGATTGTGATTTTTGCCTTTATAGGGGACAAAGACACATGTCCCCATAAGTGTAAAAATATTTTAACGAAAGTGTTTGGTTTTTGAGTTGAAAGTTCCCGCCGCATATCCAAGTGGCCAGGCATTGCTAGAAGGCAGACAATAGTATGTCTCTGCAATGGCTTGTTATGTAAGCTGAGGCCACTGTGTGTGAACTTTAGGTAGAGAAAAGTGGTGAATATCTCTGAGTATATTAACTTAGAGAAATGAACATGTTTTTAATATTGTCTTGTAACTAGAATTTATTGAATGTGCTGTTTAGTTGGCAAAAGGGAGGCTAAGTTTGTAAGTGTACATGTGGTCCTTGTAGAGTGTAGCTGACAGCTTTTTCAGTGGATTTTGATGATAATTTAGAAAAGTTTCAATGGTGTAGTCAGTCTTTGTGGAGATAAGCATTTTTGGTTCTCTAGTGAAGAGATCCTGGTTTTGGCGGGAAAAAGTAATGGCGCCATTCTTGGTTTTTGTTAGCCTTGCAGGTTTGTCTGCCATTTTGAGGCACAGTTTTTCCTTAGCCTGTGGGTATCCTATAAGGGAAGGTGCAGCCACCTTTCCTTTGGGTATGATATCATGTGACCATGCTGTGGCATTCGTCAGCTATGTTGCTGGTGGAATTTCTCAGCCTTTGGGGCAGATTTTGATGTTTGGTGCGAATATAGTGCGATCTTTTCTGCGTTGGAACCTGGTGGAGGCCATTTGTGTTTTTCTTTGTGTAGGGGAACCAATGTGGTGTTCATTGTGACGTCCCATGCTGGTTTTGGCGGGAAAAATTGCATGCGTTAATGGCGCCATTGTTGTCCATGAGGTGTGCGGTGTTAATCCACCATTTTGCTGTCCTGGCTTGTCGGCCATTTTGAGAGACGTTTACAGTTTGAGATAGGAAGTTCCAGTTTAGCAAACACGGCTCCTGAATATGCTGTATTGGCATTTGTTGATTGGCGCAGTTTTCTTCTGTTTTATGCGTTTACGGTTTGACCTGTGCACTGCTGGGGAGAGTGGTGGGACGCCGGGGTGACATACTGAGAGGATGGTTTTGTCTCTGGTTTAAATTGTTTTTCTAAGCATCGCCTTTTGAGTTGAGTAGAGTGGTATCTTGAAATAGCGCGGTCTTACCCCGAAGGGCCACAACGTGCTTGCGGACACACGCACATGCTGGGGCCTATTTATGGATGGGATCTGGCTGACCTACCAGCAGTTGGAGTGTGGGAGGAGGCCAACGCAGACACAGGGAGGACATGCAAACTCCATGCAGGTGGTGTTAGGAGGGGGATTTCTCTGTTTTCATTTAAGTGAATGTAAGCTATTGCAGGGTCAGCTGACTTTGCAGTATAAGAAAAAGTTCACTTTACACAGAATTTTGATAGATTGTAAGACTAACAGAGTTTTTGCACAGTGGTGTGTTTTTATGTTTAAATATTTGGGAGTTTCCCGTAAAGCAAATCATATGTTTTGAAGCTTGTATTGTATAGCCTGTAGAGGAGGAGTGGGGGTTTGGTCGAAACTCCTAGAGCCATCTTTTTGTAGGAGTTTTTTTTATTTGAGTCTCAACTTGTGGTTTTGCTTGCAGGGGATGTTTGGGTCAGGACCCTCCCATTTGCAGGGGGGGGGGTTATTCCATCATTTTCTTGACAAGGTATTAAATTGTTGAAATATATGATGTGTAGCCATGGATTTTTTTGAAGTCTTGATAGACAAGGCGATTATGGCTAACGCCTCCCCTCCCCCTCCCTCTTCCTGAACAATTGATATGTAAATAAACCAGTTTGGTTTTTTTAAGAGCTGAGCATAACCGGAAGTTTCTTTTCAGCATTTATATAGCAGCAGAAAGTTAGTGGGAGGAGCTTGGGGTTTTTAAAGGTGAGCACTGAGATTTGTGTTTGGAAGGAAAATGGAAAGCATTTTGGCGTTTAAAAGTGTTTTATATTTTGTTCCAGTTTTGTGAAGTTTTGTACTGTAATACAGTTTTGAGTAGAGAGCAAACAGGGGGCATCACCATTGTTTTATCATCTAGATACAGAGAGAAGCCACATTGTTCTGCAGGTGGTAAACTGGCGTAAGTGTTCTGTGAGGTTTAGTCTGACAACGCAGTGTATGGGTGTATAGCGGAAAATGCTTGTGTATGCATACACTGTGAGGGGTAGAGGCCTAATTCGGGGGTTGATCTGTGGTTGTTGCTGTAGTTCCAAAAGTGTTGGGACAATAAGCCATAAAGTTGACGCCTCGGTTAGGGTTTCTAGTTGGAGGACTTGACCAGATAGTGGTTGTAGTTCTTCAATCCACCGTATAAGAAGACACCGGGCGGTGCTCTCCGAAAATGGGTGCAACGGATTAACCTGGACGCAGGTTTAAGACGATAAGCCGATTCGAATCGCCATGGACACAAGGAGGTCTGTGCAAAGGGAAGGAATGGAAGCTTCCCACAGTCAGACGGTCACACAGTGCACGAAGCCTAGTTTTGGGGCAAAGGCCTTTGAACCCCAAAAAGATTAACATAGGTGGTCCAAGGATACTATTTTGGGTATCCCTCTGGAATGGATGTAGTTGAGCTGCGGCTTCAGAAATCTGTAATGATGAGTGTTGATGGAGGTTAAATTCTCATGCCCGTTTGTTTGAACTTTGTATGGCTGGTCCATGAAGGTTCTCGAGCTGCTCTCGTGTTTTTCCCATTGTATTTTTTTCTATTGCTGAAAGAGTAAAGGGAGAATTCTGGCTGTTTTTGTTTTTTTCATTTGTGGTTTTGGAAACTGGGAAGTATTTCCCCCACGTTTGTATCGGAATGTTTGTATGTAGTAACGTGAATATGTTCGAACTTACCGCGGCGATCCTTCGATGCGTCGCGGCTGTTGTATTTTTGTAGGAACGGGAAAAGTAAGGGTTACAGAGGGTTTTGTTTGAATCAGTTTTGAAAGAATGTCATTGACAATTTACCAATGTACAGGAATGTCATTATTGTTTACCATTCTTTGCAGGTTAAATATGAAGGATAGAGTAATGATTTTGCTTATAAGTATTTTTCAGGTCCAAGGAGTTTGTACACAGAGAACAGGTGTATGTAGACAGCGGTACATATGGATAAATACGAGTCTAAGGGAGGTAAAAGTATCACAGGCTATTTCATTGTTTCTTTTTTCCTGCACCACACATTTCTTCCTTCAGTCTGTAATGAGGAAGAAAAGGGGGGAGAAGTGATAAATGTAAGAGTGACAGGTTTTTTTCAAACTAATAATAACCTCTGTAATTCTAACCAAGTTTGTGCCAAGACTGTCTTTCTTTGATAGAATTTGAATCGGCAAGCAGCAGTCTGGTGAAGTAGGTTCCCATCCCAGAGGCTAAGAACCTTGTCAATGGCTCCAGGTATTGTAAGCCACGCACAGGTTATGCAATGACCACAGTCCCGATGTCTGGGTTATTGTCATATGGGGGTTGTTTGGAGGTCAATCAAAACCAGAGTCGTACTTTCCTCATTAGCTGTCACTTATATTCTCGGCTGATGGGGGAGGTGCGATCGTTGTGACATGAACCTCAAAATGTCCACCAAAAGGTTTTCACGAGTCCCTCCTGGACCCTGACTTAATAATCAGTTTACATTCTTTCCAACCAGGTGACTGGGTCGTTGTAAAGAAGCTTGAGGGATGAGACCACGCCAGCCACTGCAAGAAGCGGCTCGACCACACCAAAGAATGAGGAGTATCTTTGCTTATTTATATTTTTGTTGTTTAGTCATTTTTAGCGAGGGTAACGGTGAAAAGCATCCCAAGTTATTATGTAAAGTGTATTTCCTGACTAGCTCAGAAAGCGAACAGGACCGATGGTCTGTTCTGAGTCTTCACCGAGTTTTAGTCCCCAGCGATGACAGCGGTACATGCCATTTATGATGTTATTATGGGTATCAGGAGTTTTGACAAACTAGTCAAGACTCCAAACAGACACTTGTCAATGGAATCTAACGATGCATTTTTAGAGGGTAAAATTGGTTAGTTTTAATGGCTCTGCCTCTTGTCGGTTTAGGTATCTAGGCAGCCCACAAGTGTGTTTGAACTTTAGTTTGGTGTTTATGTGGATCTGCAGCTTATAAAGGTAATTCCCCCAAAGCAAGAGGTTCATGCGTGATGGTGAAGCTGTCCCAGCACCTTATCTCTTGGCCGATCGCGAGGATCTGATGGCGCAGGAAATTAAGAATGGCAGGGACAGCTAGAAGAGATTGGTTCACCAACCCCGACCAGGTCTGGGCATGGTGTCCTGCATGTGGGGGGGGGGGGGGCTCGGGCTTGGGATATGATTAAACAATTCTCATCCGTTAAGGATAGGGTTCTTCATGTAATTGTTGAAGCCAGAGCTGTAGCTAAGTGAAGGTTGGGAGTCTATTTTAAGGGTCTGGGAATCTTTGGGGATCTAATTTTTATTTTACAGCGGATCGTGGTTAAAGGAAGTGGGAATATATATACTCATGTCGGTTTTATTTCTATTCTTTCTATGTCGTGACGAGGTGCTCCTGTTGCCTGATTTGACGCGTGACCAGAGTTTCCTTGATGAGACGCCCCGAAGCCGGACCCACATACAAGACACAGAGGATCACAGACGGATCGGCGATTACTACAGCTCACCATGTCGTGTCCTCCTTTATAAGTCATGCCCCTGAAGAGTAGAGTCTACATGTCAAGCCGTGTTTTCCTTTTTATGGACTAAGGACTGATTCATTTCCAGGTGTAAGAAGCAGATCAAGTTTCATCGATGGACACATGAGGTGCATATGACAAAAAAGGGAGGACTGTTGTGGAGATTTTTATGGAGATGTATTTAATATGTATTGTCATAGTGTCACCCAGTGTTAGTACTTCCGCAAACCCGCTCTAAAAGAGCTGATTGGGGTAGTCTGAGGCTGGTTGAATCCCGTCTGATAGGGGAAAACGTCTTGAGGTTGGAGTGTGATGTTTGCAGGGTGCGGATATGTCCGCCAACGGGGGCCCTCTGTGCATTAGCACGGACGATCGTTAGGGGGGGGATATGCTCACTCTGCAACAACAACATCATTGGTTATGAGCAGATGCGTACTCTTGTCTCGGCTGTGTCTGATCAACATTGGTTGGAATTCGTAGCGCGCGTCTGCAGATAGCCTCCCTCCCCCATTCAATAATAGTATAATCTTAATATGCGTTATTCTATGGAATAGCGCAGAATAAGAATTCCTATCAACGGTAACTTTAGCCATCCTACGTTATTGTATTCATTGTATGTATTATTGTATTAAATCCTTTCTTGAGTGGGATTCATATACAGCATTGCCTGTTGGAAGGCATGTCCTTGTATGGTAATTTTCCTGTGAGGAAGGAACATCCTGTGAGGTCCCCGCCCATGGGGGAGGGGATTGGTTGCTGCAGCCAATCACCTCCTGTGTGAGATCTTTTGAGTTTAATAAAAGCCTATGATTAGGCGTCGGCTAGTCAGTCTATGCTGGTATGCTGAAATGAGAACATAGCTTTTGTGGTGCTGCCTTCTTGGGATGAATGGGAATGAACGGTGAGTGGATCTTAGCAAACTTAGGCTAAAGATAGCATTATTGCAAAAAGATGAAATCTGATGTGTGCTTAGATAGCACAGGAATTATAGGCTGTGTGCTCTGCAAACAGCCTAGGAATTCCACAACAATGCCCATTCAGCTCCGCTCGCATGTTCTTCTGCCTTGGCTCAAGTCCCAGCCAGCCGCCTGCTTATCTCCTTGCCTTCCCTGGTGGAGTGATCTTCCTCCACTCCCCACCCAGTAGTAGCCGGGGCCCAGAGAGTAAGACTTGACAGGCTGTGAGGAGGGCGGCGGCGATGGGCAGAGAGTCGCTGATTGCCGCCATTACTAGTAAAAAAAAAAAATGTCCCCGGATTTCATTTTAAAAATCTGGTCACCTTACCCTAGACACAAGCCATTCACAATAGGCGAGAGGGGGAGTGAGGCTCCGCTACACTTATATGAGTTTTTAGTTTACATATACAGTACCTTCCCCTTTTCCCTGTCACCAACAAAAGGCTTTTAGGCAGGTGCAGTCTATTTTCTTCACTGCAGGTGGCGCTCGTCCGCAGCAGCAATGCAGATGGGGGAGAAAGGTCGAGAGGAATGCAGTTCCTCTATGGTTTCCTCTGTCACAGGGAGGCAGATACAGTACATTGGCAGGAGTTAGAGACTTTTAGGGCTCATTCAGATGGCAGATTATTGCCGTGCTCTGTGCGGAGCTACTGGCAGATCCGTTTACATCAACTTCGGAGCTGCGTGCAGGCAGCGCATAGAAGTGGACGCACACGCAGAGCTGACATGCATGGATCATATCGCACAGGATTTGCGTGTGAATACATGCACATGCTCCTGCCTCCATGTCAAATGTTGACAAGTGAAAATATCAAAAATGTACAATATTTCACAAAAAGAGCTTGTATAACAGTGTAAATTTGCTGTCCCCTCAAAATAACTCAACACAGCCATTAATGTCTAAACCACTGTCAACAAAAGTGAGTACACCCCTTTACACTGTTATACAAGCTGTACACTCAGTACTTTATGTAGTACACCGACCCTTATTCTCCTGCTTACCTCCACTTGTAGAGTAGGGCACACCATGCCACATGCCCGTATCCTCCCGGTATAAGAGGCTGAGCGGTGTTCATACAATTTTTGGGTCCTGCAGCGAGTTACCTCCCTCCATTGGTTCTCGTCCCTAGAGTATAGGGAAAAGTCTACTCTTTCTCCCAAAAGGAGGCCAATGTCCAGACTGTTTAAACTCCAACAAACAAGTTTATTTTTCTTGCTTGGAACTTAGTGGGAAAAAGTTGAAGACAGAAATAGAGTTGGGTAGGGAAGTAGGTTCAGGCACGCGGCACCCAGTCACCCTATTCTCCACTCTAGCCTGAGTGGGTATTGCTCACCGGGATAGATCCCTCTCACAGTTCTAGCAGCTGGAGTTTATCACGAACAGTTACTTTAGATTTCGTCCCCCTTCAAGGACAAGTTCAGGAGATCCTCTGCCACAGAATCCTTTAGTTCCCGAATCTAGAACTCTCTAGCGCCCGCAACTTTAGAAACCATAAGTGCCGAGGGGAACATCACAGGGGCTATTGTGCAACTCACGGAATCCTTCCCTCTGATAGGCAACCAGGCCTCTCCTGAGACAGTGACTTCCTTCACCGATCCTCCAGACAGGTCCTCCCCCGGTTTCCTCTCTTTCAGAGCGGGCCAGCCTCCCTCGGGTACCCTGGGACTCCGATGGTTTGGTTGTAGATCCAGTTGAAAGTATTGGGCCTACCTGGAACACTATGGCCTCAGGCTGAAGGTGCCCGAGACTTCTCGACCAATTTCACACACCCCTGGTCAGCAGGGCCAAAGGGCACGACTCTCGCCACCAGGGGCCCCCCTTGGAATCCCCCGGCCAATCTCCCCGCCTAATGGCATCTGCCCCTTATGTACCCTCTCCCGGCATGCACAGCAGGTAGACCACACCCACTGTATGGCTGCCGTGAGAGGACACCCAATCACACTATAATGCCACCTGTGGTTCGACCGAAGACCTGGGCAACAGCGCCACCCGCAGGCCAAGGGGAACTATGCACCCAGGCAACACCACAGCAGAGCAGAGTCCAATCTAGAGAATCAGAAAACCAACCTGAGCCAAACTACTGCTCAGGCTGCCGTTAAATTTAAGGCACAACGACCCCAATTTTGGGGGTCCGCTACATTTACATTGTAGCAAAGTGTAATTTCTTCAGTGTTGTCACATGAAAAGATAGAATAAAATACTTACAAAAATGTGAGGGGTGTACTCACTTTTGTGAGTTACGGTATATGTATATAAGTGCAGTGCTACTGCTAACTAAATGAACATGTAACAAATAGACAAATATAATAATCCCTGTTAGCATGTAACCATGTTGGTGTATAAAACAATTTTCTGTTAAACTATCAATCAAGTGTCTGAAACATTTCTAAATAAATCAATACATTTTTGAGTGCCACATGCTGGAAAATGTATGTGCAAACAATTCTTCCATGTACCAATACATGAATCTTCATCAATCTACAGTTCACTCCACCACAAACCATAAATGCTACTCCACCCTGTGCTCCACTCCAGATGTGATCTCACCTTATTGATAAGAGCTACACATTACAGAGGTCAAATCAAGCCTTTTTCCCTTTCAAAGATTCAGAGATATCAAGCAGCATCTGCTGTTCCACTCCTCTCCGCTCTCTAAAACACATAGGGAGGAGCAGGGTGACGAGCAGACCAAGAGCAGAGTGATCAGCGGTCATGTCTATGCCAAAAACAGCAACATACGGACATTCACTTCCATTGCCATCTGTACATGCCACCTGTGGCTTCCTGTGCGAGGAACTGTACCCTAGTCCACCCTAAAATCCCTGCATCTACAGACATCCACAATCTAACACTAACCTATCTAGCCCTGTAAAGAAGAAATCAGTATACATACCTTTCTTGAAGCCGATCCGTCCTCCAGAGGCTTCTCTGCAGAGGACACAGCCAACAACGGCTGCAAAATGAATGGGGAGTGACATCACCCATAGACTTACTATGGGGCTTCCATTGTCGGCTGTGTCCTCTGCACTCGCCTCCACAGTGAAGCCGCTGCTGACAGCTCAGCGTGGGATCGGATCGGATTCAAAAAAGGTATGTATACTGATTTCTTCTTTACAGGGCTAGATAGGTTAGCGTTAGATTGTCGATGTCTGTAGATGCAGGGATTTTTAGTGTTAGGGTGGACTTACACTTTAAGCCTCAAACTGGCCATGTTCATGAGGCCTCAAGCCTCGTACACACGACCGAGTTTCTCGTCCAAAACCGGCAAGAAAAGTGCCGCGAGAGCTTTATTGTCGAGAAAACCGTTCGTGTGTATGGTTTTACGACGAGAAAACTGCCGTGAATCTCGACGAGAAAATAGAGAACCTGCTCTCTATTTTCTCGTCAGGATTCAAGATTTCCTCGTCGTGTTTCTCGTCGGCCTGTTTTGTGACGAGAAAATGGTTCGTGTGTATGCTTTTACGACTCTTCCAAAAGCGCGCATGCTCAGAATCAAGTATGAGACGGGAGCGCATCTTCGGCTAAATCAAGCCTTCGTAATGGAGATAGCACATTCGTCACGCTGTAAATTATTGCATCGTTTAAATGTTGTGCATTGAAATCTTCTTTAGAGTGTTACATTAATCCAAACAAATGAACTTGTTTTGCTGCTGATATTCCCACAGAGTTATGACTATATATTTTTAACCTTTTTCATGCTGCTCTTAAGTAGATTTAGGTGTATTATATCGTGCAAGATCTTCTGAATTTTTTATTTTTTTTTTAGTTTTCAAACAGATGTTAATTGTAATTTGGCAATGTTTTGATAGTGATCTCCCATTGTATATTTTAATTATTTTTGTCTAAATTTTACACCCTATATTTTTTTTATTTTTTGATTTTTTTTTGGGGTTGTTATCTGTCCCTTTTTTTTTTGCTGTCAAATGTATCTGCTTACTCCTTAGCTAAATTAAAAATTTGAAAAAATAAACATAGTCAAGTATGAACTTAAACCAAAAAAACATTTATTCATGTTTTTTAAAAAATAAAGAGAAGGCAGCGCTGGAGAACCTGCTGCCATTTGTGCATCCCAGGAACCCCAGAGCACACATCAACCCTGTGTGGACACTAAAATTGGGAGCTTGAGAAGGCCAACAGTTCTGAGCACAATCTGATGCTGGCCTCCCAGAGGTCAGGAACAGCAGCAGGTGATATATATGTCCCAAGTGTGTGGTACTACAACAGGCTGCCTTCTGTCCAACCAAAATGAAGCAAGGCCATCACTTCCTCGTCTTCTTGGCAGCCTTCCCTGCAGCCTTCCCTGAAGCCTTCCCTGCAGCCTTCCTTCTTCGTGTGGCTGGAGGCTGGGCCACTGGAGGGGTACTCCTGTCAGGAGGAGGAGGAGGTGGAGGAGAAGGGGGTGGCGCAGAAGAAGAAGGTGGAGGAGAAGGGGGTGGGGCAGAAGAAGAAGGTGGAGGAGGAGGTGGAGGAGAAGGGGGTGGGGCAGAAGAAGAAGGTGGAGGTGGAGGAGGAGGTTGAGGTTGGGATAGTTGTGCCACCTCACATATGGCCGTATTGGGGGTAATTCTCTCCATCACCCCCTTGTTCAGCAAGGTGATGAGCAGGGGCTCGCATAGGAGGCGTTGCTCCATGCTCATCACCTTGAACTTTGCCTCCACTAGGCCGGCAATGGCCTCTTCAGGGGATGTGGGCTCCTGGAGGGTGGCATGGGCCTCTCTAATAAGGGCCATTGCTGCCTCACTGGTGGTCCTGTCCCTCCTGCTTCTTTTTGGAAGGTGGATGGGAGGCACCTGTGATCTCGTGGTTCTCCTTGGGCCGGCCACCTCCTGGCTGCCACTGGGCCCTGCCACCTCCTGGCTGCCACTGGGCCCTGCCACCTCCTGGCTGCCACTAGGCCCTGCCTCCTCCTGCCTGACAGTTTCCTGACCCTCCTCCTGGCTGATTTCATCCTGTGTATGAAAAAGGGACATAGTTTAAGTTTTTGTTTTATTATTTTCATACAACTTTCAGATCATGAATGGAGCAATTTGAATGTAAATCAAGAAAACAATTAAATGTTTTTTCAACTACATCAGATTGACTATTTAGCACCCAATTTAGGGCAGACTAATGTCTAGAGATCTTGATTTCACTTGTGGAACCCAAAATAGTTTATGATTTTCATCTTGACTTATTTTTCAAACATTAAGTTTATCCCAATACATTTGTTTTAAATACTATACCTGGCTCCAGATGGCCAAATCAGGTTCATCCAGGATGGCTGCCTCCTCTTGCTCCAGAGAAGGCTCAGGTTGGCTGCAGGGAAGTCTGGGGGGAAGAGTGGAGAGTGATGGCCTTGCCTCAATGTGGTCATCCAGAAAGGACATCCTGCTGTAGTACCACAAATTGGGGACATACACATCATCTGCTGCTGCTCCTGACCTCTGAGAAGCCAGGACCTTAGAGCGTTCAGTCCTGTATGTGCCTCTCAAGCTCCCAATTTTAGTGTCCACCTGTTTTGCTGTTGCTGTGGGCACCTTGGTATGCACAAATGGGAGCAGGCTCTCCAGCGCTGCTTTTCGTACCCCTTTTTTTATGGATGGGGTATTTGGTTTCCCACAGAGCGGGCAGCTCCCTTACCCGGTCTATAAATTCCGCAAGGAATTCTTTGTCGCTTATAAAGACATTCATTTTTGGTCTGCAAGTAAAATAAAAATTATATAACTAATGTGAGGCACACAGTCTAACCTCCTTTAAAATCTTATTCACCATATATATCCTCCAACATTCTCAAGACAGTATAGGGCAACAATTTATCAAAGTCACAAAATCACATACCTTCGTTCGCACGTCCGTCACTTGAACTCCCCTCTCCGCACACCGAACGTAGTATAGTCACATGTGTGTTTGCTATATATACACCACGCATGCGTGAAACTACGCACACGTCGCTCCGCACACTTCGGCCGCCCATGACGTTCTAACTAACATCTTTTCCCCGCCCCTTCTCTTTCGGCGCGCAGACAGATATGGCGGATTCACAGCAGGTGTCTGATAATTCCTCAAATAACGAGGAGGAGACAAGCCCGGAGACTGAGGAAAGGTCACAATCAAGGAGGAGATTCAAGGCATCTAATATGTCTTATGCGGGGATGGCGGAGATGGTGGACATCTTGCTAAAGTCGGATTATGACGCAAAGCATGGGCCGTATAGCAAACCTAATAGAAGGAAGGCCAAAATCCTGAAGAAAGTCGTGAAGAGTCTGAAGAAGAATTTTGGGGTGAAACGCTCAAATGAGCAGCTCAGAAAGAGGTGGTCAGACCTCAGACTGAGGGAGCCAGAGCAGTTAAGGAGCATTAAGAGAATGCTAGGAAAAAGTAAGTACTTGTTCTAATTTTACGCTATTAATGTATTTCTCAACTTACATGTTGCTCCATGTTTTGTTTTTTTTTCTATTGTACTACCTTACAAAATGTCATAGTTTGAAATTGGTTTGGCACAGTAATCGTTCGTTACAGACACATCGTTCGGCCACTATCCTCGTTTTTTGATTATTTTACAGGGTTAAATTAAATTAGACATCTGCCTGTTTGGATTCAATTGTTGTTCTTACATTGTTGGCTAGATGATGTGTTTGTAAAGAGAATGAAATGCAAACTTTAATCAGTGTAAAGGAGAGGACACTCAGCAGCTGCTTCCACATCTGTACTTTTGAGCACTATAGTGTGGGCCAACAGAACCGCCTTTTTTGGGAGTCCCACACAGGTGCATCAGTGAATTTTTGTGGTGCATCCATGTCTAAATATTGACAGCCAAAGGTGAATACTAAACATATTTTTGTGAAGAAATAATGTCTTCACGTGAAAATTCCACACAAACACACACTTGTACCCCACTTCCAAGCAATTTAGGCTGTTTTTAGTTTTCATAGAGAGTTTCAGTGTGATAAATAGACCTTTTGTTTGATTCTCATAGGGGAGAGAAGACTGGGAGGAGAACACTCCGGGGAGCACATGAACCCCACAGCTTCGACACGACCCCAACCTCACAAAGACCCACAACCTAAGGATGTTGAGGAAGTTGAAGAGGTGGAGGAAGGAGATGTGCAGGAAGGAGAAGTGGATGACGTGGTGGAACTGGTCACCACAACAGGTCAGTATGTGTCACCACAGCTTCAGGTAAGAGATGTAGGCCTGCAGAGTTATAATACCTTTTTATTTTGTTTTTAGGGGATGTAAATGTTGTGGTGAAAGAAAGTACACGTTTCTCTGCTGACAGTGCCCTACAAATAATACAGCAAGTGATGGAATGTAGCACGGAACTGGACAGAATTAAACAAAGAATTCATGTGATGGATTAAACCTTTAAAGACATCCTAGATGTTTTGGGGAGAATTGAATAAGGCATCAAAACCCCCATTTTTGGTTACAGTTTGTTCTTCCCCCTTTTAATCTCTTTTTGACAATCAATCCAGCCAAAAATTGAATATACACACAGTGTGTCAACATGTGCCATCTGCCATCAGGGGATATCCATGTACGGCTTTTGGGGGTGCAACCCCTTCCTCGTATCTCAAGTAGGTGAACTGAAGAAGGGGTTGCACCCACAAAACACGTCCATTGATCACCCCTGATGGCAGATGGCACATGTTGACAATAGGGATCAGGAGTCTAAAATCCCTATTGGAAATTACAACAAAATGTGTGCATATTCAATTTTTGGCTGGGCCAGGGGTGCCAAGACCACATATTAGGACGGGCACATAGAGACATATTTTGTGTAAGTGAATGTCTCATATTGCTCAGAGGTATCCAATGTTGTACTTTTTGGAATGCAACTGATGGTTTTGTATTTTCATTAAAAAAAATTGGCGGTTTGTGGACAGCCAAAAAAATAAATAAAAAATAAATAAAATATACCATGTGTGTGAATGTGCACAGAGTAAAATGTTTGAACACAAATAAAGTGTAGCTTCTTTTTCAAATACGCTCTAACCTTATTTGTGTATTTGTTTGGGTTTCATAGTGAAATGGTTGTTATTTACTAAAGGAAACAAAACTTGGCAATACAAATGCAGTAACACAAACTAGGAGACAGGAAACAAACAAAGTTACAAGATTTAAAATGAATTTTAATGACTTCTTTATGCGCAAATCTTTAGTCATGGCCTGGCATAGGAATTGCCCCCCTACCCGTGAAATAGTCCATATATTTATCCCGAACCTCACGGGCATTTTAGGGGGGCAAGCCAGGACGGGCAGATTCGAGGCCCGGCAGGGGATTGGCATGGGAAAGTCCTGCCTCAGGCAATACTGAGGCCATATAAGTACTTGATTTTCGGCAAAGAAAATTATGGAGCACACAGCAGCATAAAACAACAGTTTATCTTGTACTCCGCCAAGTGGATTGGAGTCGTAAAAAGGCGGAACCGGCTGGCCATTATCCCGAAGGCATTTTCAATGACTCTTCGGGCCCTGGCCAGCCGGTAATTGAACACCCTCTTCTCTTGGGTCAGGGTCCTCTGTGGAAATGGCCTCATGAGGTGCGGTCCGAGTCCGAAGGCTTCATCAGCCAAAAAAACAAAGGGGAGTCCTTCAACATTCCCTGCATCCGGTGGCAATGCAAGGTCGTCACTCTGGAGACGGAGGGCAAACTCCGTCTGGATGAAGGATCCCCCATCGGACATCCGGCCATTCTTCCCTACATCAACATAGAGGAATTCATACCGTGCTGACACCACCGCCATCAGCACAATGCTATGAAACCCCTTGTAGTTGTAGTAGTAGGACCCAGAACGGGGTGGCGGCACGATGCGGACGTGCTTCCCGTCTATGGCACCACCGCAGTTGGGGAAGTCCCACTGCGTGGCAAACTCCGATGCCACAGTCTGCCATTCCTGTGGCGTGGAAGGAAGCTGGGGAGTCAAACAAGATGAAATAAAATTAGAAATTTAATTTATAACATTGCAAGCAGATTATAAGAAAATACATTAGAGCCCAACATCAATCAAATTCTCAGTTTAAGGTGTTTTTAATAAGTATAATGGAATGCTCAAGTTTCATATTCATCACCCCCTCTGATGGTCCATTATAACCCAATTTGGGGGGGGGGTAGATGTGTTTGGCCACAGGATAGCATTGCAGTGGCGGTGCGTCCAGAGTGGGTGCTGGAGCACTGCCCCCTCTATCCTGCGCCCGTCACTCAGAACAATACATAGGTTCATGCCTTGCATTAACCTATGTATTGTCAATGCCGCCCACTATTCAGGTGGATGGCCCCCTGTTGAGCGACAGACATATGAATAACTGCAGCATTTTTGTGGTGAAAATTGCATATCAGAAACAGGGGGGCAAATAGGCTTGCAAATTACAGCCTGAGGGATGTAATTGGCTTGCTAAAAGTGAAATAGGGGACGCAGGGGGGGGGGGACATTCCTTGGCTAAACACTGACAGGCTGCTCTGCCAATCATGTTCACCAAGTCTGTTTAACGGTAACATGATTGGCTGATGCAACATCGAGGGCAGGAAAAGACATCAAAGACAGAAGAAGGATGGCGCGGACCAGAAGAAGGTAAGTGCAGGGCTGGGGGGAAACTGGCTGCATTGGAGGGGACAAAATGGCTGCATTGGAAGGGGCAAAATGGCTGCATTGGAAGGGGCAAAATGGCTGCATTGGAAGGGGCAACTGGTGGCGTTTAATAGGCACAGTCGCAAAAAAGAAGGAAGTTTAGGTCCTAAATTGGGGGTTGAACCCCCAAACATTTGGAGCAACAGGCGCCACTGCTGGAAAGGTTAGTGAAGGGAAATATGCATGGAGGAGAAAAAAGGGGCATTTAAAAGCTTCCAGCATGCATGAGGACAAAGGGGACATTCTCAGCATATTACAATCATGGTAATTAGGGAAGGATGAAAGAAATACAATACATTATCATACATGAAATACATAAAATGTGATGTAAATGGAGAAAACTTACCCTAATATAGTCCTCCTGCAGGACTTGTATAATGGCAGAACAGGTGTCTGGGATTATGAGGCCCAGAGCCTGGGGGGAGATGCCTGTCGTGAACTTCAAGTCCTGAAGACTTCTCCCTGTCGCCAGGTAACGTAACGTGGCGATGAGCCTCTGCTCAGCACTGATGGCTTCCCGCATAACGGTGTCCTTCCTGGTAATATAGGGGGACACCAAAGCCAACAGTTGCTGAAAAACAGGGTCAGACATCCACAGAAAATTCCTGAAGTCCTCAGGATTATTCTCGACGATTTCCCGCAGCAGAGGCATATGGCAGAATTGGTCCCGCTGGAGCAACCAATTCTTGGTCCATGAACTCCTCCTCACCCCGTTCATGGACTGGTCTTGGTCCAAAACAAGCAGACCAACACCAAGCGCCCGCACAGCACAAACTCGACGACGAGAACGTACAGGCGACATGGCTATGAAACGGTCGTACAGAACGCACTTTAGAACAGCAAGGCCTATGAATAACGAACTGAAAATCAGAAACGAACGGGCAAGAACGCACTGTAAAACAGATACGACCTGCCGAGACGCCCTGAAAGACAAGATACGAACCCACAAGTACAAACTGAACCGCAGAAAACGAACTGAAAGCACGAAGACTGAAAAGCGCGAATCGTCTCTTCCCAAACTTTTACTTCACACGCGGTAACACAAGATCAGCAAAAGCAGCCCAAGGGGTGGCGCCAGGGAAATCGATCTTCCCCTTTATAGTGCCGTCGTACGCGCTGGACGTGACCGCGCTGAACAACGAGGAAATTTGGAATTGTCAGTGTGTACGCATGGAAAGCTTGACGAGAAACTCGTCAAGGTTAACAAGAATCTCGTCGAAAAAAACGACGTGTTTTTAACGACGAGAAACTCGGTCGTGTGTACGAGGCTTCAGTGTTGGAACATGTTGATTACACAGAACACAGGATAGGGCCCAGATGATCTGCCTGAACAGTGCTTCTCCCATTCAGATAAGACCACATAATGCCTTGGCATTGGTCACATGGCCAGTCACCAGAAGGAGCCTTCAATTCTGCTTTGCTAAAGTTTCAAGCTATAGTTACATTCTTTCTTTTTTTATTTAAATAAATGCTAACACAAAGTGGAATTTTGTTATATACTGTACAGGCCTGCTCTAATGATTGCGGCTAAATAAATTTTCTCTATATTTGTTAGATAAATACCAGCCTTGCACACTTTGGTAGAAGGTTCTTTATAATGACATGGTGTCATAATTTTTTTTTTATTAATTAGATATGTGGAATTTCATATGCTTTTGGCAGACACCCCAGCGATACCGAAGGATTATGTCTAATCTGTTTAAAGTTTGTATTCAGAAAAATTTGATGATTTGCCAGAGACGAGATAGAGAAGTACAAGGGACAGAGCCGCTAACTTATATTTCCTGCCAAGATAGAAGATGCTTATATATTCTCAATCACTCGGTTGTTGTGGTCTGTTTAAAATATACTTTGGTCTTACAGATAAAAATGGAAATCGATTTAATAGGTTTAAATAAAAACAATAAATGAGCATTCACAACATCAAATATGATGAATGCGTGAAGGTACATTTAGAAAGAACGCCAAATAAAGTGGTTGTTAAGCCACTCTAACCTGTATGCACCATCAGCACTGCCTCCTATTGTAGTAACCCCCTCTGTGTGCGATTTATAAAACGAAATGCTGTAAATACCTAATTTCACTGCCGAGATTGCGATCACATGACCAGCCAGCTTTCTCCTTTCCTCCTCTGAGAGATGCAGCGGGCGTGGCTGAGATTCCTCTGCTGATGTCAGTCTGGAGGGGAGGAGGAGAGAAGTAGAGAGCTGGCTGGTCATGTGATCGCAATCTCGGCTCTTAAATTAGGTATTTACAGGATTTATATTTATAAATCATTCACAGAGGGGGGCACTGCAATAGGAGGCAGTGCTGATGGTGTATACAGGTTAGTGTTATGAGAGCAGCAGGAGGGGGAGGGGCGGCTCACACACAGAGAGTGAAGGGGGGAGGAGGACACGGGAGCAGAGAGGAGAGCAGATAGCAGGCTGCTGATGACAGAGGCATGTAAACTGACCACGGTGTCTGGCCTCAGCAGCCATGATACACCGTGGTCAGTTTACAGAGTGGTGGGGAGAAACTGTCAGGATCAGTCAGGTTTTTTAGGTGTTACAGGGGGCCAAATTACACAGGACAAGCACTGTGTCACATAACATTCTTTAAAGGAGCAGGATCCATTTTTTTGGGGGGTAACACAAGTTCCACCCTCAAAGTTTTTTTTTTTAAAGTCTGCAGCTACAAACACTATAGCTGCTGACTTTTAATAAGGGTACTTACCTGTTCTGGGAGCCCGCGATGTCCCCCCCCCCCCCCCCCGAGGCCGATCCATCGGATCAGGTGCAGGTGCCGCCATTGTAACTAAGGTAAACCGGCAGTGGAGCCTTCAGGCTTTCCAAATGGCCCAGTTGTCTTCTGGGACACACAAAGGTCCCAGAAGGCAGCAGGGCAGAAGGAGGAGGGGCAGAGCCAGAAGAGGAAATGTGGAAGTTCACCTTTTTACTACCAAGGAAAGAAGAAAAAAAAATGTATATCTAAAAACGAGGGGGGAGGGGTGGTCTTTCGTTTAAGACCAAGTAGTAAAGGTGGGTGGAACTCCGCTTAAAAACACAAACAAAAGATGTTGTAACAAATATAGTGAAGGAAAAACGACTTGTGTTTCCTGTTTGATTTTTTGTGTATTGTTATGAAATAAAAATTCAAAAATAAAAATAATTTGGGCCCATGGCAGTTTTTTCCAGCTTAACCACTTCAACCCCGGAAGGTTTTACCACCTTCATGAAGAGAATAGGTGAAGTAGATGTGGTGCTGTTCTATTGATTTCTCAAAAAAAATAAAAACAAAATATGTATATACCAACCTAGGTACCTACCTACGGGTAGGTCAGCGGATCAGCAACCCTCATTGTTCCTCCTCTCCAGATAACTGTGATTCCCGCACCACATGCCAGCTTAATGTCTACTAACCCCTAACCAGAGTTTTAATCAATAAATAGTTTTAAAATGATAATACACTATTGGGCGTCCCTTTCTCCTTCACATGGTCTACAACTGAAGTACCACTTCCATCATAGCGGGGACGGGACAGTCTCCAGGGTGCCACACAGTGGCCAACACTGTGAATGCCTCATACCCCAAGCGGGGAAGGAATATCTGGTGAGTGCAGCAATAATAAGAGCACGGATAAGTCACGAATGCTGTGATCACTCTGGAATTAGATCAACAATTTTTTCACCATCACACAGCACGGTTCTGATTACCAAGCACTTGAAACAAAGACAAAGACTTTAATATACATGTTTTCTGATGCACTGTATTGCTTATTTTGCACGCTTTTGAAATTAAACACTTGACAAAACGGAAAAAGACTTTATTCATTTATATATGTCCATTTGATGTATTTCATTGCTAATTTGCACATATATTTAATCTATTGCACACAATCACTTACCTTTAACAAAGCACTTTATATATAGCTTATAGGTACCTAAGATGGTATAGATATTGCACACAATTACTTACCTTTAACACAGAACTTTATATATAGTTTATAGGTACCTAGATTGGTATATACATATTTTATTTTTATAATTTTTTGAGAAATCAATAGAACAGCGCCACATCTACTTCACCTATTCTCTTCATTAATTTACTCCACTTAGGTGGTAGTAATCCGTAGAGGCAGCAGTTCCCTTGATTCCCCATAATTTGAATATTTTTTTCCTGCTGGTACTTTCTATTTTGCGCGGAATCATACACATTTATTCTTTACCCCCTTTATGACCAGGCCATTTTTTGCGATACGGCACTGCTTTATTTTAACTGACAATTGCGCAGTCGTGCGACGCTGTACACAAAATTTATGTCCTTTTTTTCCCCACAAATAGAGCTTTCTTTTGGTGGTATTTGATTACCTCTGCAGTTTTTATTTTTTGCGTTATAAACAAAAAAACAATATTTTTTACTTTCTGCTATAAAACATACCCAATAAAAAAGGGTAAAAAATCGAATTTCTTCCTCATTTTAGGCAAATATGTATTCTGCTACATATTTTTGGTAAAAAATATCCCAATAAGAGTATATTGATTGGTTTCCGCAAAAGTTATAGTGTCTACAAACTTTGGGATATTTTTATGGAATTTTTATTATTATTTTTTTATAATAATGGCGGCGATCAGCGACTTACAGTCATGGCCGAAATTGTTGGCACTCCGGAAATTTTTCCAGAAAATAAAGTATTTCTCACAGAAAAGTATTGCAGTAACACATGTTTTGCTATACACATGTTTATTCCCTTTGTGTGTATTGGAACAAAACCAAAAAAAGGGAGGAAAATAAGAAGATTTGACATAATGTCACACAAAACTCCAAAAATGGGCTGGTCAAAATTCTTGGCACCCTTAACTTAATATTTGGTTGCACACCCTTTGGAAAAAATAACTGAAATCAGTCGCTTCCTATAACCATCAATAAGCTTCTTACACCTCTCACCCGGAATTTTGGACCACTCTTTTTTGTTTGCAAACTGCTCCAGGTCTCTCTTATTGGAAGGGCGCCTTTTCCCAACAGCAATTTTAAGATCTCTCCACAGGTGTTCAATGGGATTTAGATCTGGACTCATTGCTGGCCACTTTAGAACTCTCCAGGGCTTTGTTGCCAACCATTTCTGGGTGCTTTTTGACGTATGCTTGGGGTCATTGTCCTGCTGGAAGACCCAAGATCTCGGACGCAAACCCAGCTTTCTGACACTGGGCTCTACAGTGCGACCCAAAATCCTTTGGTAATCCTCAGATTTCATGATGCCTTGCACACATTCAAGGCACCCAGTGCCAGAGTCAGCAAAACAACCCCAAAACATCATTGAACCTCCACCACGATTCACTGTAGGTACTGTATTCTTTTCTTTGTAGGCCTCATTCCGTTTTCGGTAAACAGTAGAATGATGTGCTTTACCAAAAAGCTCTATCTTGGTCTCATCTGTCCACAAGACGTTTTCCCAGAAGGATTTTGGCTTACTCAAGTACATTTTGGCAAACTGTAGTCTTGCTTTTTTATGTCTCTGTGTCAGCAGTGGGGTCCTCCTGGGTCTCCTGCCATAGCGTTTCATTTCATTTAAATGTTGACGGATAGTTCGCGCTGACACTGATGTTCCCTGAGCCTGCAGAACAGCTTGAATTTCTTTAGAACTTGTTTGGGGCTGCTTATCAACCATCCAGACTATCCTGCGTTGCGACCTTTCATAAATTTTTCTCTTCCGTCCACGCCCAGAGAGATTAGCTACAGTGCCATGGGTTGCAAACTTCTTGATAATGTTGCGCACTGTGGACAAAGGCAAATCTAGATCTCTGGAGATGGACTTGTAACCTTGAGATTGTTGATATTTTTCCACAATTTTGGTTCTCAAGTCCTCAGACAGTTCTCTTCTCCTCTGTTGTCCATACTTAGTGTGGTACACACAGACACACAATGCAAAGACTAAGTGAACTTCTCTCATTTTTATATGCTTTCAGGTGTGATTTTTATATTTCATAAAGAACTAAGGCTGTGCAGCTAAATGTGAAAAAAACAAAAATGATTTGTTGTGAAAACACAATGTGATATCACCTATGAATAACGTGCTGAACAATATGACTTAAGGAATACAGTATGTTGTTCTATGCGTCTCTAAGTGATAGATGGTACTTATAACTATATTCCTTGGTAATGACACACAAGAGAGTTCAAAGATAGTCCATAGGTAACTTAAAGTCCCCAGAAGGAGGAAAAAAAATTCCGAACTCTTCAGAACTGTATTAGTGACTTCCAAAATGAAACACCATAGAAGGAGTGATGATATGACAGAAAAGGAATCCACCACCTTGTCCCTCTCAGGCTGCTTACCAGAAATTCTGATCCCTGAAAGAGATCGGTCTGAATAGGTGGCTGTTATCCCCGCCAAGGACTCTAATTGTCTCTCTCTGTGCTCTCTATTCATCCAGGTTCCAGTCTGTAGTCCCCAAGGAGCTCCGTGAGTCACATTTAGGGTAAAAGAAAAAACCCCATAGCGTAATCCAATATATAAAAAAAAATATTATAATAAAAATGCACTTACAGCATGTTGAAATATAAACAGCAATGGTTTGGTGTAAGGCCGGCCGGCTCTCACTACCCGTTGCTTCCGGGATTCGTATCGTGGTGACGTCAGCACGCCGCTCCTCCCTACGTCGTTTCGACAAACCTGTCGTCATCCAGGGGCATATATTGCCCACACCTGTTACTTGCCCCAGGTGAGTTTAAAGGAGCATCAAATGCTTGAAACAATCTTATTTATCCACAATTTTTAAAGGGTGTCAAGAATTTTGACCAGCCCATTTTTGGAGTTTTGTGTGACATTATGTCCAATTTGCTTTTTTTCCTCCCTTTTTTTGTTTTGTTCCAATACACACAAAGGGAATAAACACGTGTATAGCAAAACATGTGTTACTGCAATACTTTTCTGTGAGAAATACTTGATTTTCTGGAAAAATTTCTGGGGTGCCAACAATTTCGGCCATGACTGTATAGCGGGACTGAAAAATTGTGGCGGACAAATCAGACACTAATGCCCTGTACACACGATCGGATTTCCGATGGAATAAAATCCGATGGATTTTTTCATCGGAATTCCGATGAAGCTGACTTTCATCAGTCTTGCCTACACACCATCAGTCCAAATTCCGACCGTTCAAAACGCAGTGACGTACAACACTATAAAGGGGAAGTTCAAATCCAACGGCGCCACCCTTAGGGCTGCTTTTGCTGATTTTGTGTTACCGCGTGTTAGTAAAAGTTTGGTGAGAGCCGGTTCGCGCTTTTCAGTCTCCGTGCTTTTCAGATCGTTTTCTGCATTTCAGTTTGTGCTTGTGGGTTCGTATTTGTCTATCAGTGCGTGCAGTCAGGTCAGTTCTGTTTTGCAATGCCTTCTTGGCCGCTTGTTACTGTTTTTCAGGTCGTTCTTCACAGGCCTTGCTGTTCCTCGATGCATTCTGTTTAAGTTCGTTCTGACCAGCCGACCGGTTTAAAGCCATGTTGGAAGTACGTTCTCATCGTAGAGCTCGTGCTGCGTATGCGCTTGGTGTTGCGGTTAATACTTTGACCCAAGCTCAGTCCATGAACAGGGTGAGGAGGAGTTCATGGACCAAGAATTGGTTGCTCCAGCGGGACCAATTCTGTCATATGCCTCTGCTGCGGGAAATCCAGGAGAATAATCCTGATGACTACAGGAATTATCTCCGGATGACGGACCCCGTTTTTCACCGTCTGTTGGATTTGGTGTCCCCCTATATCACCAGGCAGGACACTGTGATGTGCCAGGCCATCACTGCCGAGCAGATGCTCTTCACCACCTTGAGATACCTGGTGACTGGGAGAAGCCTGCAGGACCTCAAGTTCACGACAGGCATCTCCCCCCAGGCTCTGGGGGTCATTATTCCAGAGACCTGTTCTGCCATCATACAAGTTATGCAGAAGGACTATATTAAAGTGGAGCTCCACCCTAATTTTTCACTTCTGCGGATCGGATTCCTCCCCCCCTCCGGTGTCACAATTGACACCTTTCAGGGGGGAGGGGGGTGAAGATACCTGTCTAAGACAGGTATTTTCACCCACATCCGGGAGTCCTCTCTCCGGGAATCTGCGGGAGTTACGTCACTTCCCGCAGACTTCCCTTGGTGTTCTGGGAGACACTCGGCTCCCAGAACACAGGAGCACCAATCAGAACGGCGCAGCGCGACTCGTGCATGCGCCGTAGGGAACCGGGCATGAAGCCGCAGGGCTTCACTTCCTGGTTCCCTCAGCGAGGATGGCAGAGGGAGCAGCAGAGCGATGAGCGGTCGCTCGTCCTCTGCTGCGGACGTCGCTGGACTCCAGGACAGGTAAGTGTCCATATATTAAAAGCCAGCAGCTGCTGTAGCTGTAGCTGCTGGCTTTTAATATATTTTTTTCCGGCGGAGCTCCGCTTTAAGGTAATTTTTCTCCTTTAACATCACATTCTATGTATATAATGCTTGCTAATGTATTGTATTTCTTTCATCCTTCCCTAATTACCCTGATTCTAATATGCTGTGAATGTCCCCTTTGTCCTCATGCATGCTGTACCCTTTTTTTGGCATACATGCATATTTGTCTTCACTAACCTCTCCAGCATGCTATCCTGAGCCCAAACACCCCTAGCGTAGTCACTTAACAATGTAGTTTGTCATGTTTCTCATTACAATCAGGCAGAGTGGTGTAGTGTTTTTTTTTGTAGGCCCAAACTCAGCTAGGACCCCCCCCCCCCACCCCCCTAAAATGTTTACAAATGTTTTGCTTCTCATTACAATCAGGCAGAGTGGTGCAGTTTTTTTTTTTGTAGGCCCAAACTCAGCTAGAACCCCTGCCCCCCCTAAAATGTGTGCAATGAGCCATCAGAGGGGGTGAGGAATGTGATAATTGTGCCTTCTCTTTGTGGCTATAACTACTCCCCAAAAGACAAATGTTATACTGATGTTGGGCAAGAATGTTTTTGTGTAATCTGCTTGCAATGTTATATTGCAAAAGTCCTAATTTTTTTTTTGTTTGACTCCACAGTTTCCTTCATCGCCACTGGAATGGCAGACTGTGGCATCCCATTTTGCCAAGCGGTGGGACTTTCCTAACTGCGGAGGGGCAATCGATGGGAAACACGTCCGCATAGTGCCAACCCCCCGTTCGGGGTCATACTATTACAACTACAAGGGGTTTAATAGTATTGTGTTAATGGCGGTGGTGTCGGCACACTATGAGTTTATGTATGTGGACGTGGGGAAGAATGGCCGGATGTCGAATGGGGGAGTCTTCGCACAGACGGAATTTGCCAGACATCTCCAGAGTGGTGGCCTGGCACTACCACATGATGAGGAGAATGTTGAGGGCCTTCCGTTTGTTTTTATTGCGGATGAAGCTTTCAGGCTGGGACCCCACCTGATGAGGCCATTCCCCCAGAGGACCCTCACCCCAGAGAGGAGGGTTTTTAATTACCAGCTGGCCAGAGCCCGGAGGGTTGTCGAGAATGCCTTTGGGATAATGGCCAGCCCGTTCCGCCTGTTTCTTACCTCTATCTATATGGCGGAATACAAGATCAATCATATTGTTTTTACCTGCTGCATACTGCACAACTATTTACGCAGAAATGCACCCACTTATCTGAGTTCTGTTGGGCCAGAGGCCGGACTTGCAGACAATGCCCTGACGGGCCTGGATACTGGCCGTATTGGCTTGGCCCCCCAAAGTGCCCGTGAATTGCGGGATAAATATGTTGATTACTTTACGGGTAGGGGGACCATTGCTATGCCCGACAATCTCTGATTTTATATCTTTTAAAAATAAAAATAGTAAAATCTGTAAAAAACTTGATTTCTCATTATTGCTTGTGTTTCTTGAATCTGTCTCCCAGGTTCTCCTAGTACACTTGTAGTGCCAAGTGGCTTTGTCTTTAGTAAATAACCACAATTGTCACGGTAACCAAGAACATATTTTTCTAAATGGTATTGAGCATAGAAAGAAGAAACTACACATTTTTGAGTAGAATTTTTTTTTTACTCTGTGCACAACTTGTGTGTTCTAAATTTTTTGGAGACATTCTAAACAATGTTTTCCCCTCAAAATTTTTTTTTGTTTTTTTGATTTGCATAAACATGCATGTAAAAAAAAAAGGAATTATAAAAACAATGGAACTTACAAAGTTCAACCTTATAGAAAAAATGAAGGCAATATCAGACATTATATAGTATTTCAAAAATGTGTTGCGGTTGCCTTCATGAGATGGGGTGATGTCACCCCTGAACAAGCAAAATTTGGAAGATGCACACAAATTATGCGTCAGAATGGGGATTTTCCTCCTGATCCCATGCCAAATGTCAACATGTGCTATCTCCCATCATGGGGGATCAATGGACGTGTTTTGGGGATGCAAACCCTTCCTCTCGCCTACTTGAGTTGCGAGGAAGGGGTTGCACCCTCCAAACACGTCCATTGATTTTCCCTGATGGGAGATAGCACACGTTGACACACTGTGTGCATCTACTAAATTTGGCTTGTTAAATCACACAAAAATGTAGAAGCTTTTAGGCCAAAAAAACTTGAAATGGTGGCAAGAAAAACATCTTTATACTCTCCCCAAAACATCAATCATGTTTTTAATTTGTTGGTCAAAACGATACAGTTTGTGCGTTATAACGTCGATTTCTCGACTCATAATCATGAGATCCTATATTATGATGTGTGCGCTCCCACTGGAGAAAGGAGGAGATTGATCTTCTACAAGCAGCACATCACCTTAAAAAAAAAACCGCATGTCTTAAAAATATGCATGCATGCATGCCTCTATTCCCTGAATCTATGGTGTATGACACTGACCTGCTGTGGTGACAATCTCGTACACTTCCTCCACATCTCCTTTCTCCACCTCTTCTTCCTCCACCTCTCCTTCCTCCTCCTCTCCTTCCTCCACATCCTGAGGTTGGGGTTCTCTCTGGTCCCCTTCTTTATGAGGTTGGGGTTCCCTATGTTCTTTCCGAGGTGTGGGGTTCCTGGCCTCCTCAGAGTGGTGTGCTCTAAATCTCCGCTCCCCTATGAGAATGAAACAAAACGTATACTTAGCACACAGATATTTGAGGTCAGAAATAGGAATATGAAACATTGCTTGGAAGTGGGGTACAATTGCCTTTTTTGGAAGAGTTACAAGTTGAAGACATGTTTTAAAATGTATTTCTAAACTGGAATCCTGACCTTTTTTGACCAAGTTACACACATGGAGACACCCCCAAAGTATCCACTCTAGCACCTGTGTGGGACACCCTAAAAAGGTTGTTCTGGTGTCCCACACAGGTGCTCCAGAGTACAGCTGTGGAAACAGCTGCTGAGTGTCCTCTCCTTTACACTGAATCAAGTTTGCATTTCACATTCTAGTTCAAAACATATCATCTAGACAACAGTGTTTCTAAACCTTGTTTTAATCGAAATAGGCATGACCAGATGTGGTTTACCTGTATCTGCGCAAAATATCTACTTTTGAGGAAGATTGATGTTTACTACGAACGATTATACTTTGGCCACTACCCTGAAAGTGGCCATTTTCAAATATCCAACCAGTAAATCAAAGCACATGGAGTATAATAATCAAATTATTAATAACACAGGAGAAAAACTTACTTTTTAGTAGCATTCTTTTGATCTTCCTGTACTGCTCCCGCTCCCTCAGCTTCAGGTCAGACCACCTTTTACGGAGCTGCTCCTTGGATCTCTGGACCCCAAATTTATGATACAGACTCCTTGCCACTTTGCCCATTATTTTGGCCTTCCTGAGTTTAGGGGTGTTGTATGGCCCATGCTTCCCATCATAATCTCTCCTCCGCAAGATGTCCACCATCTCCGCCATCTCAGCAAAGGACATATTGCTGGCCTTGTATCTTGTCCTGGATCGGGACGTTTCCGGCTCTGGGCTTTCCTCGACGGAAGTTAAAACAACCCGCCCCTGCTGCGTCACCACCATGTCGTCTCCCACTGGGCGTCGAACGAGAAGGGGCGGGGAATATCCGAGGAAGAACGCCAGGGGTGGGAACGTCAGGGGTGGCCGACGTGGGCGGAGTTTCACGCATGTGCAGGGAATATAATGATAAAGACGTTGTGTGCGCGGAGTAAGGAGGACCGGGAGTTCCGAACGTCACTGACGAAGGTAAAAATTAAAGTTGGGGCATCAGTGGCCTATACTGATTCATGATTTTAAATGGCTAGATTTGGATAATAATAGGACAGTTTAGGCTGACCTAGTGTTTTTGCCATGTGTTTTATCTTGCAGAAAATATGCAGCGTTTCAAAGATCCTGTCATCTTCAGAGCTTTCATAGATAAATATAGAGAGCTCATCAATTTATGGGAGCTTAAAAACACATTATACCACGATCGTGAGGTTAGGAGGGCAACAATTGAAAAATTAGTGGAATATATGAAGACCTGGATCCCAGAGGCAGACTATAACATGATGAACAATAAAATCAATAATATGAGGAACAGCTACAAAAAACAATACAAAGAGGTCGGCGAATCCCGGAGATCAGGAGCAGCAGCAGACCAAGTACATATCCCCAAGCTGTGGTATTACAAACACCTGCGATTTCTGGATGACCAGATAGAAGCCAGGGAATCACTTTCCAGCCTTCCCTCCACCCTTCCCTCCAGCGTTCCCTCCACCCTTCCCTTCAGCGTTCCCTCCACCCCTGCAGAGGGTGCTGAGGAGCTAGCTGACCTCGAAGAGCCGGATCTTCACATCTATAGTCAGGTATAGTATTTTTCAACATATTTTTTGTCATAGAATAATTGTTGGGAACTAGATGTTATTATTCAAAAAGAAAATAAATAAACCAAAAAATAAAAAAAATATAGTGGGCAGAATTGTTTGGGACAAGAATGAAAAATACTGGGGTCAGAATGATAGTCTTTTCTATTTATTAACATTTAATTTGCAACAGTCATGAGCTGGAAATTGTGTGTGCTTGATGAACCAAAAACTCAAACTATGTCCCTTTTTTATACACAGCATGAGGTCAGCCAGGAGGACGAGGCTCTGGAGTGTGGCACCCAGGAGGAGGCAGGGGTGAGTGGCAGCCAGGAGGAGGCAGGGGTGAGTGGCAGCCAGGAGGAGGCCGGGCCAAGTGGCAGGCAGCAGGTGCCCAGGCCAAGTGCTAGCACACAGTCACAGGTGCTTCCCCTCCAGGTGAGACCGAAAAGGCCCAGGAGGTTGACTCGAGTGGAGAAGTAATCCCTGAAAATAATAAGGGAAGCAGCTGAGATCATGAGGGCCCCCCTCAACCCAGTCGAGTCCTATGGGTGCTATGTGGCCTTTAGACTCCTTAAAGTGGAGGAGGGCCAACGTGCCCTCTGTGAGGAGCTTATATCTACGGCCCTTCACAGGGCGGGGAGGGGCCAGCTGACAGAGGCCACACACCTTTGCGATCTGGCCCATCCTTCTCCTCCTCCTCCTGCAACATTCCCACCACCAGAGCCACAGCCTGCAAGGGGGCGTGGAGGGAGCCGTGGAAGGAACGCTGCAGGGAAGCGTGGAGGGAACACTGCAGGGAAGCGTGGAGGGAAGGCTACAAGGAAGACCAGAAAATGATTCCCTGGCTTCAAGCTGCTCTGCCGGAAGACGCAGTTTTTTGGAGTACCACAGCTTGGGGACATGTATGACATCTGCTGCTGCTCCTGATTTCTGCGATTCGGGGACCAAATTGTGATCCCAATTCGAGGGACTCCTCATGTTATTGATTTTATTTGCCTTCATGTCTGCCTTTGGGATCCAAAGTCTGCATATATTCCACTAATTTCTCAATTGTTGCCCTTCATCTTTATTTGTTTTCCAGAATAAATGGATATTTGATTTAATTTAAATAGTTGCATATGTGTTTTTCTTGTGAGTAGGAAGGTACATTTCATAAATACAATGTGTAATTAACAAGGAACACCAACACCAACCTCCTTGAGGAAGAAACAAAAACAGAGATAATAATGTTGTTGTGATAACTTGACCATAAAAAAATATGGACATCACTATAAAATATTAAAAGGCCAGAAGATCTTCATTCAAAACAAAAAAAAAATCATTTTTGGAATCCCGCCTTTAAAATAAAATACGAAGATTCATGAGATCTCAAAGAAATAATTTTGTCCGAACGCTGTGTGAATATCCGCAACAATTTTTTTGGGGGGAAAACCGTTTATAGAAAGAAGAAAAGAATGCGCTACATTTAACGATGCAAAAATTTGCAGCATGACGAAGGTGCTATGTCCATTACGAATGGTAGTTTTACCAGAATGAGCGCTCCCGTCTTGTAATTTAGTCTGAGCATGCGTGGATTTGTGTCTGATGGAGTTTCCCACAGACGATCGGAATTTGCTATAGTTTTTTTGGAAAAAAGACCGATGGGGCCCACACACGATCGGTTTGTCCGATGAAAAATTTTTCAGCAGAAAAGCCGATGGTGTGTACGCGGCATAAGTGACACTTTTGCCACTTTTTTGGGGACCAGTGACACTAATGAGTGTCAGTGCTAAAAAATATGCACTGTTACTGTACTAATGACACGGGCAGGGAAGGGGTTAACATCAGGGGCAATCAAAGGGTTAAATATGTCCCTAGGGGGGCTTTCTAACTGTGGGGGATGCTTTATAGGTTAAGAAGACAGAGATTCGTGTTTCTGTGTAGCAGAAACACAAGATATCTGTCTTCTCCTGTCACAGAACAGTGATCTGCCTTGTTTACATAGATGCTATTTATTCCGCGTAACATCATCTTTCACATTATACAAAAAAATTGGGCTAGCTTTAGTGTTTTGTTTTTTGTTGATTCATGAAAGTTTATTTTCCCAAAAAAGACACGTTTGAAAAATTGCTGCGCAAATACCATGTGACATAAAAAATTGCAAGGACCGCCATTTTATTCCCCAGGGTCTCTGCTAAAAAAAAAACATATGTAATGTTTGGGGGTTCTGAGTACTTTTCTAGCAAAAAAATAAAAAATATTTTTACATGTAGGACAGCAGTGCCAGAATAGGCCTGGTATGGAAATGGGTAAGGGGTTTAGGACGCCAGGAGGCGGGGCGGGGTTTATGATCATGTGACTGCCCTGACAGCCAATCATGATCGGAAAACTCCCGGTCTGTATATACCAGATATCATAGAAGCATTTACTAACAATCCATCTACATGAACTTCCTTTGATTGCAGGAGGTTCCTCTCACATGATAATCAGATTAAAAACTTGTTTTGGGTGACCTTAAGGTTTTTTTTGGAGATTTATAGCTGCCTGTATAATTAATCTTATTTTATTTACATTTTTATTAGCATATATAAGTGGTTGTGGACTATTACTTGATAAGGATTTGGATTCCACTCAGAGGCAAACAGATTTATAATTTATTAAACAGTGGACAGTAATTACATTAGTAATTATATTATATTATCTGTGGTTTAGAGATGATTACATGTAATTATGCACTCAAAGAGAGAATCTAAAGCCAAAACATTTTTTTTAGTTTCAAATTTTCATTTATTTTTTTTTGCTGTCTGGATCCCCACTGTGAGGATTTAAAGGATAGATTCACTTTTACTGACTTTTGTCACAAAGCTCCCAATGCATAACCGTGTCCTCTAACCGTGTACACTAACATGCAGTGCTCCATTTTCAAAAGAATGCTTACCTTTTGGCTGCTCATTTCATTGCCCTCCCTTCACCATACTCATTTTTTTTACAAAACAGAATTCTGTATGTTAATATATTGAGGACCCTGTAATGCAGGGGTAGGCAACCTGGGGCCTTCCAGCTGTTGCAGAACTACAAGTCCCATCATGCCTCTGGGAGTAATTGTAACTGCCAGCCTTGCAATGCCTCATGGGAAATGTAGTTCCACAACAGCTGGAGGGCCCCAGGTTGCCTACCCTTGCCGTAATGATGATTTGTGGTCTAGTCAGTTAAATTGAACTTACGCATTAGGCTGTCTATACGTTATGCAAATTTTGTCCGGTTCCCAATGAACCAGCTGAAATTTGCTACATGGGTGGCCATATCAGTCCCCTCCTGACCCACATCTTTTGATAAAATATCTAAGGAGCCAGATGGAAAAATTTCAGCCGGACATTAGCTGAATGCAATCAGATTCAGTTGGCACAGAGGGGGATATGGCCATCTGTGCCATGCAGCCCGGAGGCCAAACAAGAAAAGGAAAGAAGGATCTTTCTATAATGGCACTTGTTGTGGTGACAACTTTCTAAGAAAGGATTTCCTTTACTTTGGATACATTCCCTCTCACTTTCTAATGTGTCTATAGGACAGGAAGCAAAGAGAAATCTACCCAGTGGGACACAGATACAGGGGTTTTAACCATTCCCTATTCTGTTCAAAACAAGAACAACATTTTGATTCTAGATAAGGCCCCATGCACATTGGACATTTAGCCCTCATGCATGAGATCCCAGCGTTTTGGTGCAGGTAGGAGGCACGGCTGCACCGTCCAGCCCCACTGCTGGCAACTTGTAAAACTCTATGAGAGGCTAAAGCTGTGTGGCTGGACTGTGCACCAAGTGGTACTTATGTTCATGGCAGTATGTGCTCAGGGATAAATGCCTGGAATGCACGCAGATTTAATCACTTCAGGATGGGCGTGGTTTGATGGTGGAGAGAGCGGTCGCATAGACTCACAGCTCTGGCTCTCAACTACCATCCTTACCTTATCCTGTGTCCTATCTCCTCGCCGAAAGTACCGGACTGCTCCCCACAGCTGTGGGCATCTATCAGGCTGGCTGAAAGGGTGAAATACGGGCCGCCTCTGCTCCCATCCATGGCGGAACAACTGGCTCAGTTCCGGAGTCAAGATGGCGCCGAGACACGTGCTGAGCAAGCAGACGCGCTGCAGGCATCCTCCTCTGCTGAGTGCCTCAATCCCAACCATCTTCTACACACAAATAGACCCCCAGCTGTCCCAGGACTCCCAGCAGCACGATGAGAGTAGCCAGGGTGTGGATTCTCCCCCTACTAAGCCTACACTGTCCACCATTATGCTGGCCATTCAGGACTGTAAGGCCTCTTTCTCTACCCAGATAGCCTCTATCCGCATGGACTTTTCACTACTAAAACAGGATGTCCAGAACCTCCGTGATAAAACTGGGGACACGGAGGAACGTATTAGCACCCTGGAGAACACTGTGAACCCTCTGTCAGTTACTATGCGTGATACTACTAGTGAGATGGCTTTACTCCATGCCAAAATTGAAAATTTGGAGAATCGTTCTCGCAGGAACAATCTCCGTTTTGTTGGGTTCCCTGAATGCGCAAAACGCACCCATCCTGAAAAGTTTCTATACTCCTGGTTGCGGGACATCTTTGGCACTGATGCACCCTCATTCTCCCATGTTATTGAGCATGCACACCGCACCCCTCCTCGCCCTCCCCCGGAGGGTGCCCCCCCACGCTCCATTATTGCACGCATCCTCAACTTCCAGGATAAAGTTGCCATTCTGCGCCTAGCAAGAGAAAAAGGTCCGCTTAAATTCAATGGTAACACTATCTCAGTCTATCCTGACTTTTCTGCTGAAGTTCAGCTCCAACGTATCTCCTTCTCAGCAGTGAAAACTCGCCTGCGCACGGAAGGCCTGTCCTATGCTATGCTCTTCCCTGCCAAACTGCGCATCATCCATGATGGTAAGGCCCATTTCTACACCAGCCCCAAGGAGGCCATGGCGTGGCTGAATGACTGATATGGAATTGCTCACAGACGCAGAGGTGACTGACGATACCACTTGCCCTAGGACATTACTTGCAAGCTGACCTACTACCAGGATCCTGTACATCCTTGTGTGTGTCCTGTGCCTTCACTATAGACCACAGTGCCTGCCATTTTCACCACCATGCCCCTTTTGCCAGGTGATACTCCTACTCTCCCCTGCAAGTTGATGTAACTTACTTCACCATCCCTCCAGGCCTTCATCTCTAAACTTTATCCTCCACCTACACTGATTGCTCTCCCATCTCGCCTTGAGTGGAGGCCAATGGATTCTGCACTCTCCCATGGCTGACAAGGCCATGCATTCTATACCAGGACATGTTTCTCCTTTTTTCACCACCGGTTGAGAGCCCCACCCGACTTTACACTACCCTCTCACCAGTTAGTGGCGTGGCCACGGAACAGTTTTGACCTCCACTGATTTCACTGTCAGGACGGTTTTCTAAGTTTGGTATCCAAGGCTCGCTATGTTTGGGATGGCCGAGCGGGGTGGGGGGCAAGGGGTTTCATGGGACCTTGTTGGTGGTTTTTTTTTTTTTTTTTCTCTTTTCTTCTTTCCATTTCCTTTTTCACATTTTTCACTTTTTACTTATTTTTTCTCAGGTTGCTGCCTATGGCAGACTATTGGTGTTTTTGTTTTTTCAATTACTGGCTCATACCTTCCTACTGGCCGAATCTCGCACTTTTTTATATATGTGCTTGAATGTGCTTCAGGTGGCACGGCCTATCTGGTTATTTATGTACTTGTATTCTTGTTATTCTGTGCTTATTTACTACTGTATGTTCTGAAGCCCCTAAGGATAGTCTCATGGAATACTAGAGGTCTGAATGCACCCCAGAAAAGATCTCTGGTCTTTTCAGTATTTAAAAAATTTCACCCTCGTATCATCTGCCTCCAAGAGACTCACCTTACATGCACCAAAACGAGGGCCCTAAAACGCCCGTGGTTGTCTAACTCCTACCATGCCAGGCATACAAACTATTCCAGGGGGTCTCTATCCTACTGGCCAAATCTCTACTTTATGTGGGGGACTTTAATGCTATTTTAGATCTGACGGTGGAACACTTGGGAGGTGGGGGCAGGCCCTTTCCCTCCTTCCTAGACTGGGTACAGGTTTATGGCCTTACAGAAGTGAGGTGTTGGAAACATCCGGACGTGCGCCAATTTTCTTGCCACTCGGACTCTTTCCACACCATGTCTAGAATAGATATGGCGTTTGCTCCAGCAGATACCCTCCCTGTTGTCTCTGCTGTTTCATATCTGCCCAGGGGGGTTTCTGATCATGCTCCTCTCTCTGTGGACCTCCTCCTCCTTCCAGGTTCGGGGCCTGCTATTTGGCACCTGAATTCTTACTGGCTGGAGGACGAGATGGTGCAGGGAGAATGCAGGACGGGCATTGCTGGCTATTGGAGGGACAACCTGGGAACGGTAGATCCCTCCACGGAATGTGACGCATTTAAGACAACCCTGAGGGGCACCTTCATGTCCATCACAGGGGTCTTACGCAAAAATAATCAGCAGCTTACTGAAGAACTTGAAACTGTTATGGTGCGCACGGAGCCTGCTTATGCCTCTAACCCTGCCTCTGACATGAGAGAGGCATGGTTACAGAGCCATAGGGAGTATGAACTCTGTTTGCTGGATCTCACGCAAAAACGCATGTTACATGCAACTCAGAAATCATTTGAACATGGTAACAAAGCCGGACGTCTCTTGGCATATCTGACAAGACCTGAACATTCTCCCATTTCCATCCCACGTATCTTTATTGCACAAGGCCCCATCAGTGACAACCCTGGGGATATCTTAGACTCCTTTTTTATGCTTCTACAAAGTCCTGTATACTTCCAGGGCGGACTATACTGAATCCCAACTGAATGACTACTTAGCTGACATATCTCTCCCCTCTCTATTGACGGGGGCGAGATAGGTTGGAGGCGCCTATCTCGGTTGAGGAGATTGCGGCGGCCGTTTCGCAAATGCCTGCACATAAAACTCCTGGTCTAGACGGTTTCCCGACCGAATGGTATACACAATTTAAAGACCTTCTGTGCCCCTTTCTTTTAAAGGGGCTGTAAAGGTTTGTTTTTTATTTTCTAAATAGGTTCCTTTAAGCTAGTGCATTGTTGGTTCACTTACCTTTTCCTTTGATTTACCTTCTAAATGTTTTTTTTCTTTGTCTGAATTTCTCACTTCCTGTTTCTCCTCACTAAACTTCACACCATCATCCGAGTGGTGTGGAGTCAGCCAGAACAGCTTACTGAACAGCTTACTGAGGAGGAACAGGAAGTAAGAAATTCAGACAAAGAAAACAAAGAAAAAAAATATTTAGAAGGGAAATCTAAGGAAAAGGTAAGTGAACCAACAATGCACTAGCTTAAAGGAACCTATTTAGAAAATAAAAAACGAACCTTTACAACCCCTTTAAGGACCTATAACAAAGCCCTGGATGTCAAGGTCCTCCCCCCAACTATGCGGGAGGCTCTGATCATACTTTTATTGAAACCCCGTAAAGACCCACCTAAATGCGAATCTTACCGCCCAATTTCTCTTATTAATGTGGACGTTAAGATTCTGGCCAAAGTACTAGCAAACCGTGTGAGCAATGTAGTTGTGACCCTGGTCAACAGTGACCAGGGGGGCTTTATACCTGGCAGGTCCACTAGGATGAATATCCGCAGACTGTTCCACAACATGACTGTCCCCCCACTCGTGCCATCGTGTCTTTGGACACCTGCAAGGCATTTGATAGTGTGGAATGGCCATATCTTTTTTGGGTGTTTTTTGTCGGCCCCCGTGTAGTAGCATGGATAAAACTCCTTTACACCTCCCTGATGGCCGGTGTTCGGGTCAATTCCTCTATCACTGACCCCTTCCCGATTACTAGAGGTACAAGACAGGGGTGTCCGTTGTCACCCCTCTTGTTTGCCCTGGCCATGGAACCGCTTGCAGTTCGCATCCGTTCCTCCCCCTCAATTAAGGGACTCCCTATTGCCACTATAGAGGAACACATTTCACTTTATGCAGATGACATATTGGTGTATCTGGCTGATACCAAAGAGTCACTTCAAGCATTACTGGTGGAGATTACTACCTTTGGAGACTATTCTGGCTTCCGGGTGAACTGGGACAAGTCTAGCCTTTTCCCCTTGGACGTGGCTGTGACTCCCCAGATTCACCCGGACTCCAAGTTTCAGGTGGTGTCCTCTTTTAGGTACCTTTATCTACAGTACGTATATCGCCAACAACTTAGACCCACTATTAGTCCGCCTTCAGGAGCAAAGTGGATGGATTTGCCCCTGGATCTCATGGGGAGGGACAATGTCCTCAAAATGATTTACTTGCCAAGATTGCTCTATATCCTGGCTAACTCCCCTTGCAAAATCCCTAAATCTATTTTCAAGCGTATAGACTACTTTCCTCACACTCAAAAAAAAGAAAAAAGAAAAGAAAAATAAGTAAGAAAAAAAAATAAAAAAAAAAGGGAAAAAAATAAATAAGACGTCCTTTTTTTTTTTCTTGGTCTGCTCTAGGCCACATGTTGATTGCAGTTGTTCCTACACAATATTAAACAGCATCATAGGTGTGCGCAGCCTATTGCATTAGGGTGTGCAGCCCAAAGTTCAAACACACATGCACAGTACAGCAGTGGACGGTGTTAGTAGGGATGAGATTGGTGTCAGTAGTTTTTTGTTTTTATTATTTTATTTTTTAAAAAATTTTTAAATTATTGATTTATTAAAAAAAATATTATGAACAAAATTATTTTTATTTTTTTTAAAAAAATAACAAAATAAAATAATAAAAACAAAAAATATTATTGTTTTTTACAATGTGTTAGGAGCCCAATTGAGGGGCATTGGTAAATTAGCAGAGAAAAAGACTGAGGACAGAGATTTCCCAGTCCCTTTCTCTGTAGCCTCGGCTGCCATGGGGTTTAAGCAGGGGGAATCTGCATTGCACAGGGTGATTAGGGTGTGCCCAGGCACATCTGGCACACCCTGTGCGCACACCTATGAACAGCATCAATCCACCTGTCTGATATGGTTTGATGTCCAAGAGCTAAAGATGAAGATTACAGTCAAACTGAATAATTCTGCATGAGTGTGGGGAAATCTATGTCCGTGAGTCTTCACTCCATATGAGGTCACATCTCTCCCTGGATTAAAGGCCTTGGCTGGGCTATAGCCGACTGCTCCATTGTGCTTGCCTTCTGGTAAGTGGCTTTTTTATTCGGTGGTGGGCTTCACTGTGGTGTCATTTTTATCAAAATTAAGAACTATGACCTGCCTACCCGGTGTTCCACGTTATCGAATCACGCTGATTGTTTTCACCCTTGTGCCATCCGAGGACATTTTATTTCATTATTTGATGTTTGGCGCAGTTTCAATTTGTTTTCATATGTTTTCTGTGTTTATCTCACTCAAGCTGCTGCCTTATACCATTTAGTAAATTTAAGTTAGCACGTTTTTTTCCTTCCTATAGTGTGATGTAATGTGAGGTGTAGTTCAGTGAGGAAAAATGCAGGATGTCTGCATTTTTTCACAGGGCACTAAAAGACACTGCACTGCAGCGGACTGCACAGCACTACAATGAGGAGATATGAATGAAGTGTAACTATGGGGTTGATTTACTAAAACTGAAGAGTGCAATTGTGGTGCAGCTGTGCATAGTAGCCAATCAGCTGCTAACTTCAAGTTGTCCAATTAAGGTTTGACATTAAAACCAGGAAGCTGATTGGTTTCTATGCAGAGCTGCACCAGATTTTTCACTCTCCAGTAAATCAACCCCAATGTGACACTGCAAATAAAATAAAATAAAAAGGTAAGCAGTGCAATGCGCTAAAACATGAATTGCACCGCTCCCTGCTGGACTGACAAATTCCCACACTGCATTTTACCGTCCAGACTAGTGAGAATCAGCCCTAAAGATAGCCCTAAAGATAGAATGATGTAATCATTTGGCTGATTTTATAAAAGGACCTACAAAAGCACTGAGCTTTCAAATACATATACATAAAGGCAAAAAAGCATCATAACCCATTTTAATCAGCACTAGCCTGCTTTTATGGTTAATAATAATTTACAGTATATGCCTCTCCTAATTTGAAGTCATCAATTCTAAAAAAAAAAAAAATGTCCTTAAAAAAACTAAAAAATATATGTACAGCACTGTTAAGGCAAATACAAAATATGATAGAGACAGCTGAAATGTAGCATTGTTTTCTTAAAAATGTATTTTTATTAAGACTGCCCAATGAACATGTGCAAAAATATGCTTTTAACAATTTAGAAAAACAACGTCCCAGTGAATTAACTTTATCATAATATACAATACATACATGTCACATGAAGAAAATGCAATTAATTTATACTGAGTGGCTTTCATGTGAAGCTTTGATCATGATTCTCTTGAGGTCCAGAGTGAAGACCTTTGAAAATGTATATTTATAGAACATGGCAGTTTTCATCAAATACCAGTAACTTTACACTTTCATTTCCAAAGCCATCCAGGAGCAAATAATACCTGTAATTAGAATTTTCCACTTTGTGCCACAAATGGCAGCACTGAAATGACAAACCCAACCATGGCATGAAGAATCATGTAGAATTATGCTAGGCTTTGCCCTTCAGAATTGAAGCTGTTCTTTCCGCTACGTGTATTGAAGAAATGGTGGTAGGGTACAAACTGATTTTTTTTTTTGTGGCTATACTAGAAGGCAGAAGGTGGAGCCAGAGGGTAAGGTGGGAACAACAGGCAGGGCCCAGAGGACAAGGTGAAGACCTCGTTCAGGGGCCCAGAGGACAAGGTGAAGACCTCGTTCAGGGGCCCAGAGGCACAGTGAGATTCTCATGCAGGGCCCAGAAAGGAAAGTGAGAACCTCATCTAGAGGTCACAATGGAATGTGAGAACCTCATTCAGGGGCTAGAAGGCAAGGTGAGAACTTCCTCCTTGGGATAGAAGGGAAGGTGAAGAGCTCAGCCAGGGTCCAGAATAGAAAGTAAGGACCTTATCCAGGGACCAGCAGGGAAGCTGAGGACATCAGCTAGGGGTCAGATGAAATGGTAAAAACCTCACTCAGTGAGCAAGTGAAGGGGAAAACCTTATCCAAGGCTAGAAGATAAGCTAAAAACTTCATCCAATGGCCAGAAACACTCTTTCAGGTGCCTTAACGGAAAGTGAGAACCTCATTAGGGACCAGAAAGGAAAGTAAAAAATCAAATCCAGGGGCCAGAGACAAACTTATTCAGGGGCCTTGTGATAGGACTTGCCCTGTACTCAGTACTAAACTCAACTTGTTAAAAGTGTCAGAATCACTTTTGGGGCTTGTGCTTTGTGCCTTTTTTTTTTAGGAACCAGACCCTTACAAGTAAAATGTGCAACAATCTGGAAGTGTAATGCCCTGTACACACGATCGGATTTCCGATGGAATAAAATCCGATGGATTTTTCCGTCGGAATTCCGATGAAGCTGACTTTCATCAGTCTTGCCTACACACCTTCAGACAAAATTCCGACCGTCCAAAACGCCGTGACGTACAACACGTACGACGGCACTATAAAGGGGAAGTTCAAATCCAACGGCGCCACCCTTTGGGCTGCTTTTGCTGATTTCGTGTTACAACGTGTTAGTAAAAGTTTGGTGTTAGCCGATTTGCGCTTTTCAGTCTCCATGCTTTTCAGTCCGTTACAGCATGACGAATGTGCTATCTCCATTACGAACACTAGTTTTACCAGAACGAGCGCTCCCGTCTCCTAATTTAGTCTGAGCATGCGTGGATTTTTCTCCGATGGAGTTCCCCACAGACGATTGGAATTTGCTTTCATTTTTTTTTCCATTGGTAAAATTTAAAACATGTTCTATTTTTTTTACACCGATGTCCATCGGTCTTTTTTCATCGGAAAAAACGATCGTGTGTACGCGGCATTAGATGTTAAAACTATCAAGGGTATGAGACACAGAGTTGAGTGTAATTACCATACCAACCTCCCTACTCCCCACCTCGCTCCAATGATCCTCACTTGATCATCTAACTTGGAGATGCCTTTTACAAGCAGTCAATCAATTGCTAATCATCAGAAGGCAATCATATTTCATTGTTCTGTGGTAATCTGATGAAAGACAAAATCTGATTGCTGTGGGCTACTGTCATTCGCACATCATCACTTCTCTTGTTAAACAAGTCCAGTATTCAAAAGAACAAAAAAGTGTTAGAAGTTTCTACATATCCAGAATTTTGAAAGATGCCGTTATTTGCACATACAGATTCCTTCCTTTCTTTCTTGACCATGAATTACTAAATTCAGTGTTTTTTTCTTCCTGAATTGTAAAATATCTAAAATAAGAACTGTTTGTAACATGTCATAGCAACGAGTTTGGGTTTATATTTGTAATGATTAAACATCTCCCTTTGCATCCACTGCAATAATGAACTGTAAGAGCAGAAGGATACTTTATACAATTATACTGTATTAAACTTGTATCAATAATGAAAAACAATGCACAAAGGGGAAATACCGTATATGCTCGAGTATAAGCCAAGTTTTTCAGCACATTTTTTTGTGCTGAAAATGCCCCCCTCGGCTTATACTCGAGTCACCTTTTTGCGCCTGATCTCCCGAACTTTGGTACTGGCCGGCCGTTGGTCCCCTGGACCCCAAACTTGGCACACATATAGCCCCACTCTTCCTACAGGTGTACAAAGTTTGTTGTCCGGGGGACCTACAGCCAGGGAGAAGCAATTTTTCAAAGCCGGGCACCCCTTCCATAGACTCCCATGTTAAACGGTCATTTCTCTGGTAACTTTGGAGACCCGGTACTGGCCCACATGTAGCCCCAGGTCTCCTCTACAAGTGTGCAAAGTTTTCTGTCTGGGGGACCTAGGGCCGGGGAGTACCGATTTTTCAAAGCCGGGCACCCCTTCCATATACTCCCATGTTAAACGTAAGTCTAGTCATGGACACAGTGAGGCATGGGCACAGTGAGGCATGGGCACAGTGAGGCATGCACATGGACACAGTGAGGCAAAGTGAGGCACAGAGAGGCATGCAGATGGACACCCTAGGCTTATACTTGAGTCAATACATTTTCCCATTTTTTTGTGGTAAAATTAGGTGCCTCGGCTTATATTCGGGTTGGCTTATACTCGAGTATATACGGTACCATGAATGGTGCTGGATTTACATTTTTGCAGGCTATACACACTTAACCTTTTAGAACTGCATCTTTTCAAATTGCAATATTGCTTACAGCTTACCAGTCCTTAGATTTGTTGGCTACAATAGTTTTATTTTTTCATTTTTCAGCCTTTTTTTTATTATTGTTATTATTATTTTTTTAAAGTAAAGACATTTTCTGTGGATCTGTCCATGAATGCAGTGTCCATGTCACTTCCAGTGAGTTGAACTTCAAGTATAAACAATGCCGTCTTTCTTGTGTAAACCAATAATCCTGTGTAATGAAAATTAACCAAGGAAAACATGTTTGAAGTCCAAGGACAGGAATTATCTAGATAAATAAGTGGGAAAACCCTGACCAAAAGAAAACTAATACAGGCACCTCATCTAGGGTCTGTTAAACTGCGATATATAAAAAATTTATGTTTTGGCCTTTCACTGCACTTTAACCACTTCAGCCCCAGAAGAATTTACCCCCTTCCTGACCAGAACACTTTTTGCGATTCGGCACAGCGTCGATTTAACTGACAATTGCGCTGTCGTGCTACGTGGTACCCAAATTAAGTTTACGTCCTTTTTTCCCCACAAATAGAGCTTTCTTTTGGTGGTATTTGATCATCATTGCGGTTTTTATTCTTTGCGCTATAAACAAGAAAAGAACGACAATTTTGAAAAAAAAGAAATATTTTTAACTTTTTGCTATAATAAATATCCCCAAATAATATATAAAAAAACAATTTTTTTCCTCAGTTTAGGCCGATATGTATTCTTCTACATATTTTTGGTAAATTAAAATCGCAATTGGTGTATATTGATTGGTTTGCGCAAAAGTTATAGCGTCTACAATATAGGGGATAGTTTTATGGCATTTTTTATATTCTTTTTTTATTAGTAATGGAGGCGATCTGAGATTTTTATCGTGACTGTGACATTATGGCGGACACATTGGACACTTTTGACGCTATTTTGGGACCATTGTCATTTATACAGCGATCAGTGCTATAAAAATGCACTGATTACTGTATAAATGACACTGTCAGGGAAGGGGTTAACCACTAGGGGGCGAGGAAGGGGTTAAGTGTGTCCTAGGGAGTGATTCTAACTGTGGGGGAGCTGGGCTGAGCTCATACACATACGCATGTGTATATACAGTATACAGATGGTGTCATTAGAGCAGTGGACGGTGTCAGTAGAGCAGAGATTGGTGTCAGTAGGGCAGTGGATGGTGTTAGTAGTTTTTATTTTATTATTCTACACAATTATATATATATATATTGTCCCATTAGGGGGCTTTGGTGAAATATCAGGGGTCTAAAAGGGAAATCAGTGCCACACAAGGGGATTAGGGTGTGCCCAGGCACACCTGGCACACCCTGTGCGCACGCCTATGGCTACGAGTGACACGACAGTGATCACTGCTCCTGATCACAGGGAGCAGTAGATCACTGTCCTGTCACTAGGCAGAACAGGGAAATGCCTTGTTTACACAGGCATCTCCCCGTTCTGCCTCTCCACGACCCGATTGCGGGACACTGGCGGACATCGAGTACGCAGGTCCCGCGGGCACGGTCACGGAGCACGCGGCGGGTGAGTGCCCACAATGCCGCAATTTAAAGGGGATGTACCTGTATGCCCATTTGCCCAGCCGAGCCATTGTGCCAACGTATATCGTCGTGCGCTGGTCGGCATGTGGTTAAATGGTTAATGCATTATCTTTTAAAAGTCAACAGAAATGCATACCATTAATCAATGCAACCAATGCTGTCAGACCTTGCAGCTTGCACTGTCATATTTGTTTTTACATCAGCCCCCTGTTTTGCAGAAACACTCTGGGGGTTATTTACTAATCCACTTTGCACTGAAAGTGCACTTGGAAGTGCAGTCGCTGTAGATCTGAGAGGGATATGCAAGGAAAAAAAAAAACAGCATTTTAGCTTGCACATGATTGGATGATGAAATCAGCAGAGCTTCCCCTCATTTCAGATCTTCCCCTCAGATCTACAGCGACTGCACTTCCAAGTGCACTTTTAGTGCACTTGTAGTGCAAAGTGGATTTGCATTTAGTAAATCAACCCCAAGATCTCACCTCTAGAGCTGTTCATAGAGAGACTGTGTTGGTTTGTTGGCTCCGAACAGCACAATAGAGAACTGCTGTAGAAAAGGTGACTGATGTAAACAGAGACTTGGGATAAGCCCTACTCAGGGCTCCCCCTTCCTGGCACCCAGTACTTCCACCTTCCCCGAAAGGCCATCTCAGCTATTTTATGTTTTCAGGCTTGATGTGTGACATGCAGGGTTCTCTTCCACTTTGGACCCTGCCCAAGGTGGGTGTTAGTGCCACATGCTTCATAATTGCATTGTATGTAAGTACAGGGTGCTGTGGTAAATCCCTCTCAGGGGGTTGATCCATTACACCCTGCAATTAAAGCATCTGCTTAGTCTTTTTGGTTGGATGGCCCTGGACACAGTGCTGGAAAGATGTTGAGTTGTCAGAACTGCATTTTTGTTTTCCTAAACTGAGCAGTCTTTAACTAAACTTGTTTGATTTAGAGACTACCTATCCTCCTGAAGAAACAGGTATTTTATCCTGCGAAACATGTTGAGGAACCACAGTCATCAGCCCAATGGACATTGTAGTCTGTTAAGAGCTTATGCTCTCCTATCCACACTTTTATAATGTTGTAATGTTCAACTCTATTCTGATATATAGTAGTCTCTACAGTATATTTTAAAACAACGCTTTTGATGTATGTGTATTGCACACTTTTCTAGCTGACCTGTGTCTAGTTTTAGATAGGAGTTACCCTTTCTGTAAAAATGTTATATTTACGTGTATTTGCGTGTTACTCTTTGGGGCACCTAAAAAGTTCATGTAAAACATTTTCTCTTTGTGGCATAATTTTGTAAATACTGTTCACATTTGTAACGATGCAGTTACTCTTTAAATCAAACCTGTTAGGATGGAAACTTCGGAACTGCTGTTGCTAAGGCATTCAGAGGTCATCTGAAGTCTTACAGTTACTGATTTGTTAACTGCTTGACTTTGAAAACTGTCTCCTGTGCTCTGATGTCAGGTAATGACAGGCAGCAACCTTCCCATATACACTCTGGCAAAGTAGAGCTCATCTTTATTTAGATTAGCTCCAGAGCTGGATTTGAGCTGCAAGAGCTGAATCGGAATTGCCATAGCTCGAGTGGGAATGAAAAAACTGAGTTGATTTTGGATATTAAATCTGAAACAGACTATCTGCTGCTGTTCTTCTTAATGCAACTTACATGACTGTCATATATTCAAAATAACTTAGGCCACTAAGAAATGTATTTTATGGGAAATTTTGTACTTAAATTAAAAGTTCTAAATAACTTTAAGACTTGCATGTATTCTCTTGTTTAGTTGACTTTATAATCTTAGTGCAAACATTCTGTCAAAATATCTCAATGTGAAGACATCTGCAATTTGTATAAGCTACTTATCCAAATTCGTGTGCATTATATCTGAAAATAACAAGATTTGATACCAAGGCTTAATTATCCCTGGTAAATAAATGTATACCCAGATCACTAAAAAAGATTATTGGGTCAAATCACTCATGCATGGTAATTTTTACGATTGTTAGGTGGCATCCCCAAGTTAAAGCTCACTATGATGAATCAAGTGAAAATACCTACTTTTTTTTTGCCCGGACATACACTTTAAAAAAACAATTACTTCTGACTGATGTTATTTGTGAGGTTCTGTGATGTGTCTTTTGAGGACAACATGAAATGCAGTAATTTTAATTGGCTGGAGATAAAAAACAAAACAAAAAAAACATACTTCATAAGATAAGAAAAAAGGTAATGAGAAATAAAGGCTTACGATGGTTAAATACATATTCCATGTGACAAAAATCACAATTCCACTATAATTGTGATATATATGTGAACTGAGTATTTTGATGAAAAAAATTCATGAGATAAAATAACTATCATAGTTAAAATAATTCAAACAACTTAGAATTTTGATCCTTCTATCTGGATTTGTTAATATCGTCATTTTTATTTTTTTGTTTTTTTAGTTTGTTTAACTTTTTAAATTTGTATCTAAAAATTATGTACTTCTTTCATAAAGAAAACAATTAACATTTATGAAATAGCTTTTAAATGCCATAACTAGCAATTTATTAAAAAAAATTAATATGAAGGAAGTAATTCATCTCTTTTCTTTTGTATTTGCTGCTGCTTTGGAAGTTTGGAGCTGGCATAATATTTTTTTCAACATCTCTGGTGCTAGGGCAGGGGTTTCAGAAGAGCTGAAGGTCTGTTTAGGCTTTGGAGCATTCTTGGATTTGGAGATCAATTGCTGGAACCACTCTAGAGTCTGAGCTGGCAAACATGGGATACTACCAAGCCCAAAGTGCTGTGCTTAAACCTGTAGCAGCCAATCAGAATCTCTGAAAACTGGATCTTGGTTGGCTGTTATGGGTTAAAGTACTTTGCATATAGTCACTGCTCTACATTATTAAAGTGTATCTAAGGCCAAAGCGTTTACTTTAGTTGTAGATGGAGTATGGAATGGTCAACCCCCTGTATGTTTTTTTTTCATCTATGTCTGTTGCCTTATTAGGAAGATTTACTCTCTCTAGCTGCCCTGTTGACCACGATTACTGTCACTGAATGTGAAGGAAAAAAGTTTAGGCTTTAGATATACTTTCATACCTCATGTATGAAAACAAATAATAAAAATTTGTTTTTTCATTGCAAATAATTATTCACATTATGAGAGTAGTAGATGAGAAAATGCAGCTGCGGAGAACTGACATTTGTTCCTTTAAGATCATTCATACATGAGGCACCTTGTGACAGCCCAGCATTACATATATAGACAACTAACACAGAATATTTAGAAAAAAAATCACTAACAAGAAAAATTTAAAATAATAAAAAGAAATGCCAACATTTGCCTGAACTTTACTTCCTTTTGGTGCGGTTGCTGTGAAGTTGGAACAAGTACTGGCTTCCAATTTATAACAGAGCATTTAGTGGAAAATTCTCAGTTACTGTACATCCAACTGTTTTGGGAAATACAAAGCCAAATAATGGTGCCAACTTCTGTGATGGATTTGCCATAATTTTTTTTTTTTAAGTAGTGACCACAGAGGTAAACTAATAATGGCTTATTAAGATCATAAAGAAGGGACAGAGACACAACTATAGCGGAGAAATCTTGGCAGGCCACTGGATTCTCTGATACTAGAAGCCAGAGGGTGGTTCAACATACTGCTAATAACCCAAAACTAAAGTATCCGCCATTGTTGGAGCTGTTTTTAATGACTTCAATCCTTCATTGCAAGAAACAAGTCCATATAGCCTTTTACCTCCCAAGTGTAAATGGTAAAAGTCTACTTTAGTCATGTCAATGTAAAATTTTAAATTGCAGGTAACCGGCCAGTGTAAAATAAAAATGTTATCATTCATTGGCTGTGGCAGCTGGAGGTGGTGTCCCCGAGTAGAAAACTCCTTATGATGAATCAGATGAAACTTGCTGAAATTTTACAGGAAACACTGTCAGGTTCATATTCCATTTGTAAATAAGGCACAGACTTGTAACATTAAATAGAAGTCCCAAGAGGCTGGCAGTCTCAATAATCCTTACTCGGGTACACGTGACTCAAGTCTCCTCTGAGGGTCTTTTTCATGTCCATAAACTTCTACAACATGTACTCCGCTTACAGTTTGTATTGCAACACTGCAGCCTGGAACAAAATGTCTGCCGGGTCGTTCTTTACTGGGACAAAACCCACAATGCCCTTCTTTAGAACTGTGTGGCGTGCAGTCCTTTCTCCATACATCTTGGCATCTGCAGTGAAGAAAAAACAGGACAAATAGAAACGGTCTCATGGAAACTAATACACATTTACATTGTTAAAGTGGTTGTACACCTCAGACATGAAATATGAGCAAAGCATATCCCTCAATAGTGTTAACTTAACAATAAAGCCGTGTACACATGATCGGTTTTACCGATGAAAACAGTCCGATGGACTTTTTTCATCGGACAAACCGATCATGTGTGGGCCCCATCGGTCTTTTTTCCATCGGTATAAAAAAATAGAACATGTTTTAAATTTTACAGATGGAAAAAAAAAACGATAGCAAATTCCGATCGTCTGTGGGGAACTCCATCGGAGAAAAAACTTACGCATGCTCATTATCAAGTCGACGCATGCTCAGAAGCATTGAACTTCATTTTTCTCGGCTCTTCGGAGTGTTTTACGTCACAGCGTTTGGGACGGTCGGTTTTTTGACTGATGGTGTGTAGGCAAGACTGATGGAAGTCAGCTTCATCAGATTACTGATGGAAAAATTCATCGGTTTAAAATCCATAGGAAATCCGATCGTGTGTACAGGGCTTTAGAAAGTGAAAGCACTCCGAAGAGCCGAGAAAAATGAAGTTCAATGCTTCTGAGCATGCGTCAACTTGATTCTGAGCATGCATGGGTTTTTTCTCAGATGGAGTTCCCCACAGACGATCGGAAATTGCTATCGTTTTTTTTTCATCGGTAAAATTTTAAAAAAATTATATTTTTTTATACCGATGGAAAAAAGACCGATGGGGCCCACACATGATCGGTTTGTCCGATGAAAAAAGTCCATCGGACTGTTTTCATCGATTAAAACCGATCGTGTATACACGGCTTAAGTGTAATTTCTGTGTGCTGCTTTATTCTTCTGCTATCAGCATGAATTACTTCTGACAATTTCTCCTGACACCAACATAAAAATTGTGATGGGAGGACCTCCAGCAGAGTAACATTTTTGCCTTTAGATTCAAGAGTAAACAGTGGAATACAATGCGTTGAGTCAATATTGTCCTTTTGGGGCGGGTTGTTTATTCAAATTTTGATTTTGTAGCCAGGGTTTCCATGCAGTATTGAATTTTGTTACTGTATTATTCTTCAGAGCGGAACTATATTCATAGTCTTTGACTAAAGCAAGTTGAATTTTGACATCTGAGATGTTTGGGATTAAGGAGCTTTTCCATTTGTGCATGATAAGTAATCTTGCTGCAAACAGTGTGTGCATTACCATTGTTCTGCATTCTTGAGGGAACATTAATCACTTTTGACAAGTTTTCCAAGAGACACCAAGAGAAAAATGGTGACAGGGGAGGGACCTCCAGCTGATTGACAGCCTCCGGTCTGTTCCTGTGAGTTGGGTGGGTGGAGGGGGGGTGTATCTTCTCTCCAATCAGCTTTCAGAGCTCTCTTTCCTGAGCTCTGCAGAGTGTAACTTCAGCTCTCTGCCCCCTTCTTTTCAGAATTCTCAGACATGCCTATAAATTCAGCACTTTGAATAGATGTAGAAAACAGAAGACTGCAAATAGATACAACTTATGTAAGAGGATTTGTTACATCTCTGTGTATCACTTGAGGCTACTCCCTTCACTGAGTGTATGTAATGGTTTACAGCAGTGGTTCTCAACTCCAGTCCTCAGGGCCCACCAACAGGCCAGGTTTGCAAGATAACTGAAATGCATCACAGGTGATATAATTTGCTGCTCAGGGATTGCAGTATTCTAGTCTGCATCTCACCAAGGTAATACTTAAAATCTGGCCTGTTAGTGGGTCCTGAGGACAGGAGTTGAGAACCACTGGTTTACAGCCACTTTAAATAGAAAAGTTAAAAGGAGACTTCGATGCCCCAAAATACAAGGCTTGTGGACGCAGGTTGTAACTTTCCTGTATGATCACATGGGCTCTCCTGTCACACTAGACCCAAAACAATGCTTACTAGGCTGTTCCCTGATACTATAGACAAATACACAAGGACATTTCTACATGAGACATTGTTTTTTTGCGTGGAAGGTTATTGCCAGGAATTGGATGAGACCCCTGCCCCCTAGGTTTGTGGAGTGGAAGGTGGACATAAACAATACTCTACCGTACAAAAATTCATGTATGTTAACAGAGAATACCCAGGCCAAATACAATAAAATATGGGATCGATGGCTTCAGGACTCTGATACCTGTACATAACGTGACCTGGGTCTGTTTTGCCGGACAGACAGTTCAGCACCAGCCTTTTCTATCATCGCTAGTGCGAGCGGTATACATTGTTGGCTCCTGGGACCGTCTCTCCCTGTGATCGTCACATTTCTTGAAAATGGTCTTGTCATATCTGTAATTTAATGGCTGTACACCTGCAGGATATGTTTGATACTCTGACTGTATGTAATACCATGTATGCACTTCTTTTGTTTGTTGCTCCAATAAACTTTGTGTTACAAAAAAAAGGAGACTTCGGAAAAACATCTTACTACCCATATTAGCTGCTTTTCCTGACAAAATATGTTTTATTTGGGCGAGCCGTTCTTGTGACACAAGTTCCTTTTTCATTGGACAGAGGCATTTGATACCGATCAATAATTACATAGTTAGGTTGAAAAAAAAGACCCAAGTCCATCTAGTCAACCAACAGAAAAAAACAAGCTCCATATTCAGTAAAAAAATCCTATCCCCACAGCTGATCCAGAAGAAGGCAAAAAAAAAAAAAGGAACTTAGTAAAGCATGATCCAATTTTCTCCAGCGGGGGAAAAAAAAAAACAATGTCCAATGAGGAGGCTGGAGGTGGAGAGGAGACATAGAAAGTAGGATTGCAAAACCAGGAAGAATAATTGCCAAGCACCCCCTGTCTGCCTGTTGTGTAAAATATGTGTATGCGTAACATATGTAAAAATCACAAGACTTGCTTTACAGAATTACAGCTCCATTGGCAAGTAAACATGTATGTATACTGTATGTGTGGAGTTTCTCCAATGCATATATGCCCCACCCTGAGTGCTCGGGTCTCTCTGCACAGATCAGAACTTGTCTTAAAAAGAGAAGTATGGAGTTTTTTTCCCCCAATCATACTTACCTAGGTGGATGCAGTATCAGTCCGATGCTGCATCAGTCCCCAGCCAGCTCTAACATTGAGGACCGAGCGATCAAACACAGCCGATCGCTCGGTTCTCAGGGCTCCCAGAGCAGAAAGTTGTTATCTGTGAGTCGCCGCTCTCTGCTGTTCCCCCCCCCTCTTGCTCACTGGAGTGCTGGGCTGTGGAGGGGGTGGGAGCGGCTGGCTCAGGCTCTCAGAGAATTGCTGAGAGGCTAAGCCGGGTGTTGGTCCAAATATGTGGGCGGTTTCCGACTTCATTGTTGCAATCTTGCCCGAGTCTGGACCGGCTCTGCGGCATCAGCCGACAGCGGGCTTCAGTTAGAACGGACTGCACTCCTGTGATCCATAGGAGGGGTACAACCAAACGAGCTTTGGCTGTACTTCTTTAATTACTCTGAAAACTGGTTCGTAATTCTGTATGAATGTGTCGCTGCCATTGGACAGTTACTTAAAGTGCCAGTAGTTAGAACTACCTGAATTTGGTGCTAGCATTGATATTATTACAGAAACTGGTCAAGAGCTTGTATGAATTAGTGGCAGGTAGTTCTAATGGGAACTATAACTCGAAAAGTATTGATAAAGCTTTATAGAATTCCCCTGTATATATCCTAGTATCCTAATATGTTACTCGCTGAATGGCTATGCACTTGATTTGTATATAAAGTTATATTGTGTTTTTCACTTGTTTTGTGATGCTTTCTGTTCAAGTAAATGAAATGCTAAATGTCATTCTTTTTTGGTGACTTGGAGTGAAATCTAGATACTTTATTCCCAAATACATGTAAGATGCAACAGGTGACTCAGCCAATTCGATTCACTTTTGCATGGAATGGCCCTTTCCTTGGACTAATAGAGGGTGAACCAGCAGTGTTCCGATTACCTTTATTGCACTGCTCATGGCAGTTATTCATACCTATGTGTTTTGTAGCTCAAAGTTCCAAAACATTTCACATAAAAAATTAATGGAGGCTGTTCATAAAGGAGTGCTCTGCTGTCTGCAGCTCAAAGACTGATCCTCCAAAAGCTACATGAGCTACTTTTGAGGCAAAACTGAGCATTTTTGGCCCCATAGACTTGAACTGGAACTCCTGAAAACCTGAGAATTAAGCGTCTTTAGGCATTTTTAACCACTTAACAACCACCTGCCGACAAATAACGGCGGCAGGGTGGTTGCTTAACTCTGGGAGGACGTTATATAACGTCCTCCCAGAATCGCGCTCCCGCGCGCCCCCTGGGGCGCGCACACGGGAAACTCCGTGACCGCCGGGTCCAGAGGACCCGGCGGATCACGAATCGCGGTAAATCGCCGCTGATAGCGGCCGTTTACCACGTGATCGCTCCGTCAAATGACGGAGCAATCACTTGTAAACAGACCGGCGTCATTTGATGACGCCGGTTCCTCCCTCCCCTCTCTGTACCGATCGGTACAGTGTGAGAGGGGAGGGGGAGGGAGCGGATGGCAGCAGCAGCACTGTGGGCTGGATCTGTGACAATTGCAGTCACAGATCCATCCATCCATCCATCCCTGCTCAGCCATCCCTGTGCTATACCCTGCCAATACTCTGCAATACACCCTGCCAATACTCTGCAAAATACCCTGGTGCAATACTCTGCAATACCCTGGTGCAATACTCTGCAATACCCTGGTGCAATACTCTGCAATACCCTGGTGCAATACTCTGCAATACCCTGGTGCAATACTCTGCAATACCCTGGTGCAATACTCTGCAATACCCTGCGAAATACTCTGCAATACCCTGCGAAATACTCTGCAATACCCTGGTGCAATACTCTGCAATACCCTGGTGCAATACTCTGCAATACCCTGGTGCAATACTCTGCAATACCCTGGTGCAATACTCTGCAATACCCTGGTGCAATACTCTGCAATACCCTGCACAATACTCTGCAATACCCTGCACAATACTCTGCAATACCCTGCAAAATACTCTGCAATACCCTGCAAAATACTCTGCAATACCCTGCGCAATACTCTGCAAAATACTCTGCAATACCCTGCACAATACTCTGCAATACCCTGCACAATACTCTGCAATACCCTGCACAATACTCTGCAATACCCTGCACAATACTCTGCAATACCCTGCACAATACTCTGCAATACCCTCCACAATACTCTGCAATACCCTCCACAATACTCTGCAATACCCTCCACAATACTCTGCAATACCCTCCACAATACCCTGTGCAATACCCTCCACAATACCCTGTGCAATACCCGTGCAATACCCTGCCATACACCGCAATACCCTGCCATACACCGCAATACTCCGCAATGCCCTGCAATACTCCGCAATGCCCGGCAATACTCCGCAATGCCCGGCAATACTCCGCAATGCCCGGCAATACTCCGCAATGCCCAGCAATACTCCGCAATGCCCGGCAATACTCCGCAATGCCCGGCAATACTCTGCAATAACCACTTCCCGCCCTCCGGCCGTCATATGACGTCCTTGACTTTGTGCGGGGATATCTGAATGATGCCTGCAGCTACAGGCATCATTCAGATATCGGCTTTTTCAGCCGGCGATTCCCTACACCATAAGAACAATCATAGCGGCTGTTCCGCCGCTTGATCATTCTTACGGGAGGCAAGAGGGGATGTCCCCCCCCCGCCGCCCTCCGGTGCTTCTACCGACTCACCGCTACGATCAAAGCCAGGATTGTTGTTGTTTTTTTGTTTTTTTTTCAGGCTTCCCAGCCTAGAGGTGAGATGTGGGGTCTTATTGACACCCCCCCCCCCTCATATCTCACTGTAAAGAGGACCTGTCATGCCATATTCCTATTACAAGGGATGTTTACGTTCCTTGTAATAGGTATAAAAGTGATCAAAAAAATGTTTAGGGCGGAAAAACATGTCAAACTAAAATAAATAAAGTAAAATGAAGAATAAAATTTTTTTTTTTTTTTTAAAGCGCCCCTGTCCCCGTGAGCTCGCATACAGAAGCGAACGCATACGTAAGTCCCGCCCACATATGAAAACGGTTTTCAAACCACACATGTGAGGTATCTCTGCGAACGTTAGAGCGAGAGCAATCATTTTGGCCCTAGACCTCCTCTGTAACTCAAAACATGTAACCAGTAAAAATATTTAAAGCGTCGCCTATGGGGATTTTTTAAGTAGTGAAGTTTGGCGCCATTCCACGAGTGTGTGCAATTTTTAAGGGCGACATGTTAGGTATCTATTTACTCGGCGTAACTTCATCTTTCACATTATGCAAAAACATTGGGCTAACTTTACTGTTTTTTTTTTTTTTAAGCACAAAACATTTTTTTTCCGTAAAAAACGCGTTAAAAAAATTGCTGCGCAAATATCGTGCGAGATAAAAAGTTGCAACAACCACCATTATATTCTCTAAGGTCTTTGCTAAAAAAACATATATAATGTTTTGGGGTTCTATGTAATTTTCTAGCAAATAAATGATGATTTTTACATGTAGGAGAGAAATGTCAGAATTGGCCTTGGTGCTCCAGAACGCCTGAAGGTGCTCCCTGCATGTTGGGCCTCTGTATGTGGCCACGCTGTGTAAAAGTCTCACACATGTGGTATCGCCATACTCGGGAGTAATAGCAGAATGTGTTTTGGGGTGTAATTTGTGGAATGCATATGCTGTGTGTGAGAAATAACCTGCTAATATGACAATTTTGTGAAAAAAAAAAAAGAGAAAAAAAAAATCTTGATTTTGCAAAGAATTGTGGGAAAAAATGACAACTTCAAAAAACTCACAATGCCTCTTTCTGAATACCTTGGAATGTCTTCTTTCCAAAAAGGGGTCATTTGGGGGGTATTTGTACTTTTCTGGCATGTTAGGGTCTCAAGAATTGAGATAGGCCGTCAGTACTTCAGGTGTGATCAATTTTCAGATATTGGCACCATAGCTTGTGGACTCTATAACTTTCACAAAGACCAAATAATATACACCAATTTGTACTTATTTTTACCAAAGATATGTAGCAGTATAAATTTTGGCCAAAATTTATGAAGAAAAAATAGTAATTTGCAAAATTTTATAACAGAAACGAAAAAAAAATCATTTTTTTACAAAATTTTCAGTCTTTTTTCTCTTATAGCGCAAAAAATAAAAATCCCAACAGTGATTAAATACCACCAAAAGAAAGCTCTATTTGTGTGAAAAAAAGGACAAAAATTTCATATGGGTACAGTGTTGTATAACTGAGTAATTGTCATTCAAAATGTGAGAGCACCGAAAGCTGAAAATTGGTCTGGTTATTAAGGGGGTTTAAGTGCCCAGTGGTCAAGTGGTTAATTTGATTTTTAAGCCTATGTGAGCTGGTCTCATTCCTGCAGGTGCTTTTAATTGGCTGAAACAAAAACACTTTAAGCTTGAACGCACATGTAAAATGCTTTAAATAGACTTCTAAAACGCTTGTATATGCATGCAAAAAAAAATAATCCTAAAATAGCTCTGCTCAGATGTGAATGCAGCCTAAATTAGGAGTTTGTGGACAGCCAGAAAGAGCAAACTTAGCAGAGATGATCTAACTATTGTGGTGATTTTCCATCATTGTCCAATCAGGAGGTTGTGAAAGGGATGGTGATCAGGCTTCATTGCTTAATATCAGAGGAGAAAAGGGACCAGGCCATATTTTCTGCCAGGGGCGCATGAACCACAAGATCGGCTGCCTAGAGTTACAAGTCTTTAGCAGGTAAAACTTTCCACATGTATATATCCCAATGGTGTATTTTGCTATTTGTTTGGTTTCCGCTCTAAATCTGCCTCTACTATGCTATTAAGAATTTTCAGGATTTCATCTGCATTTCTGATTAAAAGCATTGCAAACTGTCTAAAGTAAAAAAAAATGCTATGAAGGATGTTTCCTGGTTTCATATAAAGAGTATAATTTGCAATATGTATTATATCCGCACATCTGCGTTAGTGGTTCTTCAATGATTATAAACATATCAGCTCAAAACTAAATTTTATGATGCATAAAGCTCTGCATCTGTCTGTGTCTGAGATACAGGAAAAGGTGGAGTAGTTTCATAAACACCACCTCTCATTATCAAGCACAATCTAGTATTGCTAAGTTACAAAAATATTTTATCTGATGTCAAAGAGTCATTGTCAGCAGCCAAGACCAAAGGTTAAGTGCAGTTAGATGAAAAAAAAAAAAAAAAAGTTGCATCCTCTGAAATTAAGAGACTTCTGCAAAACTCTAATTATAATTTATTACCCTTTATGTTGATGAGCCTGAAATGCTGACAGTGCAAACAAAAAAATGGCCACTGCCTTCACCTATAACTAGCCTTCGCAGCAGGGAGCACATGGAAGGGCAACGCATGTAAAACCAAGGTGAATTCAGAGGCTGGCTGGTAAGTTGAGCTGGGAATATTCCTTGGTTTTGTTTTGCATGCGTAGCCCTTCCATGTGCTCCTTGCTGCGATGGTCAGTTATAGGTGGGAGCAGTGGCCATTTGTTTGTACTGTTGGAATACTGGTGAGGGGACACGCTGGACACCTTTGCTGCCATTGTGTTTTTAATGCTGGGTGTCCAGTGCGCCCCTGTGCCATTAAGGAGGGTTGGGTTCCTTCCAGGCTCACCCACCCTCTGCCTCTCTTTTGTAATGCATGTGCTTCTACTATGGAGGCTCTCAAAAATGTATAACGTTAGAACTGCGGATAATAATGGGGTGCCTTGTCATGACCTCCACAGCTTATGGATGTATTTGCAAATGTGTGCTAACAAAAGCCCTGTTTGACAGGTTCATTTGGTTTGTTGCAGGCTGGCTGGCAAGTTGAGCTGGGAATTTTCGTTAGTTTTGTTTTACAGCCAGCAATGCTGGCCTGTATACGCTCCTGATATTTATTTACTGACTAAAGCCCTTGAAGATGCTCCACAGTCTCCAGATACAAACAGCCACCTCTAACTCCAGCAAGATAATATTCACTGTGAGCATCCATCTCACTGCAGCTACACCTCTTCTATAATATGGTGATTGGTTGTAGAGACTGGATGCTAACAGAGAAAAACAATTGGCTTGACTGCCCAATTGGAGACTAGACGCTGTGTCAGTCTCAGAAGCTATAGGCAGTAGACAAATGGTGCTAACACATATTGGCCTTCAGAAAACTGAGTTCATTAACAGCACAAAAAATAATGCAATGTAACTAGGAATTTGCAAAACGTGACACTAAACTCTGGTTTAAATGATTGGTTCACCTTTTGAAGCATGTTACACATTACACCCATATTTAGGGTGTAATGTATAACATGCTCCAGGTCTGTCCCTGCGCCACCTTGATTCCTCCCCCTGATAGTTCTTTCTGCACCCGTTGTCACTTTTCAAAAATATCATGGCTGTGTGAGCCCCTGCTCACACAGCAGCGTCATTCATTCACAGAGATCTGTGAATGAATCAACTACAAGTCCCATTTGCCACCATGTGTAGTTCTCAATTGTAACGGGAGGGCCCGTGGAACCCAGAATCTCTTAGAAAGTATGAGATACCCTTGCTTCAGCTCCCCATGCACCTCTTGTGTCAAAATTAGGGGCATAGGGTGACTGAGAAATTATATATTGGACTACTTAAAATGGGACAGTAATATTCATTAACAATATCTCTCAAGAACTATGATGATGTTTTTTGGGCATTCCAGGAAGTTCAATGTAACAGGCCGACCGTCTATTGCTTAACAATGCTAATGTCATCACCTCCAGCCACCTGTCTGCCTGTTGTAATGTTAATGAATCCAGGCTAACTTCTAAGGATCTTCTCTTTGTGGATTGGGCTAATTGACCCTGTATTGTATGAAGGAGTACTGTGATAATGTTTATTGGAGTTTAGGAGACAGCCAGGCTAGGAAACACTGAGACAGCCAGGCTGTTAAAAGGAATTAGGTAATTAGCATGTTAATTAGGTCTGGTCACAGGTGTATTTCCAGAGAAATATGATGCACCTCCTCTTTTAACTGTGTATAAAACTTGTGGTCTTTTCAATAAAGATTGTCAGTCCTGCTTAAACCACAAGAAAGAGCTTTGTCTCGTTATTGAGGGAGAATTATTCTGATGGGTCTTGTTCGCCTGACTGGAGTGTCGGTAGCTGCCTTGGTGTTCGGGAATGGAATAACCTAAACGGCTTTAACCCCTCTCATACTTGGGGTGTCATTACATTGACGGCAAGCAGCGGGTTGATTCCCACAGCCAGAAGGACAGCTACAAGAGGACACAGGACAATGGAAGCACAGTATGAATGGCTAAAACTCTCTTCCCTCAAGGACTTACTGGAGAACCGGGGCAGACCGGCCAACAACCGAAAGAAGAGGGACATTATCGCAGAACTAGTCGAAATGGATACAGCGGAAAGACCCAACATAACCGAAAGGCCCAGCGTAACAGACAGGACACCCGAAGAGGCAAGTTTTGATCGGGCTGTTAAACTTAAGCCCCGTACACACGGTCGGACTTTTGCCCAACAAACTTCGTTTTGAGCAAGTTGGACCAACAATCCGACCGTGTGTATGCTCCATCGGACAAACTTTTTCGTTTGGTTTTGGATTTCATCGGACAAAAGTTGGGTCTGCAAACGGACAAACTTTTGCCCAACAAAAGTCCGATGGAGCAAAGTCCGACCGTGTGTACAGATAACCATCTGACTTTAGTCCGATGGACAAAGTAACTAATGTTAAAATCAACCAACAATAGCAGAAGTTGACCAAAGGGTGGCAGTAAAGATCAGAAAAGAGCAGAAAAAACACGTGATGTTGTAAGAAGTTTTAAGAAAGTTTGCAGAAAAGTCCGACGTGTGTATGCTATGGGTGTTCCCAACCAACTCCGTTCGGACAAAAAACCACGGAAAAGTCCGATGGAAGTCCGACCGTGTGTACGAGGCTTAAGACTGGCATATTATGGTCCTAACCCTCCAGCGGAGATCATAGCCCTAGTTATAGCGGCTGTGGTTGCAACTTGGCTACATCAAAAAGGTGCTGCAGCAGCAGAAGTCACAGCAACACCAACTGAAAGGAGAGGAGAAAGGGGGGAAGAAAGCGCTAGCTCTCGAGCAGCAACATCAGGGAAAAGTTCTCCCCTCCATCTATGTAAGGTACTGGTCGCAGTATGATGTACGAATGCAGTTATTGGGGGAACAACAAAAGCAGGAGTGGACAGCTGAGTTAAGCAGGCTGATCCGGGCAGAGATGCGGTTGGACGAGAGCTACAGAGCCCTCCGGTGGTATGTAGCCCAAGAGTGCCCGTGGTCAGCGGATGACAGCACCACGGAAGGCTTTGACTATGATGGCCTGGGATTGTTGTATTGGAGGCTGTCCAGGGACCATGACTTTGGGAGTGGCGTTTGGAGGAAATAATGGAGCACAGAGAGTGAAGACTGAATGTCTCGGAAGGCCACTGGGCAGAGGAAGATTTGGAGTTTCTGGCCGTTCGGGAATGGGAGCTGGAGATCGCCTATAAACCGCTGCTAGATTTTGCTCAGCAGCAGGGTGGGGCTCCCTTTGCCTGGAACTATCAGGAAATACCAGTTGACAACTCTGAAATCTAAAGATTGTCAGTCCTGCTTAAACCTCAAGACAGAGCTTTGTCTCGTTATTGAGGGAGAATTATTCTTATGGGCCTTGTTCGCCTGACTGGAGTGTCGGTAGCTGCCTTGGTGTTTGGGAATGGAATATCCTAAACGGCTTTAGCCCCTCTCATACTTGGGGTGTCGTTACATCAATGAACTGCGAGGGCGATTTTGAGTGTTCTTGTAATTCATCGACGCTCCCTCCAGCTTTGTAACTTGCAGTATGGAGGTACGAGCAGGCAAGCTGGAGGCAGTGTCTGCAAGCACCCGACATTGCACCCGTGATCTACTGATCGCAAGTACAATGTTCTGCAGGCTCATCAGAAAATAATAAATGCATTTTTTCCACCAAAAATATGTGCATTTATTATTTTTTTCTTAGGGTGAAGTTAGCCTTTAAAAAAATTATATTCAAGTATGTATACTTAACCCATGAAAGCACCTTCTTTTGCTCTCAGCCCCCTCCAAATCTCCATATTATTTTTTTTTCAGCTGCTGTGATCTGAAGTCCTATTAGATGATAGCTACGTTCGTTCGCCATGGTCCCACAAAATAAATCTATGTGCGTATGGCCAGCTTACCTGTACATCCTAATAAAATTCCACTTTATCCCTATGATCTCCCAGTGCTCTCCTCATTGCCTCCTGAGGCCCCAAGTGTTCTCTGTTTCATCATCGCTTTTAACACATACCAAAGCCTATGACAAGAGATGCTGAATCAGCAGTCTGATGTCACTGCTGTAGACTAAGCAAGAATAAAAATGCAAGCATGACTGGGACAATATTGTGATAATCAGTCAGTGCTGCTCTTCACTGCTTGATTCTTCTGATTTAGTTACAGTGGTCTCCTGAGCCGTCTTTGTCAGGATCATTTGAATGTTAACAGAAAAGGAGGAATGTGGAACACTTGGAGGATCAGATGACTGGTACTGCACAAGATATTCAAGACTTTTTTAACCCCTTTATAACGGCAGAATGAATACATGTGGCATATAAGCGTCACTATTTTATTCTGGGGCAACCTCTATTAGCGCCCCTAGAACTGTGATTGAGCTGACACCAACAACTCACAGTCAACTATCGAGTTGGAAAGGTGGGCTCCTAAATATGTCATCGCTGTGTAGTCAATCACAGTGAAGGAACAATCAGAAGACCTGCCTATTGTCCTCCAGTGTCAAGGCCGACCTACAGGCAGAAAATGTAACAAAAGAGTCTTAAGCCCTGTACACACGATCGGATATCCTATGGATTCTAATCCAATGGTTTTTTCCATCGGAAATCCGATGAAACTGTCTTCCATCAGTCTTGCCCACACACCATCAGTCAAAAAACCGACCGTTTCAAACGCGGTGATGTAAAACACTCCGATGAGCCGAGAAAAATGAAGTTCAATGCTTCTGAGCATGCGTCGAGTTGATTCTGCGCATGCGTGGGTTTTTTATCCAATTGAGTTCCCGACAGACGATATTAATTTGCTATCGGTTTTTTAACCATCGGATAAATTTAAAACATGTTCTATTTTTAAACACCGATGGAAAAAGACAGATGGGGCCCATACACGATCGGTTTGTCCGATGAAAACAGTCCATCGTGTGTACACAGCTTAACTTGTATTCTCTACATTGGAAGATTTTTATAAAGGAGGTGCAAAGCACTATAACCCATAGAATTTTTACAAAGGAAGTACAAAGCACAATAACTCATAGCTTTTTTTTTACAAAGGAAGCATAATAATGCATACCTACCAACTAGAATTTAAAGCTGAATTCCAGGAATTTTACATCTTGCAAACTTACATTGGTCCAACATGGTACAATGTATGCATGACTCATACCTGATGGACTGCTGGGAAAGCTGTAAATCCCTGTAGTAGGCAGTGATACTACAGTGGTATCTTCCAGGTCCTGGTCAGATTCTATGAGAGTGCATACCCTTTACACTGCACACTGACCACAGTGGTCACTCACGCACCCCCACCACAATCAATAGTATGCCTTGTATTTTTTCAGTGAATGCAAGGCATTTGCTGATTGGCTGAAGTAGAGAGGAGGGGTGGTGACTAGTGTTGGGCGAACAGTTTAAGCCTAGCAACAGTTCAGCTTAAACATCGCCCGTTTGCCCGTCCGGCAAATACCCGAATTGCAGTGAATAGCTGGTTGTTAAGTAGCGGTCCGTGAAGCCGGCTGCGGTGTCCTTAACAACAGATAAGTCATCAGCTGTCAACAGGCTTCCCTGCTGACAGCTGAATATAAAAGAAAAACATTTCCGGCAATAGAAAAATGTTAAACAAAACGGCGTGGGGGGTCCCCCCAATTCATGCCAGGCCCTTTGGGTCTGGTATGAATCTTAAGGGGAACCTCATGCCAAAATGTAGTTCCCCCTCTCAAGGCTACCAGGCTGCATGCTCAAATAAGGGCCTGGTATGGATTAGGGGGGGGGGACACCCACACTGTTTTTGTAAAAAAAAATGTATTCCTGGCAATCGTATTGTATTGGCGGAGATTTAAATGTCAATTTTTTTTCTCGTTATAAATGTCAGTTTTGCAGCAGCAGGCTCTTTACACTGTACAGATCTGCCACTTTACAGGCAGACTTAGGGGACCCAAGGCACTACATTTAAAGGAATTTTTTATTTTTATTGTTTTACTTTAAGCATCAATAAAATCATTGCTCCATTAAAAACAATATTTTTTAACGTTTTTTTTTTGCATTGGTACATGTCCTCCAAGGCAATAGCTGGGCCCCTATACCCTTTTTGGGCAATAACTTGCATATACAGGTGATACTCAAAAAATTTGAATATCATGCAAAAGTTCATTTATTTCACTAATGCAACTTAAAAGGTGAAACTAATATATAAGATAGACTCATTACATGCAAAGCAAGATAGTTCAAGCCGTGATTTGTCATAATTGTGATGATTATGGCTTACAGCTCATGAAAACCCCAAATCCACAATCTCAGAAAATTTAATTTGAATATTACATGCAATCAATAAAACAAGGATTGTACATAAAACAATATCACACCTCTGAAAAGTAGAAGCATGCATATGTACTCAGTACTTGGTTTGGGCCCCTTTTGCAGCAATTTCTGCCTCAATGCGGCGTGGCATGGAATCTATCAGCCTGTTGCACTGCTGAGGTGTTATGGAAGACCAAGATGCTTCAATAGCGGCCTTCAGCTTTTCTGCATTGTTCGGTCTCATGTCTCTTATATTTCTCTTGGCAATGCCCCATGTATTCTCTATGGGGTTCAGGTCAGGTGAGTTTGCTGGCCAATCAAGCACAGTAATCCCACGGTCATTGAACCAGGTTTTGGTGCTTTTGGCAGTGTGGGCAGGTGCCAAGTCCTGCTGGAAAATGAAGTCAACATCCCCATAGAGCTCGTCTGCGGAAGGAAGCATGAAGTGCTCCAAAATCTCCTGGTAGACGGCTGCATTGACCCCGGACTTAATGAAGCACAGTGGATCAACACCAGCAGATGACATGGCTCCCCAAATCAACACAGATTGTGGAAACTTCACACTGGACTTCAAGCATCTTGCAGTGTGTGCCTCTCCATTCTTCCTCCATACTCCGGCTCCTTGGTTTCCAAATGAAATGCAAAATTTGAGGACAAAGAGGACTTTGGACCACTGAGCACCAGACCAGGTGTGTTTTTCTTTAGCCCAGGTAAGACGCTTCTGACGTTGTTTGTTGTTCAGGAGTGGCTTGACAAGAGTAATGCCGCCTACACACGACTGTTTTTAATGTCATTGAAAAAAACTGCATTTTTCTCGACGTGATTCTTCTCAAGCCTGCCTTGCCTTGCCTACACACTATCGTGGTATTGAAGGGGGGGCCCAGGTCAACTTTTGCATCGGGGGAACACAAGCTTCAAGCTACGCTTCTGCCAGAGTCAGGCTAATTTCCAGAGAGAGATCATCAATGACATCCTCCACATTTGTCTCAGTTACCTGCTTTAAGGTATCAGTTTGCAACAACCTAAACTCATTGGGGAGGATCTCTCTAAATGTGAGGGGAAGGTGTGGGTTAATAAACCTTACAACATTCACTTAGTGTGGGGTGACTCTCATCTTAAAGCTGAACTCCAGGCACAAACATTTTCATTTACCGTATATACTCGAGTATAAGCCGAGTTTTTAAGCACAATTTTTTGTGCTGAAAATGCCCCCTTCGGCTTATACTCGAGTCACCTTTTTGCGCCTAAACTCCCGGACTTTGGGGAGCTGGTACTGGCCGGCCGTGGGTCCCCTGGACCCCAAACTTGGCACACATGTAGCCCCACTCTTCCTCTACAAGTGTACAAAGTTTCTTGTCTGGGGGACGTACTGCCGGGGAGCACCGATTTTTCAAACCGGGAACCCCTTCCATAGACTCCCATGTTAAACGGTAATTTCTCTGGTGACTTTGGGGAACCGGTACCGGCCGGTCGTAGGTCCTATGGACCCCAAACTTGGCACAAATATAGCCCAACTCTTCCTCTACAGGTTTGCAAAGTTTCTTGTCCGGGGGACCTACGGCCTGGGAGCACCGATTTTTCAAAGCCGGGCACCCCTTCCATAGACTCCCATGTTAAACGTCAGTCTAGTCATGGACACAGTGAGGCATGGACACAGTGAGGCAAAGTGAGGCACACCCTAGGCTTATACTCGAGTCAATACGTTTTCCCAGTTTTGTGGTAAAATTAGGTGCCTCGGCTTATATTCGGGTCGGCTTATACTCGAGTATATACAGTAAATATATTTCCCAATAGCTGCAAAGTTTATACATTTACTTTGTGTGCAGCAAATTCATTTACGAACCAAGATATCACCCTGTAAAAGTAGCAGTGACATCATCCATGTGCTGTACATGGCCTGTGCAGAGAGCAGAGCTGTGGAAGGTACCCAGCAAGCTCCACCCACTACAGGCTGCCTGCAGAAAACGACAGGAGGGGGCGGATGCAAGACCAGTCACTCTGAACAAACAGAGAGAGCAGCAGTGACTGGTCTTTTTCTACAGGAAACTCTTGCACAGAGGCAAAGCTTCACACTGGATTACTGCACAGATCTGGAAGAAATGCACAAAGAACACCATAGAGTTAAGGAAGAATATACATGCCAAATATATTTTGACAAAATTTACTTATCCTGGAGTTCATCTTTAAAGGGAACCTTCACCCCAAATAAAAATTTATTTTCCACTGCCTGCCCTCCCCCTCCTTGCTTTCTCACATTTCCAAAACAGCACTTCTTTCTTGATTCTGTGCATCCCAACACTCAGCATGTCTGCGCATGTCTACAAACCCCATGCGTACACAGATGTGCATGGGGCTGCAGGTCCTGGCAGAGCCATTTGGTACATCGGTGCACATGCTAGTCTAGCAAAGATGGCGGGCGCTGGAGGGGGACAGGGCCAGAGCTAAAGGGGACTGAAGTTCCTCTTTAACTACTTTTTTTGTTGCTAATAGGAAAGCAACATTATTGAAAATTGTTAAACTCCCACAATCCAGTGCATGAATAATAAATCTCGATATATTTAATCGCACTTACTGTATGTCAGTGGATGGGACATAAATAATAAACTGAAAAGAAACAACTGTCAGCATTTAGCACACAGCTTAACCCCTTCCATACCGGGCCATTGGGAAATGACGCCGGCAGGAACCCTCTCTCCCTCCAGGTGGACGTCATATGACGTCCTCCGCTTTGAGGGGGGATATCTGAATGATGCCTGCAGCTAGAGGCATTATTCAGATATCCTTGTTTAGAGCCGGCGATCCTGCGCACCATAAGAACGATCATAGCGGCGATTCCGCCGCTTGATCGTTCTTATAGGCGGCGGGAGGGGACATCCCCCCCTCCCGCTGCCATCCGGTGCTTCTCTGGGCTCTCCCGTGCGATCGGGGACCTGGAGAGAATCGTCGGCGCCGGTGGTGGGTCACGTGATGAGCATAGAGATGACTGGTGACCAGATGGTCACCAGTTATCTCTATGATCGTCGGAGGCCCGGGCGTGACGTCATCACATCGCGCCCGGGCCTCCGACGATCATAGAGATAACTGGTGACCATCTGGTCACCAGTCATCTCTATGCTCATCACGTGACCCACCACCGGCGCCGACGATTCTCAAATGTAAACAAAGCCGCCATTGCGGCTGTAAGTATGAGATCAGTGAAATTTTTTTCACTGATCTCATGCTTTCCAGCCTGGAGGAGAGATGTGGGGTCTTATTGACCCTGCATCTCTCCATAAAGAGGACCTGTCACACACATTCCTATTACAAGGGATGTTTATATTCCTTGTAATAGGAATAAAAGTGATCAAAAAAAAAAAAGTGTAAAAAAAAAAAAAAAAAAAAGTAAAAATAAAAAAAAACAAGTAAAATAAAAAAAATTTACATTTTTTTTTAAAACGCCCGTCCCCAATAGCTCGCACTTAGAAGCAAACACACACGTAAGTCCCGCCCGCATATGTAAACGCCGTTCAAACCACATATGTGAGGTATCGCCGCGTGCGTTAGAGCGCGTGCAACAATTCTAGCACTAGACCTCCTCTGTAACTCTAACCTGGTAACCTGTAAAAAATTTCAAAGCGTCGCCTATGGAGATTTTTAAGTACCGAAGTTTGGCACCATTCCATGAGTGTGCGCAATTTTAAAGCGTGACATGTTAGGTATCTTTTTACTTGGTGTAACATAAGCTTTCATATTTTACGAAAAAATTGGGCTAACTTTACTGTTATTTTTTAATTCATGAAACCATTTTTTTCCCCAAAAAAAAGGCGTTTGAAAAGTTATTGTGCAAATACCGTGCAAGATAAAAAGTTGCAACGACCGTCATTTTATTCCCTAGGGTGTCTGCTAAAAAAAACATATATAATGTTTGGGGGTTCTGAGTAATTTTCTAGCCAAAGAATGATACATGTAGGAGAGAAGTGCTAGAATAGGCCCGGTATGGAAGTGGTATAAAAAGCCCTTTTTGGAAGTGGTTAAAGACAACATTTTCTTGTGTCGTTCTTCACAACGGAGATGCCAGCTTGAGGTGTCACACACCTACAGTACACCGCTTGTAACTGTCCGCCTGTCACTTTAAATCTTTGTTCAGCACTGACTGGCAGGTGGAACCTTTATTCCCTTACTTTTGTTCCCTTGGGAAATCTTTTAATCACCAGACACTTCCTCCTTCTTCTAGTTTGTGAGAAAAGAAGGCCCTCATGTGTTCCAGCATTCACTTACAGGCAAGCTAGCCAGCAGATTGTTCATGGAAGTTTTCTAAAGTTAAAGTTTGCACCCCCTTGGCAAGCGGAGCAAGGTAATGCATTAAAGGTGCACTGTCATTGTCAGTATATATGTTTTAGGCATAAAATGTGTCCATGCTGTTAGTTGAAAGATATGCTGTAGACAATCCACATGTTTGAACATATAGTCATGTTTCCTTAGATGTTAATGTTAATTTATATATATGTGTGCAGATAATTGAGCACCACTTTGTAACTCCACATTTGTAATTCTGTTGTAACCCCCTTTTGGTGATCTCTGTAAACTAATGTATTGTATGTCATTTTACAGTTTTCACGGTGCAATCGGTACTTATGATGCTTATGGTGCTTATGCCGTTTAAGGAGTTAAAAGATTAACCCCTGTGGTGTTCAACCTTAATGCACACCTTTGAGGCAAAAGAAATAAAAGTACTGCACCCATCAGAAGCTCTCCTCTCGTTATTTACTCAAAGCCAATGGGGCCGCTACACCGCTAAATATATGATACATTTCCTTTTAGAAAGTCTTGTTTACAAAACCCGCTACAAGTCATATCCTCTAAATTGGCTACAGGAGCCAAAATGATAACTGATAAACAGATGACCAATACCTGGTTGATTGGTTTAGATCAGCCATTCTCAACCAGGGTTCTGTGGAACACTAAGGTTCCTCGCAAGGTTTCTAGGGGTTACCTGAGCTGATTGACCTCCTATTTGATGGTACCTGCATAGTTCTGGAGCCAACACCACATAGCAGAGTCGGTGGCATGACACTAATGAACCGATTTTAGATTGGGTTTTCCAAAGTCTAGATAAGGAATAGATGTTTGTGTTGGCCCTACTAATACATGATGGCTATCAATCCTTGTTACAGAAATATTACTTGTTCTTTTGGTCACATTAGTCCCCTTGTAACCAAACTTCTAGTATAGATGGCATTTCCATTTATGAAATGACATAAAGAGTCTAATTTACTAAAGAAAATTAACATTCCCTGTTCCATTTTCGCACTACCAAGGCATCTTCTACAGCATTTTCTATGTAATGCTGGTGGAGATTGGCCTAACAATGATAGTGTAAGTATGGCTTATTCTTTAAATTGTTCTTTTGTTTAATTGTTCCGAGCATGATTTATTCTTAAATAAAAAAACGATTATATAATTTTAAATATGGATGTTGCTAAAATATAAATTTACTACTTACTAGTTTGTCCCTTTTGTTGTGGCTGTTGCCATCATGATTGTGGGCATGTGAAGCCCAATTGATACCTCTTCCTGGATAACCGTAGGAGAGGTGCATGCCGGGTAACCAGCATGCACCTTTTGATCTCGCGTATGCGCGATTCGCCGGTGGCCGTAGCGTTAATTGTTTCTAAAGTTTCCATAACCACGGGTGGCGACGGAGTAAGGTCCCGCCCTGTTGTTATGGCAACATAGATAAACACATCTCGGCACTGTGATCCGCCCTAAATCACGTAATTTCCTGTCAGGAAATAACGCAATTTTTGATCACAGTACTGCCCACCAGGAGTACAGGCGAGGGAGGAAGTAAAGAAGAGCTCAGCGGACCAGGAAGTGGCAGATTAGGAGCCACCACTTAGCAACAGGGCGATTCTCATAAGTAAAAAAAATGTTTTTCCTCCAAATGTTTATTTATAGGTTAAGAGGAGTCAGATTCTGAAAAAAAAAATTCAGTGTGGAACTCCGCTTTAACAAATGTGGTTTGTGCTCCATTGTCTAAATGTTTGCCAGTTAAGTGGTGGCATACCTAAAATGAAAATGTTATTTTCTCAAATGTTTTTAGGGCTATGCATAGTGCCTTTCATGCTTTAGTGAACTGATTTATTTGTGGAATCTTATCACACAAATTACTTATTTCTCCTTATTTACATACGTTGTATAAGGCACAAAAGCAGCATGCTTTTGATAGACTATGCAATGTATAAACTGAACAGGAGTGTATGTTTTAGTTGATAATTTAGGGGTAACTTTCACAGAGAACGCACACTCTTGTGAACTGGTAAGAGAAGCAGGCCATTTATCTTCATAGTGATTCTCCCTACTCCATGCATGTATTAACCACTTAACAACCACCTGCCGACAAATAACGTTGACAAGGTGGTTGCTTAACTCTGGGAGGACGTTATATAACGTCCTCCCAGAATCGCGCTCCCGCGCGCCCCCTGGGGCGCGCACACGGGAAACTCCGTGACCGCCGGGTCCAGAGGACCCGGCGGATCACGAATCGCGGTAAATCGCCGCTGATAGCGGCCGTTTACCACGTGATCGCTCCGTCAAATGACGGAGCAATCACTTGTAAACAGACCGGCGTCATTTGATGACGCCGGTTCCTCCCTCCCCTCTCTGTACCGATCGGTACAGTGTGAGAGGGGAGGGGGAGGGAGCGGATGGCAGCAGCAGCACTGTGGGCTGGATCTGTGACAATTGCAGTCACAGATCCATCCATCCATCCATCCCTGCTCAGCCATCCCTGTGCTATACCCTGCCAATACTCTGCAATACACCCTGCCAATACTCTGCAAAATACCCTGGTGCAATACTCTGCAATACCCTGGTGCAATACTCTGCAATACCCTGGTGCAATACTCTGCAATACCCTGGTGCAATACTCTGCAATACCCTGGTGCAATACTCTGCAATACCCTGCACAATACTCTGCAATACCCTGCAAAATACTCTGCAATACCCTGCAAAATACTCTGCAATACCCTGCAAAATACTCTGCAAAATACTCTGCAATACCCTGCACAATACTCTGCAATACCCTGCACAATACTCTGCAATACCCTGCACAATACTCTGCAATACCCTGCACAATACTCTGCAATACCCTCCACAATACTCTGCAATACCCTCCAAAATACTCTGCAATACCCTCCACAATACCCTGTGCAATACCCTCCACAATACCCTGTGCAATACCCTGCCATACACCGCAATACCCTGCCATACACCGCAATACCCTGCCATACACCGCAATACCCTGCCATAGTCCGCAATACTCCGCAATGCCCGGCAATACTCCGCAATGCCCGGCAATACTCCGCAATGCCCGGCAATACTCCGCAATGCCCGGCAATACTCCGCAATGCCCAGCAATACTCCGCAATGCCCGGCAATACTCTGCAATAACCACTTCCCGCCCTCCGGCCGTCATATGACGTCCTTGACTTTGTGCGGGGATATCTGAATGATGGGAGCAGCTACAGGCATCATTCAGATATTAGCTTTTTCAGCCGGCGATTCCCTACACCATAAGAACAATCATAGCGGCTGTTCCGCCGCTTGATCATTCTTACGGGAGGCGAGAGGGGATGCCCCCCCCCGCCGCCCTCCGGTGCTTCTACCGACTCACCGCTACGATCAAAGCCAGGATTGTTGTTTTTTTTTTTTTGTATTTTTTTCAGGCTTCCCAGCCTAGAGGTGAGATGTGGGGTCTTATTGACACCCCCCCCCCCCATATCTCACTGTAAAGAGGACCTGTCATGCCATATTCCTATTACAAGGGATGTTTACGTTCCTTGTAATAGGTATAAAAGTGATCAAAAAAATGTTTAGGGCGGAAAAACATGTCAAACTAAAATAAATAAAGTAAAATGAAGAATAAAATATATATATTTTTTTAAAGCGCCCCTGTCCCCGTGAGCTCGCATACAGAAGCGAACGCATACGTAAGTCCCGCCCACATATGAAAACGGTTTTCAAACCACACATGTGAGGTATCTCTGCGAACGTTAGAGCGAGAGCAATCATTTTGGCCCTAGACCTCCTCTGTAACTCAAAACATGTAACCAGTAAAAATATTTAAAGCGTCGCCTATGGGGATTTTTTAAGTAGCGAAGTTTGGCGCCATTCCACGAGTGTGTGCAATTTTTAAGGGCGACATGTTAGGTATCTATTTACTCGGCGTAACTTCATCTTTCACATTATGCAAAAACATTGGGCTAACTTTACTGTTTTTTTTTTTTTTTAAGCACAAAACATTTTTTTTCCGTAAAAAACGCATTAAAAAAATTGCTGCGCAAATATCGTGCGAGATAAAAAGTTGCAACAACCACCATTATATTCTCTAAGGTCTTTGCTAAAAAAACATATATAATGTTTTGGGGTTCTATGTAATTTTCTAGCAAACAAATGATGATTTTTACATGTAGGAGAGAAATGTCAGAATTGGCCTGGGTGCTCCAGAACGCCTGAAGGTGCTCCCTGCATGTCGGGCCTCTGTATGTGGCCACGCTGTGTAAAAGTCTCACACATGTGGTATCGCCATACTCGGGAGTAATAGCAGAATGTGTTTTGGGGTGTAATTTGTGGAATGCATATGCTGTGTGTGAGAAATAACCTGCTAATATGACAATTTTGTGAAAAAAAAAAAAGAGAAAAAAAAAATCTTGATTTTGCAAAGAATTGTGGGAAAAAATGACAACTTCAAAAAACTCACAATGCCTCTTTCTGAATACCTTGGAATGTCTTATTTCCAAAAAGGGGTCATTTGGGGGGTATTTGTACTTTTCTGGCATGTTAGGGTCTCAAGAATTGAGATAGGCCGTCAGTACTTCAGGTGTGATCAATTTTCAGATATTGGCACCATAGCTTGTGGACTCTATAACTTTCACAAAGACCAAATAATATACACCAATTTGTACTTATTTTTACCAAAGATATGTAGCAGTATAAATTTTGGCCCAAATTTATGAAGAAAAAATAGTAATTTGCAAAATTTTATAACAGAAACGAAAAAAAAAACATTTTTTTACAAAATTTTCAGTCTTTTTTCTCTTATAGCGCAAAAAATAAAAATCCCAACAGTGATTAAATACCACCAAAAGAAAGCTCTATTTGTGTGAAAAAAAGGACAAAAATTTCATATGGGTACAGTGTTGTATGACTGAGTAATTGTCATTCAAAATGTGAGAGCACCGAAAGCTGAAAATTGGTCTGGTTATTAAGGGGGTTTAAGTGCCCAGTGGTCAAGTGGTTAAGATTTGGCTGGTTAAGCAGGATCTGGCCAAATTTCAATCTGCGTGTGTAGCCTTCCCTGTTATACAGAAGCCGATTGTTAGAACAGCACCTTGCAGCCAATCAGCTGTAATGATGATCAGCGGCACTCCCAGATTACCATGTCCCGGTGGGCTGGGGGGTATTCATGCATCCACATCGATTGTGTGGATTCAGGAATTTGTCCCGCCGGCTGAATGAAAAATAAAACAGAAATGGACAGTGTGTATGCAACTCAAAGCGGTTCTGAGTGCATTCAGAGTGCAGCTCTCCATACCATTGCACAGAGCAGGTAAGTATATTATTTTTCTTTTTTTTTGTTTGTTTTTTAAATAAAAGTTTACAATCACTTTAGGCCAGGTCCAAAATGTCAACTCATTCACATCTGTGTTGCACTAATTTGTAAATAGTAAAGTTTGTTCCTTTAATCACATTGGTGCAGTGAAACCCTAATATACCAGTCATTCTCAATGTCTGTCCTTAACTACTCCTATCAGACAATGAGGCTGATTGACTAAAGGAGTTGAAAATCTTCATTCATTATGTTCAATCATGTGAAGAGCCAATTCCTGTTGATTTCATTTGCACATGATTAAGTATTTCATGTGAACGCTGTACACAGTTACAATTTATTGAGTGAAGATGCCCAACTCCCTTAGGAACTGAATCCAGCGTTTTTTTCTTTCCCCCTCCCCTCATTTCTCGTCCTCCTTTTCCCCTTCTTGTACTCTTCCTTACGATTCCTCCTTTACCCTGCTCCTTTTCTCCTTCTCTTTCTTTCTCCCACCACCCATTTCAATTCCCCCCTTTCCTTACCCTTCATTTTCTTCCCCCCATCCCTTTTTTTTTATTTTGTTGCAGATACGAGACATGATGCAATATGCATGTGTCTGGTGGCAAATGTCATCAATCACTAATCCTATTGTGTGTGTGTGTGCGTATACAGTTAGGTCCATATATATTTGGACACAGGCACAATTTTCATACTTTTGGCTCTGTATACCACCAGATAAAATTAAAACAAAACAATCCAAATGAATTTGAAGTGCAGACTTTCAGCTTTAATTCAAGGGGTTGAACATAAATATCAAGTACAAATTTTATGAACTGAAACCATTTTTATACACAGTCCCCCCATTTTCAGGGGCTCAAATGTAATTGGACAAATGAAAATAATCCTAAATAAAATGTTCATTTTTAATATTTTGTTAAGAATCCTTTACTAGCAGTGACTGCCTGAAGTCTGTAACCCATAGACATTACCAAAGACTGTGTTTCCTCCTTTCTGATGCTTTGCCAGGCTCTAACTTCAGCTGTCAGTTGTTATTTGTTTGTGGGTCTTTTTTGGCTTTTAGTTTTGCCTTCAGAAAGTGAAATGCATGCTCAATTGTGGTGAGATCAGGTGATTGATTTGGCCATTGCAGAATATTCCACTTATTTTCCTTCAAAAGCTCCTGGGTTGCTTTTGCAGTGTGTTTTGGATCATTGTTCATCTGTAGTGTGAATGAACTTTGCTGCATTTGGCTGAATCTGGGCTGACCGTATATCTCTAAACACTGTCGAAATTCATTCGGCTGCTTCTGTCTTCTGTTATATCATCAATAAACACCAATGACCCAGTGCCACTGTAAGCCATGCATGCCCATGCCATCACACTGCCTCCACCATGTTTTACAGATGACATTGTATGCTTTAGATCATGAGCTGTTCCAAGCTTTCTCCACAATTGTTTCTTCCTGTCATTCTGGTACAGATTAATCTTAGTTTCATCCATCCAAAGAATGCTTTTCCAGAACTGGTCTGGCTTTTTTTAGATGTTTTTTGGCAAAGTCTAATCTGGCTTTTATATTCTTCAGGCTTATGAATGGTTTGCACCTTGTGGTGAACGCTCTGTATTTGCTCTCGTGAAGTATTTTCTTGATTGTAGACTTTGACAATGATAGGCCTACCTCCTGGAAAGTGTTCTTCACTTGTCTGGATGTTGTGAATGTGTTTTTTCTTTACCATAGAGAGGATCCTGCGATCATCCACCACTGTCGTCTTCCGTGGATGTCCAGGCCTTTTTATGTTGCTGAGCTTACCAGTGTGTTCTTCTTTCCTCAGAATGTACTAAACTGTTGATTTGGCCACTCCTAATGTTGCTGCTTTCTCTCTAATGGATTATTTTCATTTTTGAAGTCTTACAATGGCCTGTTTCACTTGCATGGACAGCTCCTTTGAATGCATGATTTTGGTTCATAGTAATAAATTCCAAATGCAAATACCACACTTAGAATCAACTCCAAACCTTTTACCTGCTTAATTGATTAACCACTTGCCGCCCGCCCTATTACAAAATGACGGCGGCAAAGTGGTTTCAATATCCTGACCGGACGTCATATGACGTGATCAGGATATTGGGGCGCGCATCGCGGCGATTGTTGTTGCGGGGTGTCAGTCTGCCGCCTTATCAGTGCCCGTCAGTGCAGCTCCATCAGTGAAGGAGAAAACTTACTTATTTACAAAACGTTTTTCTCCAAATTTTTGGTCTTTTTTTTATTTTAGTAGAAAATGAAAATTGCAGAGGTGATCTAATACCACCAAAAGAAAGCTCTATTTGTGGGGGAAAAATTATAAAAATTTTGTTTGGGTACAGTGTAGCATGACCGCGCAATTGTCATTCAAAGTGCGACAGCGCTGAAAGCTGATAATTGGTCTGGGCAGGAAGGTGTATAAGTGCCCTGTATTGAAGTGGTTAAGAAATAATGAAGAAGTAGCCCACACCTGGCCATGAAACAGATTTTGATTCGATTGTCCAGTTACTTTTGGTCCCTTGAAAAAGGGGGATGGCTATTCCTAAGAGCTGTAATTCCTAAACCCTTCCTCCGATTTTAATGTACATACCCTCAAATTATACCCGAGTCTGTTTAATGGCTGTATGTTGAGTTATTTTGAGGGGACAGCAAATTGACACCATTATACAAGCTGTACACTCACTACCTTACATTGTAGCAAAGTGTAATTTCTTCAGTGTTGTCACATGAAAAGATATAATAAAATATTTTCAAAAATGTAAGGGGTGTACTCACTTTTGTGAGATACTATAAATTTATGTGTATATGTATATACATATTAATGATTCTATAAATACACTCTTGCTCCTCTTCACCCCTACGATTAAGCCCAGACTTGATAGTGAAACGCATTAGTGGTGGAGGTCCCAGACAGGACCTTTTTGTGTGATCCAGGTGAATAAAGTTACCAGTGTTTGAAATGCCAAGGCATGCAGCCAACTTTTTTCCCTTGAATTTGTGCAGTCTATGGGGGGTAGGAAAAGTCCTGTTGGTGGTCTTTTAAGAGGGTGACCCAAACTGGGGCTGGAGAGCAGCACACTCCAAATGTTTGTGACTTTAAAAATGCCCAGAAACACTTGATATTGCCTACACTTCTCTCTTACTAGAAAGTAATTCAACTGTATGTAGAAGTTTTCTCCCTTCCCCACAGCTCCAATATAATTTCTGTCAGAAATATCTTCAGTTCTGATTGCAGTTTTTTATATTTCCTAATATTTCTTACTAACAGCTCTTTAGACTTCTAATTTTTAATTATTCTATGCGTCAAAATGTTAAATATGCCTCTTGTCTAGTAAAAGGAAGGAATTGTGCAGCTCTTTGTGTCTTTCCAATGATTCATACACACAGCAACGGTCTGTTTTATTTAAAGCTCACCTACAAAACCCCTGGTTCTCATAAACCATATTAAGCCATTCGTCGATTCTCGGCCGCCTCGCTGGCTTGTTGTTGTTGTTATTTCCCCCTTTCATTGCGAAATATGCCGCCTGCATGTTCTCCAGTTCCTCGCATTCTAATTGATGCCATACGACCTTGTCTCTGCACAATGGGAAATGACAAAAGATTAGATCAATGTAGGGAGGCACAGCCACGCAAGATGCATATTCTCAATGTACCGTCTCTTCCCAACACATCATAGCACAAGCTTCGCTCCCATGTCATATTCGAAGAATACGTTCTACAAATGTTACATTTTGATTCTCTGGGGCTGCGATTATTAACATGAAGATATTTTGATCACGTACAAGCTTTTTTTCTGTTTTCCCAGTCACAACGTTATTGTTTGAGAAGCCACTTATGCTACAATGTATTTGATGGAAAAGAAGTGCTGTGGTTCGATGTGTATTGTATGCATACATAATTCATATATGAAAAAGAAACACTAAATAGGTGTAATGTAAAGTACACTTGTCATTATATGGTTGGCAATGAAAAGAGCAGAAATGAAGTCCAAAGTACTATATATATATATATATATATATATATACTGAGCAAAATTATAAACGCAACACTTTTGTGTTTGCCCCCATTTATCATGAGCTGAACGGAAAGATCTACAACTTTTTCTATGTACACAAAAGGCCTATTTCTCTCAAATATTTTTATATTATATTATTGTTATACAAGATTTATATAGCGCCAACAGTTTACGCAGCACTGTGTTAGTGAGCACTTCTCCTTTGCCGAGATAATCCATCCACCTAACAGGTGTGGCATATCAAGATCCTGATTAGACAGCATGATTATTGCACAGGTGTGCCTTAGGCTGGCCACAATAAAAGGCCACTCTAAAATGTGCAGTTTTATCACACAGCACAATGCCACAGATATCGCAAGTTTTGAGGGAGCGTGCAATTGGCATGCTAACTGCAGGACTGTCCACCAGAGCTGTTGCCCTTGAATTGAATGTTAATTTCTCTACCATAAGCCTTCCAAAGGCGTTTCAGAGAATTTTGCAGTACATCCAGCTAGCCTCGCAACCACAGACCACGTGTAACCACACCACAGCTGCTGCAACAATCTGTTTGCATAACCAAAGATTTTCTGCACAAACTGTCAGAAACCGTCTCAGTGAAACTCATCTGCATGCTCGTCGTCTTCATCGGGGTCTCGACCTGACTGCAGTTCGTCGTCGTAACTGACTTGAGTGGGCAAATGCTCACATTCGATGGCGTCTGGCACTTTGGAGAGGTGTTCTCTTCACGGATGAATCTCGGTTTGTCTGTACAGGGCAGATGGCAGACAGCGTGTATGGCGTTGTTTGGGTGAGCGATTTGCTGATGTCAACATTGTGGATCATGGTGGCAGTGGGGTTATAGTATGGGCAGGCGTATGCTATGGACAACAAACACAGGTGCATTTTATTGATGGCATTTTGAATGCACAGAGATACTGTAATGAGATCCTGAGGCCCATTGTTGTGCCATTCATCCACGACCATCACCTCATGTTGCAGCATGATAATGCACGGCCCCATGTTGCAAGGATCTGTACACAATTCCTGGAAGCTGAAAGCATCCCAGTTCTTGCATAGCCAGCATACTCCCCAGACATGTCACCCATTGAGCATGTTTGGGATGCTCTGGATCGGCGTATATGACAGTGCGTTCCAGTTCTTGCCAATATCCAGCAACTTCGCACAGCCTTTGAAGAGGAATGGACCAACATTCCACAGGCCACAATCAACAACCTGATCAACTGTATGCAAAGGAGATGTGCTGCACTGCATGAGGCAAATGTTGGTCACATCAGATACTGACTGGTTTGCTGACACCCCTGACCCCCCAATACAGTAAAACTGCACATTTTAGAGTGGCCTTTTATTGTGGCCAGCCTAAGGCACACCTGTGCAATAATCATGCTGTCTAATCAGCATCTTAATTTGCCACACCTGTGAGGTGGATGGATTATCTCTGCAAAGGAGAAGTGCTCACTAACACAGATTTAGACAGATTTGTGAACAATATTTGGGAGAAGTAGGCCTTTTGTGTACATAGAAAAAGTCATAGATCTTTAAGTTCAGCTCAGGATAAATAGGGGCAAACACAAAAGTGTTGCGTTTTATAATTTTGCTCAGTGTAAAAATACAACAGACCACGCAAGGGAGATGGGGAAATGGCGAGGAGCACCGGGGCTTTGTTACACCCAAGGAGTAAATAGTTGAGTATACACACAAGTAAATATAAAATCAAGTGTTTATTGGGAAGGTTTAAAAAGTCCCCTCTACATGAAAGTAGTGAAAATGACTGAACATTAAAGACACGTGACATCAAACATGTACAGAATACAGTACATCCCAATAGATATAATAAATAGTGTGTTTGCCAAGCGGCACTGAGGCTTTTCGACCAAGGTGGTCTGCTCTTCTGTTGTAAGTCCAAAGTACAATAGGCCATGGGAAACAACTGAATTTCATTTTTTAATACTCATACTGGCGAAGTATAAATCTCATTGGTTGCTGTAGGGGACAGCATTTTATAAGCTGTGCAATGCTTTGGGTGTTTTTTTTTTTTTTCTCAAAGAAGTTTATTGAGAATAGAGCAAACAGAACAAATAGTGCAGGTTCCAGATAATACATGTCAACAACAATAATGTTAAAGTTCCACCTTCCACCATTGAGAGGTGTATGTATTCCCTTCAGAGCAATAACAACAGTTCCACACTATAAATCCAGTATAAAAGTACATGACCAAGTATTTCTCCATACTTATCCACAATAGCAACAGTGTTAAAGAAGTAGTCTGTCCAAAATCTCATGGGTATCTAACCCCGGGGACCATAATTTATTACATTTGCTTGGGCACCCTCTATGTTGGAAGATATACCTTTCCAAACGCAGGGTATTCCCCCATTTGGTTAATCCATTCTGTCAGTGTGGGAGGGTAAACTGCCTTCCAATGCCTGAGAATTCATTTACGAGCCTAAAAGAGAGCTCTAGCAATAGCCTGTTTAGGAGTATCTTCAGTTGGAAGTTCATCTAGAACACTCAGTAGACATGTTTAGGATCTGCCTGGATGTTAACATGTGTCAGGAAAGGCTTCACCCGCTGGTGGCGCTGTTGGTCCTATGGATTGCAGTACTAGTGTCCACCAGCAGGTGTCCTCTTGCAGCCAGTATCTTTGATAGAGGATCTCACCTACTGGTGGTAATGCCTGATCCATGGGCCATAGTACCGACGTCCACCAGCGTGTGTATTCCGGCAGTGTGGGGCAGACAGCACTTCCTCCGCTCAGCTGTCACATGAGGACAATCACTGCAGTCCTATAAATATCCGGCGAGCCCTCACATGCTCGCCTTGGTATCTCTCTCTCCTGAGCCTGCATCTGACCCTGAGCCTGCATCTGACCCTGAGCCTGCATCTGACCCTGAGCCTGCATCCTATCCTGAGCCCATCCTGGACCTGCCCTTTCTGTTACCTGTTGACCTTGGATTCCTGCCATGCAGCCTGTCCATCCATCCTCTCCCTGCCCTGTTGTGTTCCCGTCCTCACCCATCTGCTGATATCCCCTGGTGTATGATCTCGGCCTGGCTTTGTTTACGGTGACGGTATCTCCCCTTGATTTGTATATACTATTTGTTGTTGGTTGTGCACTGGTTATTTTCACTTGTTTGTCACCTTGTATGTAAATAAACACCTTTTTATTTCACTTACATGCGTTTTTGGTCTCCGATGTGTAGTCACACAGTCTGGTCTACTAGTTCCCTGACAACATGGAATACCCTATTGATGATATTGAGAACACCTGTCCAGTATAGATGCAACTTTGGGCAGCACCCTAAAAGAGGAATTAAGTTTTCATGGTCCCTAAAGTATCTGGTAGCTGGTTTCTTTTTAAAGAGAACTTTGCACTCTATTTACTGAAGTCACCCCCAGTGCCAAAATGCTGCAGAAAAGAAAAAAAGTGGGGAAAAAAAGTTTGTAAGAATACTTACCTTACCCATGGCTTCCGTATTGCACGGCCTGATGTCACCATCTTTCTGACGAAGTCTCATGAGATGCTAAGTAGCACAAATCACCCAAAAAATTATACTTCTACCCTGTTCTAGGGCATCATCTCATGAGATTTAGGCTATTTGGCATCACCCACAATTTCGATGGAAGGATGGTGACATCACCCAATTAAGTTTCGTGTGAGCAACCCGGAGTTAGGTGCAAGTCATGCTAGAATGTTCATCCACATAGACTTCCACTGCAGCAAACAGATCCATTCATAAAATAGCAGGAACAGGGAGTACAGATCAAATTAACTGGAAAGATTCAACAGTAGTGTTGAGGGGCAGTTTTTGGAGAACATGTTTTGGAAAGGATAGTCCAGAAGGAAGGGTAATCCCATTACACTCAAGCCCCCCCCCCCCCCCAACTTTATTTTACAGTGATATTACTTGGAGTGTTTTGGGGCCTTGCAAAGTCCCTTAGTCAGGGCAACATGTTGCCTTGACAGAGGAAGCCTGCGATGCTCTGAAACATTATCATGAACCATGTCGCATAACCTTTTACAATAATATTACCTAGAGCAGTGAACTACACTGCAGAGTGCATGAGCATCATGGGAAATGTAGTTCCAAAACATCTGGGGGTGCCAAGGTTCGCCATCACTGACCTAGAGTGTTTTGAAGCCTTGGAAAGTCTTTTGGTCAAAGCAACATGTTGCCTTGACAAAGGAAGCCTGTGATGCCCTGTAACATTAGCTTGAACCATGTGACATAACCTTTTACAATAAATGGTGAATGGAACTTCTTGGGAGGACTGGTGACATTCTATATTTTACACAGTTTGTGATGACATCAGGCGATGGACTGCATATTAGAATTTCTTCCACTGCATGAGAAATGAAGGTTTGCAGTGATTGCTTGTATTACCGTATATACTCGAGTATAAGCCGACCTGCATATAAGCCGAGGCACCTAATTTTACCACAAAAAACTGGGAAAACTTATTGACTCGAGTATAAGCCTAGGGTGTCCATCTGCATGCCTCACTTTGCCTCACTGTGTCCATGTGCATGCCTCACTGTGCCCATGCCTCACTGTGTCCATGACTAGACTGACGTTTAACATGGGAGTCTATGGAAGGGGTGTCCAGCTTTGAAAAATCGGTGCTCCCTGACCGTAGGTCCCCCAGACAAACTTTGCACACTTATAGAGGAGAAATGGGGCTATATGTGTGCCAAGTTTCGGGTCCATGGGACTTACGACTGGCCAGTACCGGGTCCCCAAAATCACCGGAGAAATTACTGATTAACATAGGAGTCTATGGAAGGAGTGCCCGGCTTTGAAAAATTGATGCTCCCCGGCCGTAGGTCCCCCGGACAACAAACTTTGCACACTTGTAGAGGAAGAGTGAGGCTACATGTGTGCCAAGTTTGGGGTTCAGGGGACCTAAGGCCGGCTGGTACCGGGTTCCCAAATTCCGGGAGATCAGGCGCAAAAAGGTGACTCGAGTATAAGCCGAGGGGGGCATTTTCAGCACAAGAAAATGTGCTGAAAAACTCGGCTTATACTCGAGTATATACAGTAATTATGCTGAAGTTACTCCTAAATGCAAATTTTGCCTGATTGCACGTACTGCAGAGGAAGGCAACCAGCTTTTATAGGTTCTAATGGCCTCACATGCAGATGCTGATTCCTTACATGTTTAATTTGTTCTATCACACAATTCCACTCTAACATAACCTGATGTATGAAGGAAAAACCCAGTCCTGTTCCACACAGCCCTTGAGCCATAATTTGGGCTATTATTATTACCCTATTGGGGATGCTAAATCTGCTTTTTAAGATTCTCAGTGGAACAGAGGGATATAATACTCTGATTAAGAAACTAATCAGCTGCAACTTGTTCATTTGAATGCCACATTCTCTAATGGTGTTTTATGAATATTGCTTTAACAACATTCATTATGCTGGCTAATGGAAGTAATAAACAGAATATAAAAAATTCTGTTTTGCACAAGACTTTCATATTAATTAGAAACTACCCTAATGAAGACATATCTCAATAAGTAATGCTGAGCATGACTTTGTGTTTGTTGATGTCAACTTTTAAGGTCATAATTTTCATTGTATTAATTATTTTTACTTAGGCTGAAATCACTCTAGAGCTGAGGATCTTTGATCCTTTTACAGGTTTTTTTTAAGTGTTTGTACAGGGGTTTTCAAGCATTTTTGCAGGTATCTGTGGCTTGAGTGGTTTTTTTTAAATTATTTTAGCCAATGGAAAGATAGTTACTAGGGAAAAATGTACAATACAAACGTTTCCCCACCATTTTCAGGCTTTTTTCAGGTGCTCCTATTGAAGTCTATAGGGGACAAAGCTTGAAGTTCAAAATTAAGCTCATATTCTTTTGTTTAGCTATACGCTTCAAACGACACAATGGAAAAGCTTGGAATTTTGAATGTTGAGCATTTAGAAGCTTTGAAAATGCTCAATTGTGAATGAAGTCTAAGAACTATTTTATTTACATTTGATATCTTTTATATATTATATTACTATTATTATTATTATTTTTATCATCTAGTTGAGGAACTACTGCTACAGTGCCTTGAAAAAGTATTCATACCCCTGGAAATTTTCCAAATTTTGTCATGTTACAACCAAAAACGTGAATGGATTTTATTGGGATTTCATGTGATAAACCAACACAAAGTGGCACATAATTGTGAAGTGGAAGAAAAATTATAAATGGCTTTAATTTTTTTTTACAAATAAATATCGGAAAAGTGTGGCTTGCATAAGTATTCAGTCCCCTTTACTCTGATGCCCCTAACTAAAACCTTGTGCAACCAATTGCCTTCAGAAGTCACCTAATTAGTAAATAGAGTCCACCTGTGTTTACTTATTTACTCTCAGTATAAATACATATGTTCTGTGAAGCCCTCAGAGGTTTGTTAGAGAACCTTACTGAACAAACAGCATCATGAAGGCCAAGGAACACACCAGACAGGTCAGGGATAAAGTTGTGGAGAAGCACGGTTAGGATATAAGAAAATAACCCAAGCTTTGAACACCTCAGAGAGCACTGTTCAATCCTTCATCTAAAAATAGAATGAGTATGGCACAACTGAAAACCTACCAAGACATGGCCGCCCACCTGAACTGATATGCCAGGAAAGGAGAGCATTATCAGTGAAGCAGCCCAGAGGCCCATGGTAACTCTGGAGGAGCTGCAGAGATCCACAGTAAGGCCCCTTTCATACTGGGGCGGTGGGGCATCGGTGGTAAAGTGCCGCTATTCTTAGCGGCGCTTTACCGTCGTATTTGTGGGGGTATTCGCTTTTAACCCCCGCTAGCGGCCGAAAAGGTTTAAAACCACCACAAAGCGCTGCTGCAGGCCGTATAGCCACAGTGCCCAATAATTTCAATGTGCAGGGGCGGTGGAGGAGCCGTATACACACCGCTCCTTCACCGCTCCAAAGATGCTGCTAGCAGGACTTTTTTTACCGTCCTGCTAGTGCACCGCTCCAGTGTGAAAGTCCTCAGGGCTTTCACATTGGAGAGACAGCAGCGGCTGTTTCAGGGCGCCTTGCAGGTGCCATTTTTAGCGTTATTGCGCCCCAGTGTGAAAGGGGTCTTAAGGTGGGAGAAGCTGTACAGAGGACAACTATTAGTCGTGCACTTCACAAATCTCGCCTTTATGGAAGAGTGGCAAGAAGAAAGCCATTGTTGAAAGAAAGCCATAAAAAGTCATGTTTGAAGTTTGCGAGAAGCTATGTGAGGAATACAGCAAACATTTGGAAGAAGGTGCTCTGGTCACTGGTGAACTTTTGGCCTAAAAGCAAAACGCTATGCGTGGTGGAAAACTAACACTGCACATCACCCTGAACACACCATCCCCACCGTGAAACATGGAGGAGGCGCATCATGTTGTGCTTTTCTTCAGCAGGGACAGGAAAGCTGGTCAGAGTTGATGGGAAGATGGATGGACCAAATACAGGGCAATCTTAGAAGAAAACCTGTTAGAGTCTGCAAAAGACTTGAGACTGGGGTGGAGGTTCACCAACCCTAAACATACACCCAGAGCTACAATGGAATGGTTTAGATCAAAGCATATTCATGTGTTAGAATGGCCCAGTCACAGTCCAGACCTACATCCAAATGAGAATCTGTGCCAAGACCTGAAAATTGCTGTTCACAGACATTCTCCATCCAATCTGACAGAGCTTGATCTGTTTTGCAAAGAAGAATGGGCAAAAATTTCACTCGCCTAGATGTGCAAGGCTGGTAGAGACATACCCAGAACGACTTGCAGCTGTAATTGCAGTGAAAGGTGGTTCTACAAATTATTGACTTAAGGGGGCTGAATACAAATGCATGCCACACTTTTTAGATATTTATTTATCAAAAATCTTGAAAACAATTTATAATTTTCATTCCACTTCACAATTATGTGCCACTTTGTGTTGTGTTGTGTTATCACATAAAATCCCAATAAAATACATTTAGATTTTTGGTTGTGACATGACAAAATGTGGAAAATTTGAAGGGGTGTGAATACTTTTTCAAGGCACTGTACTGCAGCCCAAACTTCATTTTGGGCCCAGTGGCACATATTTTGGCCTTGTAGACCTTCAGTGCTGCTTTCTGTGTCCTAGCCCCTGCTCTTAAAGTGTTACTAAACCCAAAACCCTGCATTCTCTATATCTGGTCTCCCACAGTACACAGAACATGGAAATGCAATTGTTTTTGTAAATATAAACAGCTATATATCTTTTCTCATTAGCAGTGTATAGCAGTCTTGTGACTTCTATCAGTGTCTGGTTAAAGCTTGTAGGAGGAGTTTTTATTCTCCCCTAGCTGCCCTATGAGGCTGCAGGACCCCTGACTCTACCCCTGGACAGTGCTGATTGGTCCTGTGCTGATCACATGCATCTTCCCAAAAAAGAAAACTCTCTAGCAATACACACCAAACTGAGAAGTGCAGCTTGTCCCCTGACTCTGTAATATTAGGATACACCCCCCCACCCTTAACCTCCCTGACGGTATGATTATGTCAGATTTTAGGTGCTGAAAGCGGTACAATTATTTTGCATGAAAATTTGGCATTTTATATTGTGGGCCTGTAATTCTTAGTAATAACACACTTAAATCTGTCCAAACAAGAGTCTAGTAGACATCCCGGGTATGATAAAGTTTGAAACACAAAATCATTAATTATAATATAATAAATAACTATAAATTATTATAACAAATAATAATATTATAATAATAACAATTATTCAATAGTGTACAAAAACACTGAAATTTGCTCAGTTGCAGAATTGTCGCTGTCATTAGATTTAGTGTTTGATGACGAGTTTCCCCACAAATCGCTATCGCTCAATTCTGCAAGTGATTCTAATTTATTATCGCTGTTTTCTAGCTGTCTAAAACCACTTTTGACATAAAGGGACACTTTTTGGTTGCCATGGACAATTTCAAGTTTCCAGGCAGAAAAAACAGTATTTATAATATAAAAGTGCATGCAGGACACTGGACAGACCACTAGGGACAAAGGGGATGTGTAATTTTTTTTATACAGAACTGTAATCAGTAAGATTACAGTATACTGTGTGTGTATTGTGTTTTTACTTTTTTGAATTTGGCGCCGATCTCCGCCCCCGTGCGCCGCAACGTCGCAGGGAACGGAGCTCGGCGGCACTCGGGCACTGTGTGAATCGAGCGAGGAGACAGTTCGCACACACAGCGGGGAGACATTGCAGGATCCAGGGGACAAGGTAAGTAACTTTCCCTGTATCCTGCGATGCAGCCCGAGTCTGGCTCGGGGTTACCGCTTTTGGTACTGAAATCTCACCCCGAGCCAGCCTCGGGAATACCGCCAGGGAGGTTAAAACTTGGAAAAAGGTGGGGGATTCAGTGCTACCCCTTTACAAACTCACATACGAGAGTAGGCAGTGCCCTGCTAAATTTGACAATGTCTGTCGGCTTGGGTGGGCGCGCACGGGTGAGGGGCTGGGGAGGAGGGGGACCAGGTGATGGATTCCCCCCCTGCTCGACCCGGGGGTCAGTTGCCCCCCCTCTCCGCGCTGGGCGCCACCCAATCCTGCCAGATGAGGATTGAATTTAATTGCACAAACTTGTTATGTACCTGATGGTTTCCCATAGGGAAAGCAATTGTATACCCTACTGAACTCGAGGGCGGCATTAGACGGGAATATACATGGAATTCTCCCGTTGAGAAATGTTAGGAAGAAGGCATCATGGATTTGTAAAATGTTATAATCTGGAAATGAATATCTCAGACTGACACTGTAACTACGAACTACTTGAATGTTGACTGCTAAATATATTGTAATGCTGATTTGTTAAAAAAAAAACGTCAGCTCCGCCCATACAACTTAAAGGGACATTTTTTTTTTGTAATTTTTTCAAATTACAGTTTTTTTCTTTTTTTTTTTTATTGCATTTTAGTCTAAATATGAGATCTGAGGTCTTTTTGGCCCCCAGATCTCATATTTAAGAGGACCTGTCATGCTTTTTTTCTATTACAAGGGATGTTTACATCCCTTGTAATAGGAATAAAAGTGACCCTTTTTTTTAAAAACAGTGGAAAAATAAATAAAATCAAGTAAAATAAATAAGAAAACCCCAAATTTTTTTTTTAAAGCGCCCCGTCCCGACGAGCTCGCGTGCAGAAGCGAACGCATACGTGAGTAGCGCCCGCATATGAAAACGGTGTTCAAACCACACAAGTGAGGTATCGTCGCAATCGTTAGAGCGAGAACAATAATTTTTGCCCTAGACCTCCTCTGTATCTCAAAAGATGCAACCTATAGAATTTTTTAAACGTCGCCTATGGAGATTTTTAAGGGTAAAAGTTTGACGCCATTCCACAAGCGGGCGCAATCTTGAAGCATGACATGTTGGGTATCAATTTACTCTGCGTATTGCGTAACATTATCTTTCACAATATAAAACAAATTAGGCTAACTTTAATGTTGTCTTATTTTTTAATTCAAAAAAGTGATTTTTTTCCCCAAAAATGTGTGCTTGTAAGACCGCTGCGCAAATACGGTGTGACAAAGTATTGCAATGAAAATATATAATGTTTGGGGTCCTAAGTAATTTTCTAGCAAAAAAAAAATGTTTTAAACTTGTAAACACCGAGTCTGAAAAACAGGCAAGGTCCTTAAAGTGGAGTTACACCCTGAAAAAAAAATGTCCGCAAAAATCTACAAATTAAAAAAAAAAAAAAAAATGTTTACTTACCAGAAATAGCGGTTTCTATGCGGAAGTCCCTAATCTGCCTCTTCCTCCTCCGTGGTGGATCTTCTTCCTCATCCTACACTCGGATTCTTCTTGTGAATGGGGCGCGCTGCCTTCTGGGACCTTTGTGTATCCCAGGAGGCAGCCGCCCATTCACAAAGCGACGTGCGAGTCGCGCATGCACAGTAATAAACGAGCAGTGAAGCCGTAAGGCTTCACTGCCTGTTTCCCTTAGTCAGGATGGAGGCGCCGAGACCTGCCAGGACCGAGCGATCGCCGTCGGGGGCCCGACATCGCGGGCGAGTAGGACAGGTAAGTGTCCTTATTAAAAGTCAGCAGCTACAGTGTTAGTAGCTGCTGACTTTAAAAAAAAAAAATTGCGGGTGGAATCACGCTTTAAGTGGTTAAACAGATAGGGTTTAGTAACTTTAACTGAAGGCAGAGACAAAGATGTTGCATATGTTTGAATCACATGCAACAGATTTCAAGGGATAATAGTGGTTGTATGATCACTGCCAACGTCGACAACGTTGTGAAATATCTCCAAAGTTGAAAGGTGAGAGTCACTATAAACCTTATAGAATTTGTTTAGGCAAACATTGGCTAAAAATACAAGACCCATTTATTTGGATGTCCTCCCAGCTCCTCATGAAAAAAAAATGAAAGAAATAAAAAAATACTCAATTTACAACTTTCAACAACTTCCTGTAGGCAACGCTGATGTCAATGGGCTTCATTGTGGTATACTTTGAAAATTGAGGATCCCAGTATTGTTCAGCTGCACATTTGTTGTAGGATTTGGCATCCCAGCTCCCAGAAACACATGAAAGGCTCAGTGATATCACCAACACCACCCTCTCCAGAGGGAGCCCATCAGAAGCTGGGGTGTAAAGTAATCATTTTGTTTGTTTGTTTTTTGTTTTTTTGGGGGGGGGGATTTCTTCCTGTTTTGTCTGAAATCCATCATCTGGACAGGGAGTGAGGGAAACTGGTCCACATGGGGCCATGTCTTCTTGACAAAGGTTTTAAACCTTCCTCACTTTACTAGACTTATGCCGCGTACACACGGTCGGAATTTCCAAAGAAAAGCTCACAGCAAACTTTTCTTGTCGGAAATTCCGACCGTCTGTATGCGGCAAAACTCTGTGCAAGCTCCAAACTTTTTGTCAAAGCATAAATGGGGCCATCGACTCCTTCCCCACTCTCATGTGACAGGGCAGGGCCCTATAAAAGGCACCAGCTCTGACACATGGGAGTTCACAACACTGAAGGATGCCACTGCAGGCGAAGGTAAGTAAAGACCCTAGTAGGGATGGTTATGCTACGTATATGTTTAGGGAGCTAGGAACGGGGGCTGAGAGTTCTGTTCCAAGAAACTTGTCCAAGATGCAATAACATGCAAGGTCTAGAGTTACAGGACTGCTGCATAGTTACCTAACATATGTGTGCACTGAACAACAGCTCAACTAAACAGATTAGAGTAGAGATCACAATGTACAATAGCACCCTGGAGTGTAGCTTTCCCACATATTGGAAAATGAATGCAAAACGAGACTTCTATTTTTAATGAAATATTATAAACAGGTATTAATTAGCTTTCCTTTGCTGGGGAATTAGTGTCATCTGTGAACTGTCATTCTATAACCTTTCCTAAACACAGGTGTAGCGCCCTGTTAATAGGCGCTATGTGTAAATTTAGGGGTATCTGAGCTGTAAATAGCTCAGGATGATTATGTAAATTGTTGGTTTCTGTTCCAGCTTTGGCTGTGTTGTGCGCATTTCCCACTGTTGCCAGTAAGTGTCACTGTTATCACAGGTCAGTGTGAGAAATACAGCCAGCTGAAGTGCATTGGATATTCTTTCCCCAGAAACAGCCCAATCAGGAGCTTCTTTGTAGCTGGGCATGCTGGGGAAGGATATTTAAGGGGCAGTGCCATGTGCTTTGGGGTTCTTCTTGCCTCATGGCCCTCCAGGCCTGAGGCTATGCTGCTGTGTTTGCTGCAAGTGGGCCCAGAAGCCTGTCTGGGGCCTACTAATCTGGAGGTGGTCCTGAGCTGTCTTGCCTGCGGGAAGAAGCCAAGCGGAGGAGACTCGGGGGAGGACCCTTGCTGGAGGGAGCTAGTCTGATGGCTGGTCTCTCAGAAGGGCCCGGGTAACTCGTTTGGGGAACACACCTAATTTATTCTACCTCACAGTACTGCCGGATGGCTTAAAGGCTCAGGTACTGTGCAGCTGACCTAACTAACTGACTACTGGCTAAACAATCCTGTGGCAGAGGATTATCCAGGAGTTTCCATTTATCGCTAAAGTCTGTGGCAGAGACTTTGTCTGTGCTTCATACTGGCTGCTAGGTCGGTGTGAGAGGCCTATCCGGTTGTCGCAAGTGTAGCGGGGTCTAAATCTAGGGGGAGCACCTGGGTGGTAGTATGATCCAGGATGTACCAATCATGAGAGGGTTTAGACCATTTAAGTCGTGGAGGACTTTGGTAATGTGCTGTTCTCTTTGACCTGTGGGTGGCGATGTTGTCCCGAGTCGAGGTAGAACCACTGCCGTAGTGCTACACCCTTTTTGTCCTGCTCTGGCAGTGGTACAGCGGGGCAGGGAACCTGCTGTGCCGGCTGGAGGGGAGGGCATAAAAGGGGGTAGACGCCCTTGCCACGAAGTCTTCTTGCTATCCCGCGCCCAGGCACCCTTGGCCTGGGTGCTGGCGGTCCGGAGTTCCGGCCCAGGTGCCCATGGCCTGGTCGGAGCAGTGTTGGCGTCCATCTCAGGCTCCTTAAGCCTGGGGTTAGGTACTACACCGGAGGCCTGGGGCCCAGTGACTTCCACTGGGCTCCGCAAGGGTGGATGAGTCCGAGGGACCCTGTGGTGGATGGGGCCCGTATCTGAGGCAAGGAGGCCAGAGAGGTTACCCTTCTGAAGAGCACGGAGCAGCATCAACCTGGTGACAGAGGGGCCTCTGGTAACTCCCTTGGAGGGACATCTTCCCCCTGACAGGGGCCGCAACGCAGCGAAGGTACTCCAGTTCTTGTTCTCTAGAGTCGCTGGTAGAGACTCCGAAGATTCAAGTTCTCTCTCAAGCCGATGGCTGTAGCAACCGCTGGTGAAACCACAGTGGTTTAGTTTGATTGTTAGGACTGTGCCTCGACCTGCTCACCCCACCGTATTGAACTGTTTTATGGGTCCCAACCAGTAGGCTGACAAAGGACTGTTTATTCGTGTGCTATAATAAACAAGTGTTGGACCCTTATCGGTGTGTGGTACTCTGGTTAATGGGAGCGAAGGGAAGTGTCAGCACAACAGACTTGGCTCTTAAAGAAACACACAGGCCCGAGGAGAACAACAGGTACTGGCCTTCACCTCACCCGCTGCAACGGGGAGGACATGAGCCGTGGCGCATCTCACTCTTGCATACAAGATACCCCTAGACAAGAGCTATCGGATAACCGATTCACGAGAGAAGGGAGTGAGGCCGCTACACAAGTATCCAGTGACAGAAGCTGTTGTCCTCTGGATTCAATAATTAGTGATCTGCAAAACCAAAGTATCTGATCTTCCCCTAACCCTCTCTCCTTCTACCTGAACTTGTTTAATAAAGCAATTGAGAAAAAGACTGAAGTGACTGGCAATCATATCTTTCAAAACTACTTAGCATAGACTCTTAAGTTCTGGGATGGTGAAATGTGGGGTAACGGCAAGACCCAAAATTAATCCAGCAGCTCCTACGGGGGGTAGTGCTACACAGGTTACCTAATTCAATTTCCTCTAAAGTAGAAGATTATAAAATAAATGAAAAATTCTATAGCGTTAATAAAATCAAACAACTAAACAAATCCAGAATTAAACACTGAACAGTTTTCTTCTTTTTTTTTTTACTTTGAATATGGATGGTATTGAGTGAATTTAATTTTCCCCAACATGTTAGAAAACTATGTATTGATGATAAGTCCCTGTGTCTTTTCTTCTCCTCTGCTTTGCCTTCTCTTCATTTATTTTTAGTTTATACTTTCCACTTAATTAACTATAACACAATTTCAATTTAAGCCGAGTGAAAACATAATGTTCCCCGGGCCGATTAAAGTGAAGTCTAATCGACGTCTCTTTTCCAGGTGTCAGAACAAATTAATTAGTTGGGGGTGAAGGAATTGTAACTCATATGTACCATGTCTGTTACAGAACAACAAGAAGCAATATTAAACACCACCGCCCTCAGGATTTTCAGTATAAATTTTTCTTGATTGTATTTGTGAGCTGCGATGACTGAGTCTGCTGGGGCTGCTTTCATGAACAGTTTTACAAATCTTACTCAAAGTTAAGGAACTTTTCAGTGAATCCCACTGAAGTCTACGAAGGACAAATATTGTTTTTCAGCTCTGGCCATTGGTAGGGCAAATAATTTATTGTCAAACAAAAGGCATGGAAAGTGCTGCCATGGGGGACATGCACCAATACCAGAATAAAAATAAATAAAAATAATTATATATATATACTGTATATATATTTATATATATATATATATATATATATATATATATATAAAGACAAATCTCTCTCCCTACACAAAATTTCCAGAGTTTCAATACACATTGAAAGTATGGCTTCTCTGAGCTCATCCCTGGGTTATCCATTCCTAAAAAATTATTGGCACACAATATAGGTTGTCCTTATTTCTAGTGGCACACCTTCAAACTTTTCAGCCAAAAGCCAAACCTCATTCCTATTTGTGAATTTCTGATGACACTGGCTTGTAGCCAGAACTAAACAAAATCATCATTCTTTCCTGTATGCACACGAATGATGATGTACGAGCTCTGTCCTGTGATCAACTTAGAAAAGATTAATGCCAGAGTACACTACTGAAGGTGGCATGCTGTTGGCGTTCTATGCACTTCTACTTTTCTAACCCCTTCCTGCCTCCTCCCCATGGCACTGGGTCTGAATGTCGGGAGGCAGGGTGGACTTCCTGATGATGTGACTACTGTGACTGGCTCTCAAAGTGGTCACATGATTAGAAAGCCGTCTGGCTGGCTCCCAATCATAAGAGATACCGGTAGCTGTCTATGACAGACTGGTGGTCACTGTGCTGAGAACGTACAGTGAGTGCGCTTTCAGCATAGAACCCTAAAGCCTCGTACACGCAATCAGATTTTCCGACAACAAATGTGTGATGGCAGGGTTTTGTCGTAAAATCTGACCATTTGTATGCTCCATCGGACAACTGTTGTCGGATTTTCCGACAACAAATGTTGGATAGCATGCTTATCCTACCATGTGTACACAAGTCCGTCGGAAAAAAATCCAAAGTACAAACACGCATGCTCAGGAGCAATGCTAACCATAGCACAACATTAGCAGGGTGGCGCTAAAGAGCAGAAAAACATGTTGTTTTTGTTTGTTAGCCGACAAAAGTTTTGCCGTTTGTATGCAGAACAAGTTCACGGTCAACGCCCTTTGGACAAAATTCCACGGTTTCTCTGACGGAAATCCGATCGTGTATGAGGCTTAAGTTGCCATGAGCAAATAAGTGTGGCATGTGGGTGTTTAGGTCCATGCTCCCTGCCACTACACAATGTGTTACATGGTCAGCAAGATTTTAAACTGTACAGGCTGCCAACCTAGAGAATGGAAAAAGGGGTTCATGTTTTCTAAACTATAAAGACCCTGCTGATTCCTCTTAAAGTGTAAGTAATGACAGGCGTAACATGGTCCAAAAGGCAGAGTTAGCCTTTAAGAACTCCTCCAAAAAACTTCTGACAGCCAAGACAATTGGGAGCAGAAGGGGAATATCACTGGAATAGCTACTAAACATGCCACAAACATCTGACAACTTAAAGGGGTTGTAAAGGTTCGTTTTTTATTTTCTAAATAGGTTCCTTGAAGCTAGTGCATTGTTGGTTCACTTACCTTTTCCTTTGATTTACCTTCTAAATGTTTTTTTTCTTTGTCTGAATTTCTCACTTCCTGTTTCTCCTCACTAAACTTGCCACCATCATCCGAGTGGTGTGGAGTCAGCCAGAACAGCTTACTGAACAGCTTACTGAGGAGGAACAGGAAGTGAGAAATTCAGACAAAGAAAACAAAGAAAAAAAATATTTAGAAGGGAAATCTAAGGAAAAGTTAAGTGAACCAACAATGCACTAGCTTAAAGGAACCTATTTAGAAAAAAAAAAACGAACCTTTACAACCCCTTTAAGCTTTGATGAAAAAATGCATGAGCAGAGGCTACCTTCACTAACTGCTACATGTCAAACCTGCTATTAGATTCAGGCAAAGGTGGCTGTAGTTACGTAAAAATCTTGACATTTTCTATAAAGCTGAAGCTGATAAACTGCAGTTTATTGGCATTTTGGCGTTTTTTTTAAAAAGCCCATTAACTGCACTCTATGTTAGCCTATGTGTTCATGTACACATTGACGTCTTTTAGCGTTAATAAGCAGTGGAGTTAATGGGCTTTTTTCTGAACGCAAGAAATTCGCGTTCAAAGTGCCGTTTTTCGGCGGGAAAAAAACGCTAAAAAACGCAAAACGCTGAAAAATGCTAATAAACGCCCAAAAATGCTCAAAAACGCAGGTCGCCAACGTTTAGCGTTTTTTGATCCATTAAAAAAAAAAGCTAAAAAACGCTAACACTGAAAAACGCTAATAAACGCTAGTAAAAAAACACTGATAAAAGCTATATTTTAAAGCAGCTTTTTCTGCCAGAAACCTGGCGTTCAAAACAACCGTTTTTCAGATTCTGTGTACATGGAGCCTAAAAATTCAGCTTGGTTATTAACCCTCCTTATTTGCATTTCTGCTTATTGGTCAATGACACCTATCCTATTGCAGGATCTGCTTGAAATCAATGGACTATGTAGTCTTGTTTAAAGTGGTTGTTAAGCCACACTATATAAGTATGCATCATCCGTGCTGTCTCCTTATGCAGTGTCCTCCTCTGTGTGTGATTTATTATAAAAATGCTGTAAAACCTCATGTAAGAGCCGAGATCCGTAATCACATGACCGGCTGGGTCTCTCCTTTCCTCCTCTGTCAGATGCAGCGGGAGGGGCCTAGATTCCCCCGCTGACATCACTCGGGAGGGGAGGAGAAGGAGAGGAGGAGGGACCCGGCCATGTCATGTGATCACGGATCTCGGCTCTTACATGAGGTATTTACAGCATTTTGATAATAAATCACACACAGAGGAGTACACTGCATAAGGAGACAGCACGGATGGTGCAGACAGGTTACAGTTATTTGAGCAGCAGGAGCGGAGGGGACGGCACTGTCACGAACTGACAGGCAGGTAGGGGAGGAGACAGAGGAGACACAGGACAGCAGGGTGCGGATGATGGAGGCACGCAAACTGACCACGATGTCAGGGCTCAGCAGCCATGATTACCGTGGTCAGTTTACAGAGGGGAGGGGAGAAACTGGCAGGATCAACCAGGTTTTTTAGGTGTTACATGCGGGCAAATGACACAGGACAAGCACTGTGTCATATAACATGCTTTAAAGGAGCAGGATCAATTATTTTTTTTGGGGGTTAACAAACTCTTTAACATGAAAAGTCCACAATGTTTATGATGACCAGAGACTATGTGATCTTTTCCTTAGCTGTAGTTCACAGGAGTAGGCTCAGGAACAGATTTTTTTAGTTAAATAAAAATAATTTAATAATTAATAAAAATAATTCATATGAAATAATTCATAAAAATACATTCAACAGTATTTTTAACTAATGACATTAAAGTATTAAAATTTTACTCAAAATAATAATGTATTGTGGTTTTTCATTATGTGTCAATTCCATTAAAATGATGTGTGAATAATAATGACAAGTCCACTTATTATAGTAGTTTCACAATCCACATGTTTCCGTTATACGATATTCCAGAAATTCTTAATAAGAGGCATTTCTATTTTAAGATAATTATGCTGACAGCCAGCAAATAGAAGAGAAAGATGAAAAAGGTGAATAAGTAAAGCTGTAAGCATTTCAGGGGCAGAAAGCCAGCAGAATATGCAAATTATTCTAGGTATACTCTTAACTCAGCAATGGTTAATTCACAGCGTTGGGTAACTTTCAAATGAAAGATTTTCACAATGAAAGCTATTCTGGTACCAAGGGGATAACAGGAACACTGGGCTCAGCATGTCAACTCTGATCCTATAAATTACCACACTGACTCCAAGGAGCTGGTCTCATTTTAATACTGATTGCAAGACATGAGGCCTTAAAGTGTTATTAAACCCACAACAGTTAAATCAATCTGTATATGCAGTAAAGCATGTTTGTTATACCCACTGTAGAACCTAAGGGGTTAATCAGTGTGTAAAAAAGGCTGTTTGATCCTGTCTCCTCTGATCCTCCTCTTCTCCCCCTGCCCCCAATCTATATGTACAGAGCTTTGGAGGCACTCTGCTCATGCTCAGTTTGGTGTGTATTGCTAGAGGGTTTTTTTTTTCTTGGGAGAATGCATGTGATCAGCACAGGGCTAATCAGCACTGTCCAGACAGAGGGTCAGGGGTCCTGCATTCTCATAGGACAATCAAGGGAGAATGAAAACTCTTCCTACAAGATTTAACCAGACACTTATAGAAGCTCTAACTGCTGATGAGAAAAAGGTATTTAGCAGTTTATATTTACTAAAATAATTGCATTTCCATGTTCTGTGTTCTGTGAGAGACCAGATATAGTGAATGCAGGGTCCTGGGTTTGGTAACACTTTAACTATCTTAGTTAACTAAAAGATAAATAAATAGATGCAGCGCCGTAAACAAAGTGAATGTCAAAAATTGATATATAAGCCAATTCTTAAAATAGGTGTACCTCGCGTATGCTACGTGGGTAATAATGAACTAAAACACTCGTGTGAGGCCAATAGGCCATGACCACTGTGGATAAAATTAATATATTCAAATGACCAAGAAATGTATATACTAATCAATAAGCATATAATCAATAATGGTGATAAAGTGAAACATAAATGTGTTAAAACATATCAACGGGTGTGTAAAGTCCATCTATAAGGAACATATATAGGATATGATGGGGTCAGTGTAACTCTCAAGCCAAGAGACAAAAGTCCACAGTAGCCCACACAGGACGACTATTCTTCCGATGGATAATTCAAGATGTACAACACCCAGGAACGTGACTTCCAACACCGAGGGAAGGGGGGGGGGGGGAATTAAATACTCTTAAGCCCTGTACACACGATCGGTATGACTGATGAAAACCGTCCAATGGATGGTTTTCATCAGACCAACCGATCGTGTATGGGACCCATCGGTCTTTTTTCCATCATGTTTTACATTTTTCCGATGGATAAAAAACGATCGAAAACTCTGATCGTCTATGGGCAAGTCCATCGGATCAAAAACCCACGCATGCTCAGAATCAAGTCGACGCATGCTCAGAAGCATTAAACTTAATTTTTCTCAGCTCATCGGAGTGTTTTACGTCACCGCGTTTGGAACGGTCGGTTTTTTGACTGATGGTGTGTGGGCAAGACTGATGAAAAACAGTTTCATCAGATTTCCGATGGACAAATCCATCGGACGAAAATCCATAGGTTATCCGATCGTGTGTACAGGGCTTTACCCCTACGTGTGGACTCGCACGCCAGCAGCGGTGGGTCAATAAGGCATACAGATGATCCACTCAGATACACATGTGGAATGGAACTTCCTGTAGGGAATGGTATCTTCCACCGAGTAGGGAATCATTATTACCCACGTAGCATACGTGAGGTACACCTATTTTAAGAATTGGTTTATATATCAATTTTTTACATTCACTTTGTTTACGGCGCCGCATTTTTTTATTTATTTTTTCTTGTTCACAATATGTCTGATTGTTAATGCTGGCAGCCTATTACACATTGTTTTCATTATTCGGTAGCGCAACTTTTTCCCCATTTATTAGTTAACTAAAAGCACTACACTTTTTCTTGAAATGTAAATAAATTAAAGTATCCGAAAAAGTGTACTCCATATTGTGTAAAAGGGTCCCAATAACGCTTTGCAATAAATAGGGTATGATCCCTGGAATATATAAAGAATGGCACAGACAGATTTTGCAACAGTGTCTCTCATGCATTCTACTAGTGATGCAAGGTGCAACAAATTCATGTACTTGCATGAGAGAGACTTTACCAAAATCTTTCTGCACCAGTTTCTCTCTCTGTACACTATAAGACCACTTTCACACTGAGGTGCTTTTCAGGCGCTTTCACGCTAAAAACAGCGCCTAAAAAGCTCTCGAAAACGTATTTCCATTAAAATCAATGAATGCTTTCACACTGGAGCAGTGTGCTGGCAGGGCTGTGAAAAACTCCCCTCTCCATTGAAATGAACGGAAAGCTCTTCAAAAGCGCCTGAAAAGCACTTCAAAAGCGCTCAGTGTTTTTACTGGCAGTTTAGAAGCGCCTCAGTGTTAAAGTGGCCTAAGAGTTGGCATGAATTAGCTTCACTTTCATAGGAAATTAACTGTTGGTAATTTTTTTCGAATTTGACGCATTCAATGCACCACAATGTAAAACCTCGTACACACGATCGGATTTTCATCGGACAAATCCATGGAATTTTGTGCGAAGGGCGTTGACTGTGAACTTGGTATGCATACAGACGGTAGAACTTTTTCAGCCAACATACACAAAATGACGTGGTTTTTCAGCTCTTTAGCGCCACCCTTTGGGCAACTTCTGCTAATGTTGTGCTATGGTTCGGAGCATGCGTTTTTGTACTTTGGATAATCCGACAAGACACATTTGTTGTCGGGAAAATTTGAAAGCATGCTATAAAACATTTGTTGTCGGAAATTCCAACAACAATTGTCCGATGGAGCGTACAAATGGTCGGATTATACGACAAAACCCTGCCATCACACATTTGTTGCTAGCAAATCCGATCGCGTGTACAAGGCTATAGAGTGGCGCATTTTAAAACTACCTGGATTTGGTGCTCAAGTTACTGAAGAGATTTCTCCTAGTTTATTGTCTTAGTGACCTTACAGGAATTGAGGAAAAATCCCACCAAAAAAAAAACACAAATATATTGTAACCTCCAAATTTTTCAGAGTTAATGTTTTTTAATAACCTTTTTGTAAGCTACGACAGTGACAATCCAAAGCTGTTATCAGGCTTTTCAGATAATCTCTTTAATCAGAGATGTGATTTGGACAGGTACTGGTCTGATTGACAGCAGCTCCATCTGTACCTTACCATCTTACCTGATCTTACTTCAGCCAGCCCCAGGAGCTCTGTAAATCATATGTATCCCTGATTAAGGACAAGGTCAGATGGGTGCTTTTCATGCCGTGTCTGACTAGATGTAAACCCTATCTGATGGGCATTTAGTTTTCTAAATAACTGTGCATCATATAACATGTCCTTGTGTTTTTGTATCATCTATTGCATCTTCTAGAGCCCCCTTTGCTTGCCTACATGCACTCCAGCAATGGCTGCATGGCAGGTCTCAATGGTGGACAATGCCTGTGTAGATACAGCCACTTGTAGTCTCCATCAGAAGCTTGGGTGACAACACAATTTGGAGAAATGCTATTCTAGTGCACAGCTGGTAAATAGGGAGAGTGTCAGTTATGTTTGGGCCTTCTGACCTCATAGGCTAAGGTGACCAGATTTTTTAAATGAAATCCGGGGACATATTTTTTTTTTTACTAGTAATGGCGGCAATCAGCGACTCTCTGCCTGTCGCCACCGCCCACCGTACAGCCTGTCAAGCCTTACTCTCTGTGTAGCAGATACTACTGGGTGGGGAGCAGAGGAAGATCACTCCACCAGGGAAGGCAAGGAGATAAGCAGGCAGGCGGCTGGCCGAGCCAAGGCAGAAGAAAATGCGAGCGGAGCTGAATGGGCATGCACCCGAAACTGAAGAAATATTGCCTTCGCTCCAACCAGCACATGATCATCAGAAAGGGGCACAGATCATGGAAAAAAATACCCCCCCCCCCTAAGCTAGTAAGAGCGGCGAAGCGGGGGGGTGTAATTGAGATTTTTTTTCTTTTATTCTGCACTGACTGTCTTTGAAATTGCCCCAGACCCTGTTCAAATCCAATCTGGGGACAGACTTGGTCCGGGGACAGTGTCCTCAATCCGGGGACTGTCCCCGGAAACTGGGGATGTCTGGTCACCCTATCATAGGCCCATGGCAGTTTCTCCAGCTTACCTTTTGGATCTTCTCTTTTCACTTTTCTTCACACATTTCACGAGACAGCAAACCAAAAATGCCATCGACATGAGCAGGATGATGGCGCAGCTCACAATAGAGGCAATGACCGCCACTTTAAATCCAAACGTCTCATATTTTGATAGAGCTGTAAAACAGGAAATAAATTATAGTCATGAATTTCAAATGCAAGAGCCATTTTATCATTAAGCTATTGTACAGGGTCCTCTTTTTTTCCCCTGGCAGAGCTGATGTTTAGCTTCAAAGTGAGGAATTATTTTAACTTCTGGATGCCATTCAAAGCTGACATTGTATTTAAGGCACCACTTAAGTAGGGTCCTATTTTTATATTTCTTATGTTCATGGCTGCCTCTGATGGATATTAATTGGAAGCAGTCAGCCAAATAGCCTGTGGTGATAAATATAAATGTATAATGAAGGTTTAAGGAATCTTACGCTGCTGCAGTTTGGCAGTCTGTGTAGTTTTACATGACAGTCACTACAAAAGGAGATACTTTCTCTACCTGAACGTATGTGGGGCAGTTGATATATATACATACTATATATAGTAAATTGCAAGCATTTCTGGGGACTTTAAAGTGTAATGTCACTTTTGTTGAAAAAAAACCCAAAAAAACTCCCTTCTGGGTGATCAATGTACATTGCAAGAATTTTACCAAACGTTGCACAGAATCTTAACTTTTTGATCTGAATAAATAGCTGTTTGTTTCTCGATATCCTCTAAAGCAGTGGTCTCAACCCTGTCCTCAGGGCCCACTAACAGGCCAGGTTTTCAAGATAACTGAAATACATCACAGGTGATATCATTTGCTGCTCAGTGATTGCAGTATTCTAGTCTGCATCTCCCCAAGGTAATACATAAAGCCTGGCCTGTTAGTGGGCCCTGAGGACAGGGTTGATGACCACTGCTCCTAATGCCGCGTACACACGATCGTTTTTAATGTCATTTTCAAAAACAAAGTTTTTCTCGACGTGATTTTTCTTGTTTCCTCTCAAGCCTGTCTTGCATACACACGGTCATTAAAAAAAATGCTCGAGCAAAGCGCAGTGACGTAGAACACGTACGACGGCACTATAAAGGTGAAGTTCCGTTTGAATGGCGCCACCCTTCATGTTAGTAAAGTTTGTTGAGCGACGATTCGCGCTTTTCAGCCTCATGCTTTTCAGTCCGTTACAGCGTGACGAATGTGCTATCTCCATTACGAACGCTAGTTTTACCAGAACGAGCGCTCCCGTCTCATACTTGATTCTGAGCATGCGCGTTTTTTTCCCCTCGTAAAAGCATACACACTACCGTTTTTCACAACGGGAAAAAAAACGACATGAAAAACGACGTGAAAAAATAGAGCAGGTTCTAAAAAAATTTATGCTGTTTTTCACGTCGTTAAAAATGCTCTAGAGCAGGGATATGCAATTAGCGGACCTCCAGCTGTTGCCTAACTACAAGTCCCATGAGGCATAGCGAGACTCTGACAGCAGCAAGCATGACACCCAGAGGCAGAGGCATGATGGGACTTGTAGTTTTGCAACAGCTGGAGGTCCGCTAATTGCATATCCATGCTCTAGAGCCTACACACGATCGTTTTTAATGCCCAAGTTAAAAAATGGCATTTTTAACGACGTGAAAAATGATCGTGTGTATGCGGCATGAGACTGATTCTGAATAGAAGCGACTGGTTCCTTATAATCAGTTGGTGAAGTTCTGAAATGTTCTGAAATTCTTATGGCAAAGGATGCCTAAAATCTGACTTGTATCTTAGTGTAAATATCTGGGTAAATCAATGATCCAATCACACAAGCAGGAGATGACATTTCTGGGAACAGACGTACAGAACGCCTCCAGGTTGCCATATTTAGACATGTGCAATTTGTTTCGTTTCTAATTCGTTTTTCACGAATTTAGAGAAATTCGTTAATTCCGAAATTTCCGAATTTCTGAATTTTTCAATTTCCGAATTTTCGGATTTTCTGATTTCTGAAATTTCGAATTTCTGAATTTTTTAATTTACGTATTTTCGGATTTCCGAAATTCCGAATTTTGAAAATTCGGATTTTCGAAATTCAGAATTTCAGAAATTCAGAATTTTGGATTTGGATTCGAAAATCTAAAATTCGAAAATGGGAAAATTGGAAAGTTGAATTTCCGAATTCCAAACGTTTTTGTTTTATTCGTTTTTTGGAAATTCGAAAATTCAGAATTCAGAATTCAGAATTTCCGAAAAAAAGCAAAAAAACGAAAAACAACAAATTTTTCGATTTTCCCGAATCTCCGAAAAAAGCTAAAAATTCGAAAAAACGAAAACAACAAATTTTTCGGCAGTGCACATGTCTAGCCATATTTGCATTAAAAATTACAGTGGCTTCAGACAAAGGAAACGTAGTTTTTAATAACATTAAATTACAACATGGCTTGTGCAGCAATTGTATATGCTCTATTATTTTTTTATTTGCTATACTTCTTTCCATGAAAGTGGAGTTAGCCTTTAAGCCTAACTAAAAAAGACTCACAACTTCCATAATCCTTGCATTTTATAATCCTTCTATAATCCCTTGCATTGTATGGTTGTGAAATGGTTCCTGCTCTCACACTGCAGTGTTCTGTGTTGGCAGAGCTTAGTAACAGCCACACCCTTAGTACAAAAGCTAAGGGGTGTGGCTGTTACTCAGGTACGAGATTACTGTCTCACATTCTAACAGTGGTTACCCTATTGCTTTAAAGTGGTTCTAAAGGAAGAATGTTTTTTTTACCTTAATGCATTCTCTGCATTAGGGTAAAAAATAAAGCTCTGTAAAGTTGCGCTAATAGTTAAACAAAAAAAGAGCATATAACAAAAGTCCATAAATATAGTAATCCGATAGTGAAATGATCCAGTGATCCCGATAAATCTTCACCACCATCCAACACCTTGAAGAGTGATCCTAAAGCCCCGTACACATGGTCGGACTTTTGGCCAACAAACTTCATTTTGAGCAAGTTGGACCAACAATCCGACTGTGTGTACGCTCCATCGGACAAACTTTTTTTGCTTTTTTCTTGTTTTCATCAGACAAAAGTTGGGTCTGCAAACGGACAAACTTTTGCCCAACAAAAGTCCGATGGAACAAAGTCCGACCGTGTGTACAGAAAACCATCGGACTTTTGTCCGATGGACAAAACAACTAATGTTAAAATCAACCAACAATAGCAGAAGTTGACCAAAGGGTGGCGGTAAAGAGCAGAAAAACCACGTTATGTTGCAAAAAGATTTGGGAAAGTTTGCAGAAAAGTCAGAGCGTGTGTATGCTATGGGTGTTCCCGACCAACTCCGTTCGGACAAAAAACCACGGAAAAGTCTGATGGAAGTCCGACCGTGTGTACGGGGCTTATGAATCAACACCACCACCAAAAGCTGAATGGCTTGCTTACCAGTTTAAATGGACCTCTCAATACAAAAGGTCATAAACGCATGTGGCTCCACACCCAGTCGTGCCTTTAACTCCAGTCAATCTTCTAAATTGGAACATCAATCTTCCCCATAGGATCACAGGAGTGCATCTTTTGTGAAATGGCTCCTGGTTTATTCTGGTAAGTAAGCCCTTCAGCTTCTGGTGGTGTTGTTAATTCACAGGACCACTCTTCAAGGTTTTGCATGGTGGTTAAGATTTATTGGGATCACTGGATCATTTCACTATCGGACTATTATATTTATGGACTTTTGTTATAGCTGTAAATGGCACAGGTTTTTTTAAGCTGCAAAAAAAAACCAGGACCAGTGCGTTCTGAAGCTCCAGCATTAGAGCTGTAAAGACGTCAGACGCAGGCAAAGGGTGCAAAAACGTGATGTAACGAAATTCTGGTATGGATCTTGAGGGGGAACACCCACACCAAAAAAAAAATGGCGCGGGGTTCACCCCAGGATCCATACCAGACCCTTATCTGAGCACGCAGCCCGGCCGGTCAGGAAGGGGGGGGACGAGCGAGCGCCCCCCTCCTGAACCGTACCAGGCCGCATGCCCTCAACATGGGGGGGGTGGGTGCTTTGGGGCAGGGGGGCGCCCTCTGCCCCCCCCAAAGCAACTTGTCCCCATGTTGATGGGGACAAGGGCCTCTTCCCGACAACCCTGGCCATTGGTTGTCGGGGTCTGCGGGCGGGGGGCTTATCTAGGCATAGGGCGTGGTCACCAGGTGATGTGACCCCGCCCCCTTATGACGTCGCAGTCCCGGGGCATGATGGGACTGCGACGTCATAAGCGGGCGGAGTCACATCACCTGGTGACCACGTCCCATGCCTATATAAGTCGTTGCGCGCCGGGCACACGCCATTACATCGGCAAACCTTGTTGTGTCAACACCTCAAGAAGAGAAGAGGGAAGAAGACGACGATGAAGACTGGGCCCCCGCTAGCAAAAGTGCTGGCAGAAGATAGCTGAGGTGCCCGGCAGAAGGCAGAAAGCACCGGAGAGCGGGAGAAGAACCGGAGAGAGCGGAGAAGTCGGAAGAAGACCCCCGAAGTCGGAAGAAGACCCCCGAAGTCGGTAGAAGACCCCAGAAGTCGGTAGAAGACCCCAGAAGTTGGTAGAAGACTCCAGAAGTTGATAGAAGACCCCCGGAGCTGCCTATTAAAATAGGATTTTTATAACAGCTTACCTGTAAAATCCTTTTCTTGGAGTACATCACGGGACACAGAGCGACATAGTCATTACTAATGGGTTATATAGATACCTTCAGGTGCTGGCACTGGCAACTTCCAAAACCGGAAGTACCCTCCCCTATATAAGCCCCTCCCATCCGGGAGCACCTCAGTTTTGTAGCAAAGCAATAAGTGTCCCTAAAGAGGGGTGGGAGCTCTGTGTCCCGTGATGTACTCCAAGAAAAGGATTTTACAGGTAAGCTGTTATAAAAATCCTATTTTCTTTCTCGTACATCACGGGACACAGAGCGACATAGTCATTACTAATGGGATGTCCTAAAGCAATGCCCAATGAGGGGGGGATACACCATACATAAGCTGAGCGCTATCAGACATGAGGATCTTTTGCAGCCTGCAACACACTGCGCCCAAAGGCGACATCCTCCTGACTTCTAACGTCCACCTGGTAGAACCTAGTAAACGTGTGTACTGAAGACCATGTTGCGGCCTTACAGATTTGAGCCAGGGAGGCCTGGTGATGCGCTGCCCATGAAGTTCCAACTTCTCTCGTGGAGTGCGCTCTAACTTTGAACGGAGGCGGTCTCCTTCTCAAGCCATAGGCTTGCATAATGACCTGTTGAATCCACTTGGCTAAAGTAGATTTTGATGCTGCCTGACCCTTTCTGGGGCCTTCCGGCAGAATAAACAAAGTATCCGTTCTGCGAACCTGAGCAGTGGCTTTTAGATAAGCTTTAACTGCTCTTACTACATCCAAAGAATGCAATAACTTTTCCTCTACCGAACTAGGTTTGGGGAAAAAAGAAGGAAGAACCACATCTTGGTTCAAATGAAAACCTTGATACCACCTTAGGAAGAAAGGCTGGATGAGGACGTAACACTACTCTGTCCTTATGGATAACCAGATATGGCTCTTTACAGGACATAGCTGCTAATTCCGACACTCTTTTAGCCGAACAAATGGCTACTAGAAAAAACAATTTCCTGGTGAGAAGAACCAAGGAACTATGCTGTAATGGTTCAAATGGTTGTTTCTGTAGAACCGACAGAACCAGGTTTAGATCCCATGGACATATGGGAATATTAACCGGAGGACTAATACGCATCACTCCTTATCTAAAGGCTTTGACTAGTGAATGCGAAGCCAAGGGCCTTTGAAAAAATATTGACAAGGCCGAAAACTGACCTTTGATAGTACTCAAGGCAAGCTTCCTATCTACAGCCCACTGTAGGAAGTCCAGACTCCTACCTATTACGTACTTATGTGGATGCCATTTCTTGGCCTCACACCACGCGATGTACGCCTTCCAGATTCTATAGTAGATCTGCCTGGATACCGGCTTCCTGGCATTGATCATGGTAGATACCACAGGATTAGAGAGCCCTCTCTTTTTTAGAATGTGGGCTTCAATAGCCAGGCCGTCAAACCTAGGGCTGGTAAGGAAGGGTGGTATATCGGTCCTTGCGAAAGCAGGTCCGGACGTCGTGGGAGAGTCCAAGACTCCCCACTGACATTTTACAATCTCCGCGTACCACGCTCTTCGGGGCCACGCTGGAGCCACCAGAATCACTGGTTTCTTTTCTACCCTGATTCTGCAGAGTAATCGAGGTAACCATTGTGGCGGTGTGAATGCATATATCAGCTTGAATTGATCCCAAGGGAACACTAGGGCATCCGAGCCGCAAGCTAGGGGATCCCTTGTCCGAGAGACAAACCTGTCCACCTTTGCGTTGAATCTGGATGCTAGAAGATCTACATCCGATGTTCCCCACTGCTGACATATTGTCCAGAAAACCTCGGGGTGAAGGGACCCTTCCTCTGGGCATAGTTGCTGGCAACTTAGAAAGTCCGCCTTCCAATTCTCCACTCCTGGAATGAATACCGCAGATATGGCTGGGACATATCTTCCTGCCCATTTCAGGATGTAATTTACTTCCCTCTGGGCTGCACGACTCCTGGTGCCCCCCTGATGATTGATATATGCCACTGCTGTGGCATTGTCTGAGTGAATTCTGACAGGGGACCCTTGGAGTTTGGATGTCCATGCTACTAGGGCATACCGGGCTGCTCGTATCTCTAGGAGATTGATGGGCAGGGCCTTCTCTGCTTCTGACCATCTGCCCTGGAGAGACCATTGCTCCAGTACTGCTCCCCAGCCTATAAGGCTGGCATCTGTAGTGACCACCTTCCAAGAAATCGGACTGAAGGATTTCCCTTTTTCCAGATTCTGGGGAACCAACACCAACGGAGGCTTGAATGGAATTGACCGTAGGGTACTGCTTCGAATGATGCCACCATTTTTCCCAGCAGCCTCATGCACAGGCGTATGGACGGCTGTCTTTTTGTACCCACTAAGTGGATCAAATCTTTCAAAGACAACACCTTTCCTCGAGGCAAGAATATTTTTCTCTGGCCTGAATCCAACCTTAGCCCCAAGTATTCCAGACTTTTGACTGGTTTTTAGGGCTGACTTGTCTCGGTTGATAATCCAACCGTGAGATTCCAGATACTTGATTGTCTTGTGAACGACCACGTCTAGTTTTTTCACTGAGTGGTCTATCAGCAACAAGTCATCTAGATATGCCATTATCATTACACCTTGTGTTCTTAGATTGGCCAATAAAGGGCCAGAATTTTTGTAAACACTCGTGGTGCTGTGGCCAGACCGAAGGGTAAGGCTCTGAACTGAAAATGGCGCCCTTCTACTGCAAAGGGTAGAAATTTTTGGTGGACTGGAAAGATGGGAATGTGCAAATAAGCATCTTTGATGTCGATCGCGGCTAACCAATCCTCCCCTTGTAGGGCAGTGGCCACCGATCGGATCGACTCCATCGGAAAGTCCTGATATACAGGAATTTGTTTAGCCCTTTTAGAATTAATATGGGCCTCCCGTCCGCGTTTCCTTCGGGACTGTAAAGAGGTTTGAGTAAAACCCGAACTCTCATTCTTCCAGGGGAACCTCCATAATTACTCCTTGGAGCAATAGTTGTTCTAGTGCCAACAGGAGGGACTCTCTCTTCCGGGGATCCCTTGGCACGTTTGACCTCAAAAATGGGAAGGAGGAGAGTCTTTTAACTCCAAACTGTATCCCAAACATACTGCGGAGAGCACCTATCTGTTTCGATCGTGTCCCGCCAGGTCTCTTGCGAACAACTGGAGTCTTCCCCCCACCCGACTGAGTGGGGGCAACCCTTCAATGAATTTAACTTTGGGGGAGGTTTTGTACCTTCCCTGACCCAGGGTTTCTCATTACCCTGCTATTGTCCCTGTTTTTTACCCCCGGGAATTGACCGAGGAGGCCGTCGGAACTGTTACACAGCCGATGCCCCAGGGACTGGAGAAGCAGGCCTCTTAAAGAGGGACCTCTAACTCTGTTTTTAACCGGCAAGAGCGTATTTTTACCGCTGGAAATTTTCTGGATATATTTTTACAGGTTTTCCCTGAATAAGCGTTCACCATGAAATGGGACGCTAACCAGCCATTCTTTACAGGGAGCTTCAGCAGACCAGTTTTTGAGCCATAGAAGCCTACGCATATGTACTATAGACAGCGTAAGGCGGGAGGCCTGATGGACTGAATCCTTTATGGCGTCAACCGCAAAGCCTAAGGCTCTAGGTAGATCAGCTAGGGCAAGGCCTGCTGATCTGTCAAGTCCCTCAAGACCTGTTTCAACTGATCCTTCACTGCTTAGCAGACCTCACTGCTGGTTGTGTCACCAAGCTTGCTGTAGAAAGAAGCAGACTTTCATAAGGACTCCAATCTTTTATCTATTGGGTTCTTGAACATTTGGACATTATCCACTGGACATGTCAGTGATTTATACATACAAGAGATGGCTGCGTCCACTGTAGGGACCTTCCATTTTTTGATGAACTTATCCTCCATGGGATAGACCACCGGAAATCTCTTGGGGGAATAAATATTTTCTCAGGACGTTCCCAATCCTGGTAAATGAGCCCTTTCAGTAAAGGGTGAAGTGGAAAAGAACAGACAGTCTGGGGGCTTCTAGCGACCCCAACGAGGATACAGTAGTGGTTGATGGTTCCGCAAGGTGCATTTTTAAATGCTGATCGGACCATGTTAGTCAGAGACTGAACCCATAATCTTTCAGCTTGAGATGCTGAGAAAAGGTTCCCCCACTGTTGATTCCTCTATAACAGAATCAACCTCATCCTGATCCCCTTCAGGCAGGTCGATCCCTGTATGGGACTGTTGCTCTGCTAACAGGCACTCTGAAGGAGGAGACGGAGATCGGGCGTGCTTTCCCTGACAGGGAGGCAGCGATCAATGTTGACAATCTCTCTCTAATCCTCCCAGAGCTGAGGAAAAAACCACCTCTGTTACATACACAGGAGCAGGTGAACTGAGGACAGCCACAGTACCAAGTACCCCTGCGGGGTCTCTACGGTCACTTACCTCTGAACTTCAGGGGAGACTGGTGCAGCAGAAGCATGCCCAAGATCCTCAGAGCCCGATGAGACCCCCTTCGCTTCCTGGAAGATTCAGTTCCGGAGCTTCTGGACGGCATATTCCTAAGCCTAAAGCTGAGGTATTCCAGCCTTAATACACCACTTTTACTGAGAATAGTCTAGCACAATTGCTGCTATATCACAGTTGGTGTCTACTAAAGTGCCTTTCTAGGGGATGCCTGCATCAACCGCCTCTGTGTGCCTTTATACTGTTGCTAGCTCTGTCTGTGCACTTCAATAGCCAGCTATAATGTGCTTTAAAACACGCGGGACGCCCGCACATGCGCAGTAGCGCCGCGGCGCACACGTGAGCGTCATCCACCCGCTCCGCCCCTTTTTCCAGATCGCCTCTATATATAGAGGCGCGTGCACGCGCACGCGCGCGGGCACGTGCGCCTTCGGCGCCTTTTTTGAAAACAATAAGGAGCTAGATGGGAGCCAGGGTCCCTTTGCCGCAGGGCCCGGGGATGGACGAGCGCAGCAACAGGGCAGAGGAGACAGCTTCCCAGCAGAGAACATACCAACTGCCTGGATTTGATTCTGGAAGAAAAAAATCCACATTACAAGAAAAAGAACCATAGCGGCCTCTAGTGTCTAACACAGGTACCGCGGTCTTACATTTTTTTTTTTTTTTTCTTGCCTACTATTAAAATTTTTACATTTTCTCAGTAGTAACAGGCATACACAGAATATTAGCGGGAATACCTTAGGTAACAGGCAGAAAGACAAAATAGGCTTGGGGGTCCCTCAATAGAACCAAGCTCCCGAGGGCCCCCACTTACCTTTTCCTCGCCGCAGGACTCTGTTTGGTCCACAGAAGCCCAAACTTCACCTATCACGGCAGGCATTGTAATCAAACCTTCAGGGACCAGGTTCCCAAGGATTCCACTCCCCTGGACCTGTATAGCACCCTGCACAGAAAACATCTTGGTCGTGGGTATGACCAGAGCTCTGGATCCCAGGATCCAGCCCTCCTAAGAGAGGCATTACAGGCAAAACCTTGCTCTTCTCTTGCAAGGTCCGGGTACCGACCGTTTAGCTATGAAGCTTTTTTGGTAGGATCCGGAATAGCTTACTGAGGCCCAAAAGAACCTGTACGCAAGCTCAGTGAAAAACACATGTTACTTCTTGGCCAACACCTTAGACACTGGCAAAAAACTGAGGTGCTCCCGGATGGGAGGGGCTTATATAGGGGAGGGTACTTCCGGTTTTGGAAGTTGCCAGTGCCAGCACCTGAAGGTATCTATATAACCCATTAGTAATGACTATGTCGCTCTGTGTCCCGTGATGTACGAGAAAGAAATTACTTTAAAAAGCTGTCTAGTGTGTTTTTTTTATTGACACTTTCCCCAGGTGAATGGTTAGGGGTACGATGTACCCCATACTCATTCACATAGGGTGGGGGCCGGGATCTGGGTGCCCCCTTATTAAAAGGGGCTCCCAGATTCCGATAAGCCCCCCGCCCACAGACCCCGACAACCAACGGCCAGGGTTGTCGGGAAGAGGCCCTTGTCCCCATCAACATCGGGACAAGGTTCGGGGAAACGTGCATTGAATTCAATGCGAAACGTGGAAAAAATCGCGTTAAAAACGCTGCTTTTTTCCTGGCGTCTGTACTAGCTTTACAGCCTGTTTTTTAAAACGTCCGTGGGCATGAGGCCTTACTATTGAGGTAAAAAAAAAACTTCTGCATGCAGCTACCCCCAAGCCCCCCCCCCTTATACTTACCTGAGCCCAATCTTGATGCAGCAATGTGCACAAGAGCAGAGACTCTCTTGGCTCTCTCCCTCCTCATTGGCTCAGACATAGCAGCAGGTGCCATTGGCTTCTGCTGCTGTCAATCACAGCCAGTGAGAAGGGAGAGAGCAAGTAAATGGACACACAGAGCGGGGCTTGGGAGTGAGCCCACATGAGTGTCTCCAACTGGCTTGTTATGGGGGCACTTGGTAGGGGAAAGAAGCCAGGAGTGCAGGCGGCGGACCTGAGAAGAGGAGGATCGTGGCTGCATTGTGCAAAACCATTTCACAAACCAGGTAAGTATAACATATTTTTTATTCTAATTTAAAAAAATCAAGCATTTACAATCACTTTAAACTGAAAGAATACATAAATGTTTACTATTGTATTATATCTGCTAAAGGATTTATACATGATTTGTCCAACTATTCTGTACTATACTGCTTTAAAATTGACAGAATGGAGGCGGAAAGATAATAGAGAAAGCCACAAAGCTGAAAAAATAAACTTAGTTGCTGAACCACAAAATAATAGCGTCACCCGACCAGCTATGTAAGTGTGTAATATTGAGTGCCCTGAGCAGCCACCAGATAAGCACTAGTGCTGTCACATATTCAGAGGAGGGTGAATCACACAGAAATATACCGTAATGCTGGAACGATGAGAGTGCTCACACTCTCTGCCTGGAATCACTGGGTAATTATGCTTACCTCAACAACTTTCTTGAACCTGCAGCACCCTGGGAGGGTTGGATCTTTTTCATCTGTTTCCTCTCCTCTTATTTTCTGTTTCCTAGACTACAGCTGTCTTACTTAGCCTTATGCATACCTCTTGTCTCCTATTTAGACCTTATTAAATGCTTTTGCATGGCAATGAACAGCAAGACAATGGAAACGAAAAAAGGTAATTTGTTAAAAAAAAAAAAAAGAAACATCTTTATTGTGCACCGTTTACATGTTGCTAGTTTCTTACATGGCTAAACATAATGCGATCTTCTTCTTTGAAATATCAAGGTTGCTCATTACATAATGAAAATGCATTTTTCCCCATGGATAACTGCCTTGTTTATGATTTCTTGGCCATTTTTCAGAGAATATGAATGATAACACAAAAACTTTTCTTTCACTCATGGTTAGTGTTTGGCTGAAGCCATTTATTATCATATTTTTTTCCAATTTTCACACAAACTACTATTTATTATCAATCAACTGTGTTTACTCTTTTTAAATCATAATGGCAGCAGAAACTACCCAAATGACCCTGATCAAAAGTTCACATACCCCAGTTCTTAATACCGTGTATTGCCCTCTTTAACATCAATGACAGCTTGAAGTCTTTTGTGGTATTTGTGGATGAGGCTCTTTATCTTCTCAGATGGTAAAGCTGCCCATTCCTCTTGGCAAAAAGCTCCAGTTCCTGTAAATTCTTGGGCTGTCTTGCATGAACTGCACGTTTGAGATCTCCCCAGAGTGGATCAATGATATTGAGGTCAGGAGACTGAGGTGGCCACTCCAGAACCTTCACTTTATTCTGCTGTAGACAATAACAGCTCGACTTGGCCTTGTGTTTTGAATCATTGTCATGTTGGAATGTCCAAGTACGTTCCATGCGCAACTTCCTGGCTGATGAATGCAAATGTTCCTCCAGTATTTGTTGATAACATATTGCATTCATCTTGCCATCAATTTTGACCAAATTTCCTGTGCCTTTGTAGCTCACACATCCCGAAAACATCAGCGATCCACCTCTGTACCTTTCATCATAAGCCTTGTTGACTCCCCTCTAAATGTAGTGTTCATGGTTGTGGCCAAAAAGCTCAATTTTGGTCCCATCACTCCAAATGACTTTGTGCCAGAAGGTTTGAGGCTTGTCTCTGTGCTGTTTGGCGTATTGTAAGAGGGATACTTTTTAGCATTTGCATAGTAATGTCTTTCTTCTGGCGACTCGACCATGCAGCCCATCTTTCTTCAAGTGCCTCCTTATTGTGCATCTTGAAACAGCCACACCACATGTTTTCAGAGAGTCCTGTATTTCACCTGAAGTTATTTGTGGGTTTTTCTTTGCATCCCAAACTATTTTCCTGGCAGTTGTGTCTGAAATTCTAGTTGGTCTACCTGACCGTGGTTTGGTTTCAACAGAACCCCTCATTTTCCACTTCTTGATTAGAGTTTGAACACTGCTGATTGGCATTCTCAATTCCTTGGGTATCTTTTTATATCCCTTTCCTGTTTTATACAGTTCAACTACCTTTTCCCGCAGATCCTTTGACAATTCTTTTGCTTTCCCCATGACTTAGAACCCAGAAACATCACTGCAGCACTGGATGAAAGATACAAGGGTCTGTCAGGAATCCAGAAACGCATTGACCTTTTATACACACACACTAATAACAAGCAAAACAGATCACAGGGGAGGATGGTTACCTTTAATAGCCATTCAAACCCCTTTGTGTCAACTTGTGTGCATGTTATCAGGCCAAAGCCACCAGGGTATGTAAACTTTTGATCAGGGTCATTTGGGCAGTTTCTGTTGTCATTACGATTTAAAAAGGGTAAACACAGTGGATTGATAATAAATAGCTTCAGCAACAATAACCATGAGTGAAATAAATGTTTTTGTGTTATCATATATATTCTCTGAAAAATGGCCAAGAAATCATAAATTCTGCCAGGGTATGTAAACTTATGACCACAACTGTATTTTAAAAAGCAACTATAGCCTAGTTTTCTTTTTAGAATTGAATAGAGTAGGTAACTTTTACTGTCTGTATCCCATTGGGAAATTCTTCCTTTACACTCTGCCCCAAAGATACAACAGGAAATGGGGGGGGGGGGGGGGGGGGATTGATATCTCTTTAAAGTGAAGGGAAATACCCTCCCAGACATTTGTGGAGAAATTTTCTCACCTAATGCTTCAATAAAAATCATAAAGTCTTGGATTTCTATGACTTTATGATCCAGTAACAATGCTTCCTATTAGCCCTTTCCTAGGTCAACACCTGACCTATATTGAAGTCATGACTGTTTAAATTGTAAGATCTATAGACAGGTAGGATTTGCTCACATAAATATGAATAATAAATCAATATGATAAATAGTAAAATATAATTAGCATAATTGTATTTATTTTTTGATATACAGTGCCTTGAAAAAGTATTCATAACCCTTGACATTTTCCACATTTTGTCATGTTACAACCAAAAACGTAAATGTATTTTTTTGGGATTTTATGTGATTGACCAACACAAAGTGGCACGTAACTGTGAAGTGGAAGGAAAATTATGTTTTTGATTTCTTTTACAAATAAATATCTGCAAAGTGTGGTGTGCATTTGTATTCAGCCCCCTTTACTCTGATACCCCTAACTAAAATCTGGTGGAACCAATTGCCTTTAGAAGTCATCTAATTAGTAAATAGACTCCACATGTGTGTAATTTAATCTCAGTATAAATACAGCTGGTCTGTGAAGCCCTCAGAGTTTGATAGAGAACCTTAGTGAACAAACAGCATCATGAAGACCAAGGAACACACCACCAGACAGGTCAGGGATAAAGTTGTGGAGGAGTTTAATTCAATCTTATTTTATTATATTATATGCAAGAGAAAGACAGAAAAAGACATACTTCGTCTTAAACATTACAAACAGTGATAGGATACACCATCAACAGGCATCATGTATGGCAAAACAAAGCAGGGCTAAGTTACACATATAAGGGTTGAGCACCTGTGTAGGAGGACCTCCGTGGGATTTTTGTAATATCAGTCCCTGTACAAAAATAAATGAGGTAAGGAAACCTTTATCTGTATTTCTGCGAAGGGGATCCTAGTTCCCCCGTATGCAACTTATCAGATGAGATTATACACAAATCTGTTTGGAGAATATGACGTAGGGTCACTCATTGGGTTATTGGCATTAAGTAGATCGAAGCCCTGGTACGTTGTCTCACTGTATTCCTAGAGGTGTAATTAGATATAGAGAAAAGAAAAAAAGAATCAGGGTCAGGGGCAGATAGAAGGGGACAAATAGGTAGGGGACAGAAATCAGACTCCCAATCACTCCATCACGGTCCCACGGCGGACCCGTCCAGGTCACGTCCCGCCCAGGACACAAACTCAGAGGAGTATCGGAACACGGACCACGAAGTCCATGTGAGAGAGAACTGTTCACTTTTACCACTTTCCTCCGCCAGCAAGCGTTCCAGGTCTCTAATGTGGTCCACCTCAACAGCCCAATCTCCCAGGGAAGGCATGGTTGTCGATCTCCAATGACGGGGAATCACTATTCTGGCCGCCGCCAAGAAGTGTCGCAATACATAATTTCTGATGGATTTAAATGACCCCGGGATTATAGACAGGAGGGCCACCTCAGGTGAAGGCTGGATAGAGGTCGCCATCAGTTTGCAGTAAAGTGTGAAAATTCGCTGCCAGAACCTCCGCACCGGAGGGCACTCCCACCAGATGTGGAGCGTGGTTCCCCGGGAGTCGAGACACCGCCAGCAGGCATCCGACACTTCCGGATTGAAGTGATGAATAGATGATGGACATCTGTACCATCTCGTTATTAGTTTAAACCCCTTCTCCTGGGTCTTAGTGGCTAGGGATAATTTGTGTGTGAGGATGAAACATTTTTGCCAGTCAATAGGGGAGATAGGGTGATGCAGATCTTTCTCCCAGGCCACCGTGTACGGTGGAAGGTCAGGGGAGTGGATATCGAGCAGAATGGAGTACAGTTGAGATACAACATGTGTTGGAGGCTCCACCTGCATGAGCAGTTCCTCGAATCCCGTCGGTTCAGCAAGAATGTCTGTAATAGACGGGAAAGTCCGGATGTAGGAGATAGTCTGTTGCCTCTGAAGCCACTGCATGGGGTGACGGGGGGTCGGACCGGCAGGGGTATCTGACCGTAAAGTGGGGTCTGCACGAAGGACCTGGGCAAGTCGCCTATGATCCTCCTTTCGCCATGGTCCGAATCCTGTTACAGACATAGCTGGTGGAAAGGCCGGTGTCCCAAAGAAGGGAGTCATAGGCCCCATGTGGTTTGATAAGCCCCTTCTGGACAACATGCGGTCCCAGATCCGAATCGTTTGACGGGTAAGGTCATTGAGAGGGCCTGAACCCCCCCGGACCGTGGGTAAGGTCCACGGGAGAGTGGAGAGTTCAATTGGGTTCATGTGGCCTTCTAATTGGACCCAAAGTTTGGTGGAAGAGTGGTGAAACCAGTCTAGTATGCGGGTAAGCACCGCTGCTTTATGGTATAGGGAGGCAATTGGGGCTCCAGCCCCCCCCCGAGCCTTTGGAAGAGACAGTGTTTCATACCGTATCCTTGGACGGGCCGCATTCCAAATAAATTTGGAAAACAGCTGGCGTATTTTCTTGAAGTACGAGTTGGGTATGTGAATAGGGATGGTCTGAAACAAATATAGGAACCTAGGGAGAACGTCCATTTTCAGGGCATTCACTCTACCCAGCCATGAGAGCTGTTTGGACGCATAGTTGGTTAAATCTGCTTGGGTCCTAAGGAGTAGGGGGGCAAAATTCAGGGAAAAAAGTTGGGAAGCATCCGCCGGTATTTGAATTCCGAGATACCTTATGGAGGGGGAACCAGTTTTGAAGGAGAAAGTAGACGCTAGTCGTCGTAGGGCCGATGTGGGCAGAGATATGTTAAGGATTTCCGATTTATTGTAGTTAACCTTGAAGTTGCTAACTTCTCCAAATTTCTGAAACTCCTGCAATACCGAGGGCAAAGATGTGTGTGGATGTGTCACGAACAAGAGCAGATCATCTGCAAAAAGAGCGAGTTTCGTATGTGTGGGCCCGACTGTTATGCCTTGGATAGAGGGATTGTTACGTAGAGCAGTAGCCAAATGTTCCATAGTGAGAACATACAGGAGGGGGGATAGTGGGCATCCCTGTCGTGTCCCGTTGGATACAGAAAAGGCTGGAGAAAGCGAGCCATTCAGTCTAATCCTAGCATACGGAGAGGAGTAAAGGGACATTATTCTCGCCATCATATTAGTTCCCACACCTATTTGTTGCAGGGATAATCGAAGGAACTGCCAGTCGACTCGGTCGAATGCCTTCTCGGCATCGACTGTTAAGAGGCATAGTGGGATATCGTGGGACCGGGCATAGTTGGTTAGAAGAAGGGTCTTCAGGGTGTTATCTCTAGCCTCACGGCCACTCACAAAGCCGACCTGGTCTAAGTGTATTATCCCAGGCAACAACGGTTGTATTCTATTGGCTAGAATTTTAGCAAAGACTTTCAGATCGACCCCAATCAAAGAGATCGGCCTGTAGCTTGCACATAGAGTAGGGTCTTTGCCTGGCTTTGGGATGAGGGATATGTGGGCCTCAAGTGTTTGTGAGGGGAACAATGAGCCCTCCGACAAAGAGTTGAACATCTTAGTTAGAAAAGGTGTGAGGAGGGCGGCAAAAAGTTTGTAAAACTTAGGAGTGAAGCCGTCTGGGCCCGGGCTCTTTCCACTCGGCGTACCCGCTATGGCTTTGGCAACCTCCTCTTCTGTGATTGAGACTTCCAGATCAGCGATGATGTCATCATCTAATGTGGGGAGCGCGGTTTCTGAGATATATGACACCTGGTCTTCCACCCTGGAAGAAGGGGAACCAGTCCCTTGAGTCTTAGATATATTGTACAGGGACTGGTAGAAGTCCCTGAATTCCTCTGCCATCTTAGTGGGTGAGGAGACCAATTCTCCCTGCGCCCCCCGAATATGGGGCACAAAGGTGGAAGTCGCTTTTGGGTGCAGGGCACGAGCCAATGGCCTACCACATTTATCTCGAAACTTATATTGATGGAAAGCGAGCTTATCTGCATATGTGCGTGCAGAGGCTTCATAAAGCTCTCTGAGTTGTGATCGCGCCTTAGAAACGTCCGCCAGTGTTGTCACTGTCGGGGATCGTTTGTGTTCAGTTTCTAAGTTCCTAAGCTTTTGGTTTGCTGCCTCAATGGCGGCTGAGCGCTCCTTTTTAAGACGCGTACCCATTTGGATAAAGGCACCTCGTAGAACCGCCTTCAGTGCCTCCCACTGAAAGGGCAACGATGTCGTATCTGAAGCGTGGTCCGCAAAAAAGTTAGATATTGTATCCGAAACCCTTTTCACACATTCTGGATTCGTAAGCAACGAATCGTTCAAGCGCCATGACCACTCCCTATTCGGAGTGGAGGGGAGCGAGAAGGTCATATGTATAGGAGAGTGGTCAGACCAGACCATTGGGTCTATGGTGCAGTCCGGGGACCAGTCTAGACAGCTATGGTCACTCATTAGGTAGTCTATGCGACTATAGGTGTGATGGACATGGGAGAAGTGGGTATAGTTGCGGGCCGTGGGGTGCAACACCCTCCAAACATCCACTAGACGCAAATCGTAGAATGCCCGTTTTAGAGCCCTCAGTTTGGGGAAGGAGATACACGATCGCGAGGTGGAGGAATCTAAAAGTGGTTCAAGAGGGGTGTTAAAATCTCCCCCCAGTACGAGCTTACCCTCCATGAATCCCGACAGAACCCTCAAGTATTGTAACGCGGCCGATACTTGGTTAATATTAGGGAGGTAAATGTTGGCTACCGTAAATTTGGTACCCCATAACATGAATTTCACAAAAACATACCTCCCCTGTGGGTCCGAGAGATGATCAAGTACCTCTATAGGGAGCGTCTTATGAAAAGCCACAGACACTCCCCTGGCTTTCTGGGTTGGGCCAGTGCTGTGGAACCACCTGTTGAAATATCTGCTGGAGCAGGAAGGGGTGGAGGCAGAGTGAAAATGTGTCTCCTGGAGAAGAAGCACATTGACCTGGCGTTTGTGCATTTGATACAGGATTTGTCCTCTTTTGGTGGCAATATTAAGCCCATTGACATTGTAAGAACAGAATTGTAGCCTAGGGCGAGAGATCACCGTGTGAGCCATGACGGAGCGACAGGGGGGGAGGGTGAGGGGAGGTGAGAGAGAAATAAGGAAAGAAACAGAAAAGGGGGAAAACACAGCAGGGGAGGAAGAGAGGAGGTAGAGCGATGTGGGGAAGAGATTGAACAGAGAGAGCACCTGGGGAAGGTGGCTCAAAAATACTAAAGTGTGCGCAAAAACGTAACACTTCGTGAAATATCACGTAGTAGGCACGAACTGTGCCAATCCTATTTAGGGGGAGAGAACGGGATTAGAACAGCTGAGTTGTGTTCCCGACAACCTAGCAGGCATAAATAACATAACTGTAAAGTAACACACCCAATGACCGTGGTATTTAAAGCTCACCTGTCTAGTCACTAAAGAGCAATGTCAGATTAAATACCATTGGTACGCTTGAGTACAATAAACAATCAAAAATGACATAAAAAAGAAAAAAGAACATCAGTGAAGAACAAGGTGTATACAAACTGGTGGCAAGATAAAGGCACAGGTATTCCCGCATAATTATGCGGGGGTAGGAAACATCAATTGCTACATTTATAGCAGCATTAACTATGATTGTCATCACGGCTCAGCTCAGATATCTGTGTAAACGCACAGAAGGTGTCAGTGCCAAGGTCAGCCAGTTTCAAGCCCCAGGGACATAAATGCCCAGAGCCCGAGGGAAGACCCGGAGGTCCCCGGACAAGCCAAAGGGCTATGTCCGGGAAACCCCAAGCCAACCCGCAGAGCCAGAGCCGTGAGAGAACATATCAACATCACTGGCCGCTTTTCCAGAACCCCATCAAGTACAACCGCACCAGCCGAGGGCAGCGAAGTGCTCTTCGAGCCATGTGAGACAACTAAACCGTCAGCAGCATTTAAATAACAACGTTAGCAAGAGTCAGTGGGCTGAGAGTGCAAGTACACTGTGAAGACATAACAAAACAGGGAAAACAGAAGGTGGACCTGGCCGGAGTCTCATAAAAGAGTTGTATCCACCTAGTAGGTAAAAGGACATAGCAGAAAGAACCATTTCAGGTCTCAGACGACAGAGTCCGGATCAGTCCTCTGGTGACGTGGCTCGCCGCTCTCTAGGACCAGAAGGTACCGATCTAGACTGAGGGCGTCCTCGACGTTGCAGAGGAGGGCCCGGTAGCCGCTGACGGTCATCTGGGGGGTCCAACCAGTTCGGGATGACAACAGGGTCCCGGCCCAGGAACAGGAAGAAGGCAGGAAGCTGGTCCGGGTCTGAGAGGACAAATTTGTGGTTATCTTCCCGGGTCACTTTGATGCTGAATGGGTGACCCCAAGTGTACGTGGCGCCTACTTGGCGAAGCAAGTCCAGCAGAGGGCGGACCATTCGCCGCATGTACAGCGTGTTGCGGGAAAGGTCCGGATAGAGGTGTATAGATGATCCGTGAAAGTCTAGTGGCCCCAGGCGCCAGGCCTTGCGCAAAATCTCCTCCTTCAGGGTATAGTAGTGCACCCGGCAGAGGACGTCACGAGGGCGGTCCCTGCGATCCCCCCCTATGCCTCCCACTCTATGTACTCTGTCCAATTCAATGGGAGATGTAACTTCCCTGCCCAGGACCTGGTTAAGGATAGCAATGACAGTGGGTTTGAGATCAGTACCTGAGGTCGCCTCCGGGACCCCCTGCAGCCGGATGTTGTTCCTGCGACTCCGGTTCTCACTATCTTCTATCTGGAGCTGGTGTTGCCTTAGACGGGAGAGATGAGCCGTAGATGCATTTTCAAGCGCCGTTATGCGGGCTGAGTGGTCTTCTTGGGTGGTGACCATAGCAGAAACCGTGACCTCAGACGCGGAGACCCGTTGTTTGAGGGCATTTAGTTCAACATGGAGAGAAGTTTCCATTTTGGAAGCCCAGGAATCAAAGTCAGCTCGGAAGGCAGACAGTATGGCAGTGGATGTGGCGCCTGGGGAAAGCGTCTCCGCTGAGACAGTGCCCTCGCCAAGGGCAGTGGGATCCATCAGAGGAGTCGGGTGTGTACCCGGGCCGGTCCCACCGGCAGAGAAAGCTGCTGCAGTCGGGGGAGGAGGTTGTGATCTGCCTGAGGCTCGGGTTGACGAAGGTTTATCCTTCCCTGTACGGGAGTCCTGCGATGTTGTGCGTAGCAGGTACCGTTGAATAGTACCTTGTTGCAGTTCAGCGGAGTCAGCAGAGGTAGAGCTGGAAGCCGCCATCAGCCGGTTGGGCGTGATTGGTTGGGAACGTAGCCTGCGGTCGTCGGGAGAGCACAGAGCTCAGCGGTGCATGTCTTCAGCCCTCCATCCTCAGCCACGCATCATCAAAGGTGGAACGGATGAGCAGAGGATGCGACCCGTGTTGCAAATGGGGATCAGTGCTTACTGTGATGTTACTGTCCTTTTGGAGTGCCTGTGCATGTGCTGCAGCACAGCGACACGGCAGTTTAGGCAGTACCGGTGGCCGAGGAGGGAGTGGATTGAGGTCAGTGGTAAGAGTTAGCACTGAGTCCGGGTGGAGCAAGATGGCCGCTACACTTCTTGTCAGTGTGTGACTGGAGGAGTGCGGGGAGGGCGAGATGGATGAGGTATAGGCTCAGCTGCCCCGTAGGCCAGAATAGCCAGGATTTGATGTATAGGGTGAAGCAGGTTCAAGTGGGCAGGGGGGGGACCCAGCAGCACTATGGTCGGGTGTAGCAAGATGGCCGCCCCTTAAGCCTATGGGATCAGGGCTCCCACCAGGTACTCCTGTCTGCCAGCCGGGGGGGTGGATTAGCCTAGGTCTAATGTCCTGTATTTCACCCCTGCCCCGCTTACCCTGTGTGGGATGGTCCTTCTTGCTGGATGCTGCGTTGGGTGTAGTGGGAGCAGCAAGATGGCCGCCGACTTCCAGAGGTAGGCCGGAGCCGCGGACTTTCCTAAGGCTGGCCGCCGCGGGTGTGTGAGGCCGAACGTTCCAGGATCTCTCAGGCAGCTAGCTCCATCCAGTGCAGGCACAGGTGTGGCCGAGCCTCTCGCCGTAAACCCCGCCGACCGCGGCACTCCAGGCCGGAGGATGCAGATGTTATTGTAGGCCGCAAGATGGCTGTCAGGCTCCGGAGCTGACCACGGGCCGGGAAGAAGACCGAGGGGGCTCCTTACTGTACAGACACCCCCATCCAAGCCTGGATGGAGACGCAGGGTGTCCGGTGGGTATCCGTAGACCCCCTGGGAGGTGTTGGAAGCTTTGTGGGCCCCAAGATGGCGTTGGGCCCGAGCTGCATGAAACTGGCCTGGCAAGTTCTGGACGGCCGGCCCAAAGTCAAAAATGTACACCGGATTGCAGGTAGGAGACCCTCAGGAGCAATGGGGGTAGATTTGGAGTATCATCCAGGTAATAAGTAACGAGGATGGCTATGGATGTATGGTATGGTTGCAGAGCTCAATGTCTGCACGTCTTCCTCAGTCGGCTCCCGGACACGCCCCTGTGGAGGAGTTTAAAGCAAGGTTAGGTTTTAAAAAATATCCCATGCTTTGAACATCTCACGAAGCATTGTTCAATCCATCATCCAAAATGGAAAGAGTATGGCACAACTGCAAACCCACCAAGACATGACCGTCCACCTAAACTGACAGGCCGGGCAAGGAGAGCATTTATCAGAGAAGCAGCCAAGAGGCCCATAGTAACTTTGGGCCTCTTGGCTGCTATTAGTTGTGCACTCCACAAATCTGGCCTTTACGGAAGTGTGGCAAGAAGAAAGCCATTGTTGAAAGTAAGCCATAAGAAGTCCCATTTGCAGTTTGCGAGAAGCCATGTGGGGGACACAGCAAACGTGGAAGAAGACGCTCTGGTCAGATGAGACTAAAATTTAACTTTTTGGCCTAAAAGCAAAAGCTTTGGGGTTGATTTACTAAAGGCAACTAGACTGTCAGCAAAGCTTCTGCTCATTTACTAAGCTCTGGAGCAACTGCTCTTGCAGAGTGAAACTGCACTTTGCAAAGTGCACAGTCTATTTGCCTTTAGTAAATCAACCCCTTTATGTGTTGCGCAAAACTAACATTGCACATCATTCTGAGCACATCATCCCCACCGTGTGAATGGGGGTGGAGACTTGCGACCAGTGTTGCCAACCGTCCGTAGTTTTACGGACAGTCCGTAAAAACTGCCACTTCCCCCCCGTACGTGAATGTCCGTAGTTGCGGAAATGTGCCAGTAAAAATAGCCAAGATCGGTTCGGCTTGGAACTGCGCATGCGCAGTTCCGGAGCTTGCCGAGCCGAGCATATGCTGTATTTGGCCGGCGGATTTCACAGAGGCTGTACCGCGCGGCACCGGTGAGTGATGTATTAGGACATCCCGCCAGGCGCGCACGCACCAGAATTTTAAATCTGTAACTAACCAGGAGGACGGAGGAGCACAACACTGGAGCAGGAGTCAGGACTCGGAGGCTGAGCAGCACGTGGCGGCGGCGGAATGGAGGAGCCTGCTGCATCCAGGCAATACAAAGTTCACAGGGGAGTCGGGGACGGACAGAGTGACAGACAGCCCAGCCGATGGAGACAGGGGGTGATGGTGGCACCGCAGAGGGGGACGATGGAGGCAGGGGGTTAAATGGAGGCAGGGGGAGTTCGGAGGCAGGGGGTGATGGTGGCACCGCAGAGGGGGATGGAGGCAGGGGGACATTGGAGGCAGGGGGAGATTAGAGGCAGGGGGTGATTGGAGGCACCACAAAGCGGGATGGTGGCACCGCAGAGGGTGGGGGATGGAGACAGGGGTTGTTGGTGGCACCGCAGAGGGGGATGGAGGCAGGGACGATGGAGGCAGGGGGTGATTGGAGGCAGGGGGCCTGGGGGAGATTGGAGGCAGGGGGAGATTGGAGGCAGGGGGAGATTGTGGCACGCATAGGGGGGTAAAGGCAGGGGGTGTTGGTGGCAGAGGGGGATGGAGGCAGGGGGTGATGTGACTAAATAATTTGCCCTTATTATATCGAAAATAACAAAAATATGTTTTTTTACCTTAATATCTACCTTAAATCACATTGCTATTTGCCTAGCGTACTTGTTTGTAGGCTAAATACTGAAATTTGCACCTAAAAATGTAATTTACTAACTTTTTTGAAATGTTAGTAAAAACGTGGCTGTGCCAGTAAATTTCGGGTGCCGTGCCAGTAAATTTCAATCTGGTAGGGTGGCAACACTGCTTGCGACTGGGCGGAGGTTTACCTTCCAGCAGGAAAATGACCCTAAACATACAGCCAGAGCTACAATGTAATGGTGTAGACCAGAGCATATTCATGGGTTAGAATGGCCCAGTCAAAGTCCAGACCTAAATTCAATTGAGAATCTGTGGCAAGACTTGAAAATTGCTGTTCACAGACGTTCTCCATCCAATCTGACAGAGCTTGAGCTATTTTGCAAAGAAGAATGGGCAAAAATGTGTCACTCTCTAGATGTGCAAAGCTGGTAGAGACATCCCCAAAAAGACTTGTAGCTGTAATTGCAGCGAAAGGTGGTTCTACAAAGTATTGACTCAGAGGGGGCTTTTGTTTATTTGTAATAAATTTTGAAAACCATTTATTATCTCGCTTCCACTTCACAGTTATGTGCCACTGTTGGTCTATCACATAAAATCCCAATAAAATACATTTACGTTTTTTGGTTGTAATATAACAAAATGTGGAAAATTTCAAGGGGTATGAATACTTTTTTAAGACACTGTATATCAAAAAATAAATACAATTATGCTAATTCTATAATACTATTTATCATATTGATTTATTATTCATATTTATGCAGTATAGTTTATTATGCAGATTATTTGAGCTCCTTTATATTTCACTGCTTTTTATTTAACCTTCCTGTGTCGTGTGCTCGAGTCAGCGAAGACAGATGGAAGAGAGCTGATGAGTCAGCAAATTACAATAAACATCTCTCTCTGATCCCCCTCATGTGTAATTAAACTGCTACATTAAAAATTGACATTAATTTAAATTTGAATATGACATACCGTATATACTCGAGTATAAGCCGAGTTTTTCAGCACATTTTTTTTGTGCTGAAAATGCCCCCCTCGGCTTATACTCGAGTCATCGCTGCGCTGTCCCCATCTGCAGCCTTATTATGTCCCAGCGCTGTGATATATTCAGTCTACTCGGCAGCCGTGCAGTGTACCAAAGCCCCGCCTCCTCGTCCGTGATAGGCTGAACACTGACTCACTGCTGGAAACCGAGTCAGTGTTCTGTCACGGAAGAGGACGAGGAGGAGGCGGGGCTTTGGTACTCTGCATGGCCGCTGAGTAGACTGAGTATATCACAGCGCTGGGAGATAATAAGGCCGCAGATGGGTACAACACCAGGAGATAAGGCTGCAGATGGGTACAACACCGGGAGATAATAAGGCCGCAGATGGGTACAACACCAGGAGATAAGGCCGCAGATGGGTACAACACCGGCACAATGGCAGACGCCGATCAGGTACTTGAGGGTGAGGCTGAGGCATGCAGATAGACACAGTGAGGGAGGCTGAGGCATGCAGATAGACACAGTGAGGGAGGCTGAGGCATGCAGATAGACACAGTGAGGCTGCAAATGGGCATTGTTGACCCTCTTTTCCACTTACAGTAGCTGCTGCATTCTCACCCTAGGCGTATACTCGAGTCAATACGTTTTCCCAGTTTTTTGTGGTAAAAGTAGGTGCCTCTGCTTATATTCGGATCGGCTTGTACTCGAGTATATACGGTACATTTATTTTGGAAGATGACAGGTATACACTATATCAATAGAAAAATCTATATGCAAGGATTCTTGGGCACAGAAGCCAAAAATGTGATGTTTTTAGACTCTCAGGCATTTTTTTTACTAATCTGAATGCAACTCATTGCTTTTAATGGGCCTGTACACATAGACACGTAAAAATCAGTAAACGAGTGTTTAGATCAATAAAAGAAATAGAAAACTTTTATGTTACTAGTCAGTTATTTAGACACATGTGTATGTTTGTAAATCTTCCTCTTGATTAGTAGATTATATTTTAGAATTTTTACACATACTTGTGTTTTTTGTGCATGAACTTTCACATATTTATTTTCACATATTTGTTTGCACGCCACACTTTTCACATATTTATTTGTAAAAAAAAATGTAAACCATTTATTATTTTCCTTCCACCTTACAAATATGTGCCACTTTGTGTTGGTCTATCACGTAAAATCCCAATAAAATACTTTTACGTTTTTTGGTTGTAATATGACAAAATGTGGAAACTTTAGAGGGGTATGAATACTTTTTCAAGGCACTGTAGGCAATATAGTTTGTTATGCAGATTCTTTGAGTTCCTTTATATTTCACTGCTTTTTATTTAACCTTCCTGTGTCGTGTGCTCGAGTCAGCGAAGACAGATGGAAAAGAGCTGATGAGTCAGCAAATTAGAATAAACATCTCTCTCTGATCCCCCCAAAGATCAGAGAGAGCACCTACTGGTGCTACCCATGTGACAAAATTATGACATTTGATCTAAGCTGAAGGGGAGGGTCAAAGTTCGGAATGAGCCGCTAATTGGCTGGCTCTGGCTGAACACCACCCAAAAAGATCTGTTGCTGAGATCACATGACCAAATGTAGATATTTAGTTACTTGTCTCACATTTGAGGAAGAAAAAAATTCAAGCACTACACAAGATAGGTGTCACCTTTGTCTATTCTATATATTATTTAGGGGTTGTCATTTTAAGGTATGCTTGCAATAAGAGTATAAGTTGCTTTAAAAAATTCACCCATTGATAAGCAAACAAGAAAAACATTTAATTCACTATGATTTCACTCATATATTATTATACTCTCAAGACCCTTGTTACATGGGCTGTGTGCAGTCCGATCAGCCGGAGATCCGTGAACCCGACTAAATCGGAGCATAATGGAATAGATGTCACTAATTGTCCATTCAGGCTTTTGCTGCAGTTGTGTCTGTTCACAGCAAACTACCTCTGATCAGTGGCGGCCCGTCTACTAGGGGTACACGCCCCCCCTCATCCATGCATCCGGCCCCCTGATACACATGCAGGGGCACCGGATGCATGAATTCCAATAGGGGGTATTTTTTTTAAGCTTGTGATTAGGGCCAGAGGATCTAATAGGCTTCAAAAAAGGGTGGTCTCGGGGGGCGCAGAGCATTGCGCTTCGAGCCCACTCAGTTGTGTTACAATAGCGAATGAATATCCGCTATTGTAACACTGAGTCTCCTACCGGCCAATCAGGAAGCGGATTGGCCGAAAGAAAATCCAATCAGCCTGGCCGGCAGGAGACGCACGGCGCACGGAGGAGAGGAGGGAGAACACGCACGCAGGGAAACCGGGCAGCAAACAAGCATCCCGCAGCCCGGAGAGAAGCTGCCGCCGCCCACAAGATGGGGTAAGTGCGGGGCTCCAGCTGACTCACCGACCGGAGGGGGGGGTTGCCGCCCGTGACCCAGCCGGCCGGCCGACTGACTGTGGGGGGGATTGGGGGGCTGCCATCAGTGACTGGGGGGGTGGCGACAGGTGGATTGTTTGCCACCCCACCAAAAAAAACAACAACCGCCACTGCCTCTGATCCATCATATTTGGGTTTGAAAAAATCAAAAAGGATGCAGACCTCTTCCATTTTTTTTTTTTTTACCAGACCTGCATGGACTTGGAGGTAATCGGATATAAATGTCCACTTACATTTGGCTGTCCAAAGACCTACATAGATCTTCTGATCAGGTCTGTCTGAAAAACTTCCTGTGAGAAAGGGGCCTAATCGTGTTGTACAAGTCATTGATATGATCAGGGAGTGTAATAAAGCCACGAAAGAGGGCTCATATTTAGATCCTATGCTGTTTTATAACTTAAAGCTGCACTCCAGGCAAATAGCTAAATATACTGAGTAAATTATAATGAAGCTGCTTTAATTAACAAATGCTTGGTATGTCTGGCCATCCATTCCTGAACATTTACACACCTCTGCCACACAGCAAAGCCAGGAGTATGACACCATATTTACAATTTTAAACTGTACAGTAGAAGGGACACAGTGGTGTGCTCTCTCCATCCCCAGCTTGCCAAGAACTGCGTCTTTGTTTGCTGTATTCTCTCCTCCTATTAGTGATAGGCTGACAGATGTAACCGCACATCCGAACAGCTACATGCATACAGGGATGGATGAGCAGTCCTGAACGCAAACTCCGTCTAGCCGCAGTGTCCGTTAGCCTGTCATTGATTATACAATTTGCAGGCTGTGGCTGTACATTTACACCTTTGACTCCTGGGCACAGAAATATGCTTCTTTTTGACAGTGTACGACCCTCTGTGCCTGTGTGCATGACCCATAAAGTAGCACTAAAGGCAATTTTTTAAAAAATTTGGATAGAGCAAGGGAGAGTTATAACCTTTGTCATTTTTTTGTGCCATCTGTGTCCCATTGGGGGGATTTCGCTTCACTTCCTGTCTCATAGCCACAACAGGAAGTAAGAGGAAATCCCTCCAAAGTGGGGGAATCCAAGGTTGTCACCAGAACTAGTGACCCCATTGGAAGATTTTTCCTCTGTCATTATTTGTTTCAACCCAAAATTTTGGACTTTCTTTCACTTTGCTTTTCAGCGATCACAGAAAACAGGACAAATAGAGAGGGTGAATCTCCATAATCAGGGGCACTAACAGCAATTAAAACCTGACCGGTGTTCTAATCCCTCTCCAATCCACCCAAAACTAAAAAAAAGTTTTGCCTTTAGTTATATTTTAATGACAAAAGATCTAAATGAATTTGCATCTTTTGCTCAGTTTGAGGTGGAAAGATTGACCTGCTGTTTGTCCAGCCAGAGATGACCATTAACTGGTGGGGTCTCTGATGGGCATATACGGACTTATTTCTACCTATCAGTATAATTGTTCTTCTATTACATCTACTCCATCTATGATAGACCCTGTATTATAACTGCATGCCAGCTCACTTGGTACACTTTATTCGTCCATGATAAGGCTTGGATTGTTGGACTAGTTTTGGGTGTGTATATACTATTTACTCAAGGGATATCCTCACATGGGCCAGCGGGCATGGAAACTACTGATTCTCCCCTTTACAGCTCTGCATTTTGCTCTTATCCTTTCTGGGATTTGCTTTTATGATTGTAAACATGCTCTCTGAACACACAAAACCTTTGTGGGTCCTGAAGAAGCGGTATATCCATGAAACGCGTAGGCCTTATCGAAAGGACACAGATTGCTTGCCTTTGTGATATATCTAAAGTCTAATATGATTTCTAGATGGTTTTAAACTGTATTTAATAAAATTTTGTTTTATTAACTTATATGTTATGTTGAATCATACATAAGTGACACTAGGGGTATATTTAAAGTCCCAAAGCCTTCCTTACCTTTCCTTCACCATATATATCAGGATGATACCCTAAATCAGTCCATTATTGTACAGTATATTAAATCCATACTCCATTCCACACTCCCTTTCTCGATAAAATTATGCACCTACCTGGAGTTTAGCTATAACCGAAAACCCTACAGCGGTAAAGCAGCCTTGTTAACCACTCATCTTCATCTAATTTTTCACTGCATGTTGATAAAATAATTACAGTGGAACCTCGGATTGCGAGTAATGCGGTTATTGAGCGTTTCGCAATATGAGCACTGTATTTTTAAAAATCGTGACTCGGTTTGCGAGTGTTGTCTCGCAAAACGAGCACGATTCAGGCCAAAGCGGTGTGCAGTACAGCTTTTGGTCTGAGGTGGGGGGGCGCCGGAGCCGAGCAGAGCCAAACGTTGCTGATCCCAGCTGATCGGCGCCGTTCGGAAATGCACGGAAAGGCCCGAGGACAGCACGGCTGACCTCGGCAAATCTCGGGTAGGAAGTCTTTCCGAGGTTTGCCGAGGTCAACCAAAGTGTCCTCAGGCCTTTTCGGACGTTTCCAAGGCTCTCCGTCGCCCCCCCACCTCTGGCCGCATGCGGTATTGCATCCCATTGAAGTCAATGCGGAACTAATTATTTTAGTTTCCATTGACTTCAATGGGGAAACTCGCTTTGATATGCGAGTACTTTGGATTAGCGGATTATGCTCATAATCCGAGGTTCTAGGAAAAAAATGGGAAAGTAAAGACATTTACTTACGTTTACAGGTTGGTGTACCAGACGTCCATAAGGTACTATTCCCCTTCCAGACACAGGTTGTTAGCCCTTCTCCGACCAGCTGATAGGAAGAGGAGCACTGGAACATAATAACAGTCCCCACTGACGAGCCATTGCCGTGTACAATATGGTAGGAGCCTGACTCGGGCGCCACAATCTTTTTACACTGACCTAGAAACAAGCACAAAGAACAGCTACAATGATTGCCTGCATTTCAAATAATCAATAGACAGGAGGCTGAGCATGTAGGCCATAAATAAGAGGTCAGCCCTAAATAATCCTTCGCAGTTTCATGCTACACAGAGCAGAAAGTGTCTATAAAGCAATCTGTAAATTCACTGATCCTTTTTTTCTTTTTTTTTTTTCTTTTACTACAGAGAAAGGCAATGTGCTGTGACTAGTACATTGCTGTGACTACTGTTTCATTGTTGAGATACCCTTTTTTTTTTTAAAGGAAAATTGCCATGGGAGAGATATGGAGGCTGCCACTGATAACCAAGAAAAGGTCTGTTAGCACCCAAGGCAAAGATACCAAAGTACACCCCCTCTTCTCCCCCATTTCAGGATTGTTAATGGAATGGCAACCAAAAACGAGCAGTGTGGCTGCTATACCGGCTTTCTAGACCCCCTTTCACCCTCTCTCCACAGGCTTCAAATCATCTTTTGGCCCCACTTTCAGCAGCAACTAATGTAAGAGGACACACCAGCCTGGTGATCATGGCTGAGCAAATGCTGAGGCTTGTGCTAATGACCCTTACTATGGTTGGCTGAAATGGGAGAAATAATCCCTATTGGGGGTGAGGGGGATAATCCTTATGGCCCAAACCAATTGTTACATTTCTGGTATAAGCCTATTTATTTGGTTATAAGTCACTACTCAAGCCTGGTACACACGGCCGAGAATCTCGTCGCAAAAAAAGCGCTGTTTTTCTCGACGGGTTTCTTGTCAAGCTTTCCTTGCATACACACTGTCAATCGAAAATCTTGTCGGTCTAAAGCGCGGTGACGTACAACACGTACGACGGCAGTATAAAGGGGAAGTTCCATTCTCATGGCGCCACCCCTTGGGCTGCTTTTGCTGATCTCGTGTTACCGCGTGTTAGTAAAAGTTTGGGGAGAGACGATTCACGCTTTTCAGTCTTCGTGCTTTCAGTTCGTTACAGCGGGATGAATGTGATATCTCCATTACGAACGCTAGTTTTACAAGAAGGTGCGCTCCCGTCTCATACCTGATTCTGACCATGCGCGGTCTTTGAAGACTCGGAAAAGCATACACACGAATAGTTTTCTCGTCCAAAAACAGTCTGACGAGAATCACGACAAGAAAACTGAGACTCCCGACGAGAAAAAAGAAAGCAGGTTTTCTTTTTTTCTTGTCGAGATTCACAACAGTTTTCTCGACGAGAAACCATACACACAAACGGTTTTCTCAGCAAGAAAGCTCTCCCAACAGTTTTCTTGTTTCTTGCCGAGAAAACCGGTCGTGTGTACGAGGCTTTAAACTTGAAGTCCAGTTGAATACTAACTATACTTAAACCTGCTCCCACCCCCCATTCTAAGCCTAATCTAACTACCCTGTAAAGGAGAGACTTACCTATTCTGAGGGTGCCCCAATCCAGTCACATGATCGGCGTCCATTGGTGGCTTCAGTGAAGAGGAGAGATAGCCAACAATGGATCTCCCATAGTGACCTCACCGCCCAGGCTCTGCAGCCATTGTTGGCGATCTCTCCTCTTCACTAAAGCCAGCCGCTGGAGAGATCATGTGACTGGTCCGGAGCACCCTCAGTGTAGGTAAGTGTAGACATATTTTTTCTACAGGGTAGTTAGAATAGGTTTAGGATGGGGGTAGGAGCAGGTTTAAGTATAGTTAGTATTTGAAGACTTCCACTTTAGGATAAGTACAGTACATTTTTTTTTCAGAATACATTTTATTTTTTATTTTTTTAATGCAATCTATAGACAAAAGACCTAACAAAACAAAAGTTTTTTCCTATTTCAACCAGTGTTAGTTGTAAAACAGCAAAAGTGTTGGTGTAATAAAATTCAGATGTTATTCTATAATTATTCCTGTTTATAATGGCTTTAAAATAATTTTAAAGGAATTGGATTTTTTTTTACAATTATGATAACATTTGTTTTTTTCATTTATTTTGCAAATTTTTTTAATACAACACTAAAAAAAAATAACAAACAAAAGGATCAAAAAAAGTTAAAATATTAATGGTTAAAAAATAATATAAATATCTAAGGGGAGGAATGAATTATTAAGGATTTAAGGATTACCGTCGGACAAAGCATAGGACTTTTGTCCGAGGGGCGTTGGCCATGAACTTGTTCTGCAAACAGACGGCAAAACTTTGTCAGCCAACAAATACGAAACTACGTGGTTTTTCAGCTCTTTAGCACCACCCTTTGGGCAACTTCTGCTAAAGTTGTACTATGGTTAGCATTGCTTCCGAGCATATGTTTTTGTACTTTGGATTTTTTTCCGACGGCCTTGTGCACAGACGATCGGATAATCCGACATCACACATTTGTTGTTGGAAAATTTTAAAGCATGCTATCCAACATTTGTTGTTGGAAAATCCGACAACAATTGTCCGATGGAGCATACAAACAGTCGGATTTTCTGACAAAACCCTGCCATGACACAATTCTCGACGGAAAATCAGATCGTGTATACGGGCCTTAAAAGTATATGTGAACCTGCATCTTGTGAAACACACCATTTGGTTTAAAATAGAAATGAAAGGCAAACATGTGTATATACATATAAAAAATTATAAATGATAAATACCTTAATTTTTTCTGTTTTATAAGTGATCCCATACACTCTGTTCTCAGTTGCAAAAGGAGCTCAGAGAGTCAGGGGAGGGAAAACAGCAGCACACTGGTCCTCCCTGTGAATGGCTGTGTGTGTGTGTGTGGGAGGGGGGGGGGTTAGCATGTCAGCAGAAGCAATACAAAGAGAACAGGTTACTTTTTCGTACAAATACATGGTATAGGAGACAAATATCAGGAATATGAAATATGGGGTAACATATTCTTTGATTAGGGGTAACCTAATTATTTTAGTTTGTGAGGTTGATTTATATGACATATTATGCAGATCAATGACCACCCTGTGCACGTGAAGGAAACCGTAAATACAATGTAACAATAATGTGGTTACATTGTATTTCTCAATGATGCTACTAAACAGTGTTTGGATACTGTTCAGAAATTTTGCATCACACAACAGGGACTGTTTACAGAGACAGCAATAGTAGCAGGGTGGTGAAAAGGAACAGTGCGCGGCTTACTAAAACCATTTTTATTATGACTTTTTTTTGTTCTGAAGATGATCTGTCTGTATGTTTCCCTGAAACACAATCCTTATGACACAATATTAGACACCCTGCTGTTTTCCTAATTGGATTACTTTAGATTTGCCATTCAGGTAAAAAATGAGACAGATTACGTGCGAAGAAAACAAAGGACGTAATGAAAAGTTTAGTGAATTTTCTCCTCTACTAATGGAGATCAGGTTGGTGTATTGGTTGCCAGAATGAGACCTTTCTACCATAAATTGTACAAGGTGGTCCTTATATCACAAAACGTTCCTACAGCCATAAGATCAACATTGTCCAATCTGAATATTTATGGATGGATCAGACAATTTTTGCCTATAACAGACCTGGGCATTTTACGGCCCTCAGGGCCACATTCAGCCTTTTGTAAATAAGTGTACACCATGCACGCAATACTGCATTGCTTTTTATTTTGAAGGTGACTGTTATATAAATTGAAAAAAATAAAAAATATGTGCATATGTGCCTACGCACCTTTATACTAATGTGTTGGAGAACAGGCGTCTACAAGACATGTCGGCGGCCAAATTCTGCTCCCCCCAGAGGTTGTGACACTGCTCCATGGCTTTGGAGGAGGAGTATGGGTTCCCTGGATCCAGGCCTGGCAGTCAACAAGGTGAAGGCTGTGCTTCCACCCTCGTTGGTCCACCACTCGCCAAGATGGTGCCAGTTACTCTCTTGCCCTTTCTTAGTGACTTCATGTGGAAGGGGCGACGCCACCCCTTACGACTTGGGCGGACCATGGCAGGTGGGCAACATGGATCTGATGTGGATTGGGACTTGAAGGGAGACGTTGCCAGGGCCCGTGCTCCACCGCACAGGTAAAAAAAAATTAAAATTTGGTAAAATGATTGGTGTTTTTACTATTTTTGATGGCTATATTTGACCTACTCGACATTTTCATAGCCTTATCATAGCATGTGTTCTTACCAGTAGCAGCTAATCAAAACCATATCAGTTACTGCTGTTTATAAATGTTAAAAATAAGCAGAGTTCAGCCTATTGGTTCAATCCTCCAGTTTCTTATGTGGCCCCTTGGGAAAAATACTTGCCCACCCCTGGTCTATAAGCACACCTCAAACTTGCTAGACATGCCCAATGCTTGTTTGGGGAGGAACCAATTTTTGGGTTGGATCTTCCTGGTCGATCATTCAGACATGGGCAGTATCTATAGGCTTGTACATACAGTACATACACTATGTGGGACATTTATCAAGAAAATTTGTGCCACAATTTAATGCAAAACAGACTCTCATTTAGCAAAGTATATCTGACAGTCTTTGTTTATTAGCAACCCCTGACCCAGCAATCCTGGGCAGAAAATTCAGACAGATGTTCACAGGTTTGTAACAGATAAGCAATGATGATGAGACAGAATTTTACATGCAGTGGTACAATTAAGAAATGGTCAGAGGCAGGTTTTATTCTGTTGCACTACTACTTTCGAGCAGCAGGGGGAGCTGCAGCCTTTTACTTTGTGACACAGTACAAAGTTGCATGTACAGGTCCTTCTCAAAAAATTAGCATATTGTGATAAAGTTCATTATTTTCTGTAATGTACTGATAAACATTAGACTTTCATATATTTTAGATTCATTACACACAACTGAAGTAGTTCAAGCCTTTTCTTGTTTTAATATTGATGATTTTGGCATACAGCTCATGACAACCCAAAATTCCTATCTCAAAAAATTAGCATATCATGAAAAGGTTCTCTAAACGAGCTATTAACCTAATCATCTGAATCAACTAATTAACTCTAAACACCTGCAAAAGATTCCTGAGGCTTTTAAAAACTCCCAGCCTGGTTCATTACTCAAAACCGCAATCATGGGTAAGACTGCCGACCTGACTGCTGTCCAGAAGGCCATCATTGACACCCTCAAGCAAGAGGGTAAGACACAGAAAGAAATTTCTGAACGAATAGGCTGTTCCCAGAGTGCTGTATCAAGGCACCTCAGTGGGAAGTCTGTGGGAAGGAAAAAGTGTGGCAGAAAACGCTGCACAACGAGAAGAGGTGACCGGACCCTGAAGAAGATTGTGGAGAAGGACCGATTCCAGACCTTGGAGGACCTGCGGAAGCAGTGGACTGAGTCTGGAGTAGAAACATCCAGAGCCACCGTGAACAGGCGTGTGCAGGAAATGGGCTACAGGTGCCGCATTCCCCAGGTCAAGCCACTTTTGAACCAGAACCAGCGGCAGAAGCGCCTGACCTGGGCTACAGAGAAGCAGCACTGGACTGTTGCTCAGTGGTCCAAAGTACATTCGGAAATCAAGGTGCCAGAGTCTGGAGGAAGACTGGAGAGAGGGAAATGCCAAAATGCCTGAAGTCCAGTGTCAAGTACCCACAGTCAGTGATGGTCTGGGGTGCCATGTCAGCTGCTGGTGTTGGTCCACTGTGTTTTATCAAGGGCAGGGTCAATGCAGCTAGCTATCAGGAGATTTTGGAGCACTTCATGCTTCCATCTGCTGAAAAGCTTTATGGAGATGAAGATTTCATTTTTCAGCACGACCTGGCACCTGCTCACAGTGCCAAAACCACTGGTAAATGGTTTACTGACCATGGTATTACTGTGCTCAATTGGCCTGCCAACTCTCCTGACCTGAACCCCATAGAGAATCTGTGGGATATTGGGAAGAGAAAGTTGAGAGACGCAAGACCCAACACTCTGGATGAGCTTAAGGCCGCTATCGAAGCATCCTGGGCCTCCATAACACCTCAGCAGTGCCACAGGCTGGTTGCCTCCATGCCACACCGCATTGAAGCAGTCATTTCTGCAAAAGGATTCCCGACCAAGTATTGAGTGCATAACTGAACATAATTATTTGAAGGTTGACTTTTTTTGTATTAAAAACACTTTTCTTTTATTGGTCGGATGAAATATGCTAATTTTTTGAGATAGGATTTTTGGGTTTTCATGAGCTGTATGCCAAAATCATCAATATTAAAACAAGAAAAGCCTTGAACTACTTCAGTTGTGTGTAATGAATCTAAAATATATGAAAGTCTAATGTTTATCAGTACATTACAGAAAATAATGAACTTTATCACAATATGCTAATTTTTTGAGAAGGACCTGTATGTCACTGCCTGACTGATGAACAGGGGTGAAGGGGTACAGGAGAGATGTAAGGAGATCTTCTTTACATAGAAGAGTGAAGGATCAGACCCACTGGCAGGCAATAGGTGCCTCTAACCAATGGGGCCCTATGTCCCTGATAAGCAAAACTCGTAATTAGGAACAACATTTGTTATTAGAATTGAAATAAAACTGGGATGGCTGAACCCTGAAGCATTTGAAATAAATACAAAAACTTAGGGGTATATTTATAAAAAAACAAAGAACAAAGCTATTTGTCCAGTGAAACCTCTGGTACGTTTGTTCTATGTGAATGGGGAAATTCACTCATTCATGGGACAATTCTTTCACTAGATGGAGCTGATGATCATATGAAATGATACTTATTTTCTATGATCCTCAGCTCCCTCTAGTGGCCATAATGCAGTACATTCCCAAATAACTTATTTTTTTATGAATGAATGAGGTTCGACCTGTATAGTAAATAGAAGAACATTTGATCGTGTCACATTTATACAGAACAAATACTGTATACCAGCAGTTTCGCTGGAAAAATAGCTATGCAAATTTTGTTTTTATGACTATATCCCTAAAATAAGTATTAAACCCCCTTATTAAAAGCAGAGGTCTCCAAACATTCTAAACAAAGGGCTGGTTTATTGTCCTTCAGACTCTTGGAGGGCCGGACTTTGGCCAACGGGGGGTGGAAAATTTCCTAGCATCAGTGGGACTAAACATATGGTATTAGGGGGAGAAATAGTGCCCCATTGTTGGTATCATAGGGAGGAATAGTGCTCCATTAGTGGTGTCAGTGGGAGAAATGGTGCTCCACTGTCGGTTTCAGATGTCAGAATAGTGTCTCGTATCAGTGGGAGGGATACTGACCCAAGGGCCGGATAAAGGCAAGCAAAGGGCCGCATCCAGCCTTCGGGCCGCAGTTTGGAGACCACTGATTAAAAGTATGCGTTTTATGTAAATGCATATTAGCTCTTTAAGTTCACACCAGCCACTCAGTAGAATCCATAAAATGCAGACCTTTATTTGCTATATAATTTCTGACACACAACTCATATCAGGCTAGCGCATTTCGGCTGTAGCAGCCCTCCTCATAGCATTGACTGTCAATCATCGCCTGTGGATGGAGAAGTGGGCAGGTCACATGGCCTCTTGTGCAGAAGTGGGGAGTACACATTTTGCAATGGCTCCATAGTTATCCTGCTGGTTAATGGAGCCTCAACAAAGGAGGAGGGCAAGCTGGGGAATTAATAAGATGGATCCAGAGAAGTACAGATGACACTGGCAGCAAAATTATTGGACATACACCAATGTAAATAGTAGTGGAGCTCTGATTTAAATTATGTGATACTCTAATTTAAATCGGAGCTCCACCCACAAGGGGAAGTTCTGCTTTAAGCACCCCCTCTCCCCTGCCACATTTGGCATGTGATTTTTTTTTTGAGGAGGGGGGACAGGTACCTAGTTTTGACAGTTATTTTCTCCCGCCCAGATCGCCTAGTAGAAATGTTAAAATTCCGGCGCCAGGGAGAGGAGAAGCAATGGCTCATGTGGGCACATCGCTGGATCCTGGGAGAGGTCAGTGTGTGTTTATTAAGAGTCAGCAGCTACAGTTTTTATAGCTGCTGACTTGTAATAAACACAAAAGCGGCTGGAGCTTCTCTTTAAGCAGGTTTAGATTTTTCTTTATCAGAAAGACTAAAGCCTCGTACACACGATCAGATTTTCTGACAACAATTGTGTCATGGCACAATCACAGTTTTGAGTTTTTGTCGGATAATCCGACCGTTTGTACGCTCCATCGGACATTTGTTGTCGGAATTTCCGACAACAAATGTGGGATAGCATGCTCTCAAATTTTCCGACAACAAATGTGTTCCATCAGATTATCCGATCGTGTGTACACAAGTCCATCTGAATAAAATCCAAAGTACAAACATGCATGCTCTGAACCAATGCTAACCATAGCACAACATTAGCAGAAGTTGCACAAAGGGTGGCAGTAAAGAGCTGAAAAAACACATAGTTTCGTGTATGTTGGCTGAAAAAGTTCTGCCGTCTGTATGCAGAACAAGTTCATGGCCAACGCCCTTCGGACAAAATTCCACGGATTTGGCTTAAGACTGAAACTAGCAGTATGTACAGCTTTTATAGGGTTCGTGCTTCTATGTTTGGATGATGTTTTCTGCCAGTGATTGTAGCCATAGGTCGATCATCCCTGGACAATGCTTCACTCTTTGGCATCGGAAGAGTCAGAAGTGTACGTCAGGTGTGTACACTGTGCATGTGCAGCGGCTGGAGTTGAAAAAACTGCCAGCAAAAAGAGAAAGAAAAGGTTTTATTTCTGGTAGGAGAACATACAAAGTCTCTTTTACAAATCTTGTTTCTGTTTTAAAGCTTGTCTGTCTCTGGTCCTATGGTCACTTGCTTACTGGGCACTTAAAGTGGTTGTAAACCCTTTATCTTTTTTTTTTTTTTTTACTAACCTGCAAGACAAAGCTATAATGAGCTAGTATGACTAGCATACTAGCTCATTATGTACCACTTACCTTCGATCGGGGCCCCCGAAGTCGTCCGTGTCCCTCCTCTAGCCGCATCCATCGCTGCGGCGATAGCCGGAATGTTACTTCCCGGTATCGCCGCTGCAGCCAATCACAGCGCCGCTCCGGCGCTGTGATTGGCCGGAGCGGCGAAGACGTGACTCCGCGCATGCGCGCGTGAGCTGTCGAATTCGGCTACGTCGTCGAATGTTGCGACCTAGCCGAATTTGTGAATGGGGTGACGTCAGCGTCGCCGCATTTACATACAGGGGCGGGCTGGCAGGGGGGGCAGGCATGCAATTTCCCCCCAGGCCGGACTGATTCTTGATAAAAGGGCCGATCTGCTGCCAGCTAGGAACTGGGCATGTGCAGTTCCGTAGTTGGCCGAGTGGTGAATGTTACTGCTCAAGCAGGCTGGCAGGGCTGGATAACATCCTAGAAGTGTGCAGAAACATTTGTGCTGTGAGCGGACATCTGTCCTGTCACAGTGCTGTTGTCTGCACCTGAGTCTGTGTCCTTTCATTTCAGAGCACAGCCGAATGGAAGAGGGTGGATCTGCTCTGCCTCCCTCCAGCCCCCTCTCTCACTGTGCCCGCCCACACTCTTTGCAGCCTGTGTGCTGCGTCTGTGAAAAGAATGTGTGGGCGGGAACGTTTAAACTGAGCAGTCAGTGTCCTGTATGAAAGGCTCTGGATGGAGGCTGATGTGATGACTGAGCCAGTGATACTCCTGCTGGGTCCTTCCTTCCAAGTAAGTGAGTTGTGACAGGCCTCTCCCTAACCCCCCCCCCCCCTCTCTGCAGCTAAAGAGGTTTCCATCAGCAGCTTGTGCATTACCTGGTCCTATGTACTATGAAGTGGGATCCCACTGGTGTGTCACAGTCTGGCTGCAGTGTTGGTGATTTCAGTCTTTCTGCATGTTACCCCCGTCAGTCTCATAGACTTCTATTAGTTTGCAAATTGTTGATGCATTTTCTGAAAGTGCACAAAAACGTCTGCATGCTGCATCTTTGGTGCCCTTTAAAAAGAATGCAGCAAAAACGCACAACCTAAAAGAAGCCTATGGGACTGCGGCTAAGCAAAACTGCACACAAGCCCTGCAAAGGCTTGTACACACTTTCAGCAGACACTGTCACTCTGCTAAAAAGTGATCCATGCTCAGGTCACTTTTGCTAGTACTTAGCGCGGCTCTAACCGGACCTGTCAGTTTTTTTTTATTCAACTCGCTAGGTTGAGCAAAAAAAATTAAATAAAAAATAGTGGTGTGTACAAGGCTTTACTATGTTGATACGAGAATCAAATGATTTTTCTTGAGGTGTGGTCTCTCTGTGCAGGGAAATGTGGAGCGGTCTCTCTCTCTCTCTGTGCAGGGAAATGTGGAGCGGTCTCTCTCTTTCTCTCTGTGCAGGGAAATGTGGAGCGGTCTCTCTCTCTCTCTGTGCAGGGAAATGTGGAGCGGTCTCTCTCTTTCTCTGTGCAGGGAAATGTGGAGCGGTCTCTCTCTTTCTCTCTGTGCAGGGAAATGTGGAGCGGTCTCTCTCTCTCTCTGTGCAGGGAAATGTGGAGCGGTCTCTCTCTTTCTCTCTGTGCAGGGAAATGTGGAGCGGTCTCTCTCTCTCTCTGTGCAGGGAAATGTGGAGCGGTCTCTCTCTTTCTCTCTGTGCAGGGAAATGTGGAGCGGTCTCTCTCTTTCTCTCTGTGCAGGGAAATGTGGAGCGGTCTCTCTCTTTCTCTCTGTGCAGGGAAATGTGGAGCGGTCTCTCTCTTTCTCTCTGTGCAGGGAAATGTGGAGCGGTCTCTCTCTCTCTCTGTGCAGGGAAATGTGGAGCGGTCTCTCTCTTTCTCTCTGTGCAGGGAAATGTGGAGCGGTCTCTCTCTTTCTCTCTGTGCAGGGAAATGTGGAGCGGTCTCTCTCTTTCTCTCTGTGCAGGGAAATGTGGAGCGGTCTCTCTCTCTCTCTCTCTCTCTGTGCAGGGAAATGTGGAGCGGTCTCTCTCTTTCTCTCTGTGCAGGGAAATGTGGAGCGGTCTCTCTCTCTGTGCAGGGAAATGTGGAGCGGTCTCTCTCTCTCTCGCTCTCTCTGTGCAGGGAAATGTGGAGCGGTGTCTCTCTCTCTCTCTGTGCAGGGAAATGTGGAGCGGTCTCTCTCTCTCTCTCTGTGCAGGGAAATGTGGAGCGGTCTCTCTCTCTGTGCAGGGAAATGTGGAATGGTCTCTCTCTCTCTCGCTCTCTCTGTGCAGGGAAATGTGGAGCGGTGTCTCTCTCTCTCTCTCTGAGCAGGGAAATGTGGAGCGGTCTCTCTCTCTCTCTCTGTGCAGGGAAATGTGGAGCGGTCTCTCTCTCTCTCTCTGTGCAGGGAAATGTGGAGCGGTCTCTCTCTCTCTCTGTGCAGGGAAATGTGGAGCGGTCTCTCTCTCTGTGCAGGGAAATGTGGAATGGTCTCTCTCTCTCTCTCTCTCTCTCGCTCTCTCTCTCTCTCTGTGCAGGGAAATGTGGAGCGGTGTCTCTCTCTCTCTCTCTCTGAGCAGGGAAATGTGGAGCGGTCTCTCTCTCTCTGTGCAGGGAAATGTGGAGCGGTCTCTCTCTCTCTCTCTGTGCAGGGAAATGTGGAGCGGTCTCTCTCTCTGTGCAGGGAAATGTGGAGCGGTCTCTCTCTCTCTGTGCAGGGAAATGTGGAATGGTCTCTCTCTCTCGCTCTCTCTGTGCAGGGAAATGTGGAGCGGTGTCTCTCTCTCTCTCTGAGCAGGGAAATGTGGAGCGGTCTCTCTCTCTCTGTGCAGGGAAATGTGGAGCGGTCTCTCTCTCTCTCTGTGCAGGGAAATGTGGAGCGGTCTCTCTCTCTGTGCAGGGAAATGTGGAGCGGTCTCTCTCTCTCTGTGCAGGGAAATGTGGAATGGTCTCTCTCTCTCGCTCTCTCTGTGCAGGGAAATGTGGAGCGGTGTCTCTCTCTCTCTCTGTGCAGGGAAATGTGGAGCGGTCGGTCTCTCTCTCTCTGTGCAGGAAAATGTGGAGAGGGGTCTCTCTCTCGCTGTTCAGGAAAATGTGGAGAGGGGTCTCTCTCTCGCTGTTCAGGGAAATGTGGAGCAGTGTCTCTCTCTGTGTGGCATAGCTTTACTTACAGAGTGACCCGGCTGGCAGAGACACGTTTGTTGGACTGCTGGCCTCAATCGTCTGCACTAGTTGCTAGGATCGCCTGGCGTCTAGCAACCAGTGATGTCACAGTCCCGAAGAGGAAAGCAAGGCTGAGGCCACCGCATTCAGAGAGGAGGAGGATCTTCTGCCTCATCCACGCCTTTTACTGTTTTGCTCCACCCACCTCCTCCCTCCGTTATCCCGTGTGCAGGGGCATGCGCCTCGGAGCCTGCCTAAGGGAATGGAACTGTCACTGACTGACTGTGCCAGAAGCACCTCTCAGTCAAGCTGCCTGAGGTGAGGTCAGAAGCAGTGAATGAATTAGAACATATGTGTAATGTGGACATGTGTGTCATGGCAGCATGAGCTGGCCTCAGAGGAAATCACATCCTTAAATCTCAGCCAGGGTTCATGCTGGGACTCTTAGTCCTTTACTTTTTGGGATGTGACACCCCAAAAGTGAAGGACTACAGGTCCCAGCATGAACCCCTCAGAGCTCAGGATGTGTGACACACCCCTGCGCCCACTCCTCAACTAATGAAGGACTACAGGTCCCACTGTCCCAGCTTAAACCCCTCACAGCTGTGTCCCCCTGGCCCTTCAACTAGTGAGGGACTACAGGTCACAGCATGAACCACTCAGAGCTGAGGATGTGTCCCCCCCCCAACTAGTGAAGGACTACAGGTCACAGCATAAACACGTGAGATCTAAGGGGCCACATCCTTAGATATCAGGGGTTCATGCTGGGACTTGTAGTCCATCACTAGTTAGGGGGTAACATTCTTGGATCTCAGGGGTTAATGCTTGGACTTAGTCCTTCACTAGTTACAGGGGGGGGGGGGGGGTCCTCAGCTCTAAGGGACTCATACAGGGACTTGTTTGTGATCATGGAAAATCTTAGACTGTTTTCCCCGATCAATCACTTTGTCACCACTGGTTCTATGGGCCACTTGACTGGACTTGCCCCCCAGGCCTAAGGCTGCCAGCCCTCCCCTGTTTACATACAAATATCTCCTTAACCGTGTAGGTTAAGGAGATATTTCATGCACCTACAGGTAAGCCTTAATCTAGGCTTACCTGTAGGTCTTTGTTTAAAAAGTGGGTTTACAACCACTTTAAACCCCCCTCCTGCCCAGACCAATTTTCAGCTTTCAGTGCTGTCGCAATTTGAATGACAATTGCGCGGTCATACAACGCTGTACCCAAATAAAATTTTTATCATTTTTTTCACACAAATAGAGCTTTCTTTTGGTGGTATTTGATCACCTCTGTGGTTTTTCTTTTTTTGTTAAAAAAAATTAAAAGACAAATAAAAAAAAAAAAATAATAATATTTTTTTATATTTTGTTATAAAATTTTGCAATTTGGTCATTTTTATCCTTCATTGATGTACGCTGATGAGGCTGCACTGATGAGCACTGATGGGCTGTACTGATGGGCACTGATGGGCACCGATGGGCTGCATTGATGGGCACTGATAAGGCAGCACTGGTGGGCACTGATAAGCGGCACTGAGAGGTGGCACTGAAGGGCATTGATAGGTGGCACTGGTGGGCACTGAGAAGTGGCACTAATAGGTGGCATTGATAGTTGGCACTGATAGCTGGTAGTGATGGGCACTGATAGGTGGCAGTGATGGGCACTGATGAGTGGCAGTGATGGGCACTGATGAGTGGCAATAATGGGCACTGATCGGTTACACTGATAGGCAGCATTACTAGGTGGCACTGATGAGGCACTGATTGGCATCACAGGAGGGCATTGATAGGTGGCACTGTGGGCATTGATAGGTGGCACTGTGGGCACTGGCAGGTGGCAATGGTAGGTGGCACTGGCAGGCAGTGTTTGAGCGCACTGATGAGGCAGATGTGCCTCCTTTCTCTTCGGGACCGATGTCCCTTGTAAACAAGCCGGTGATCGGCTTTTTTTTCTCCTCACGCTGTCAGCGTGAGAAAAAAAAAACGATTACCGATCCTTTGTTTACATCATGTGATCAGCTGTCATTGGCTGACAGCTGATCACGTGGTAAGGGGACGGGATCGGCCCCGTACACGGATCTGTGATCCACAGAGTCCAAACAAACATTCTGCAAAAAAGCTACTTTCCCTCCTTCTTGGTTGAATGACGTTCAGCCTCTTTCAGCTTGGAAGTCATTGCAGAGACGGTCATGGCTCCACCTCTGTAATCTTCTGCACTACAGAAGGTATAGCCATCAGCCAGTCTACTAGCACAGCGGTGCACTGCTGCATGATGAATGCATATCTCCCAACTTTTTAAGATAGGAACAAAGGACACCTATTAGAAAAGGTATGTAGGCATAGGACACACCCCCTGTCACGCCCCCTTAATAGAGAATTATACAAAAAATCGATTATTTAAACACACAAGTGCTTTTTTTTACCACTAATTTTTCTTTTGGTGTTTGAAATTTACAAATGCAGCAATTTAGTAATTGGATGAAATATTTAGCAATGGGAAACACTTTTTGAATGATCAAAAGTGCATTTTATATACATCTATATAGATCAGACCAAAAGAGGGACAAATGAGGAGGAATGAGGGACAGAGGGACTTTGCTCCAAATCAGGGACAGTTCCTCGATATCAGGGATAGTTGGGAGCTATGTGAATGTGCCCCAACTCTACTCTGCTCACAGCAAGTTTGGGGGTCATGTGAGCCCCCACTCGGAGGATAATTTTCAGGTAAGTGGAAGGGTAGAGGTTAGCAGTTTTATTTAAAAGATGCAATTGAGCTTTAAAAGTTTTACTGTGAAGCATGAAACCAAATGGGGAACATCAACGAATTCAGAACAAAAACAAAGTTAAAAACTGCATACAGGACCATTGGGAAATTGTGCACACAAGTAGTAAAAGAACGTAAAAAATAAATATCAATAAGGCTGCCCAGAAATGTGCAGATCTCTGAAGACACCTATCTGTTCTCAATGGAGTCTCCAGAGTATTGGTGATTGCCATGATACCTGGACCACATCTGACAGTGATGAATGTGCATAGTTTTTGTTTCTTCCTCCATCTAATTTATGGAAATGGGAAGGATCAGGAACAACATCTTCACAGTTGCCATATACTGCAATAAGCAGCTCAACCAGAACTGCTCATCATTACCTAATACACTGGGTCAAAACTCCCCAGATGTTCTAAGCAATCCTGCAACCAGGAGCACTGAATGAGATTTTTATGTGGTTTATGGATCTACTAGGGAAACAACAAATATGCATTATCTTCTAAATATCTTCTGGCAAACAAGCCCAAACTGGTGGTTTTTTAAATCATACTTTTGTAGCACACTAATCCTTTTGCCCCCCCTTACCTTCACCTGCGGGGGTAAGACACACCATGCCACAAGCCCGTGTCCTCCTTATCAGAGGTCAGGCGGTGTTCACAGATTTGAGTCCTGCAGCGAGTTACCTCCTTCCACTGGTTCTCTTCCCTAGAATGTAGGGAAAAGTCTATATTCTTTCCCAAGAAGGCCAATGTCCACACGACTTTAACTCCAACAAAGAGTTTATTTTCCTTTGCTTCAGTTATTGGGAAATTGAAGAGAGAAAGAAGCTAGCGAAGTTAGAAGGTAGATTCAGGCACACAACACTTGACTCACTCGTCGCCACTCGATCCCGAGTGGGTTTCGCTCACCCGGATAGATCCCTCTCACAGTTCTAGCAGCCGGTGTGGAGCTCGAACAGTACTATCACTTTGTCTCCTCCAGGAACGGGTTCAGGAGATCCTCTAATAGCAGCAGAATCCTGTTATTCCTGAATCCAGAACTTTCCTTATACCTCTGTAGAGTTTAGAGAACAGATGATGCCAATGGGCACTCTACAGGGTTAGCTTTGTTGAGTAAGGAATCCTTCCCTCTGACAGGTCACCAGGCCTTTCCCGAGACAGCGACCTACTATCACTCGTCTCCTCTGTGGCACCGATCCTCCCCTGGCTTCCTCTCGGTCAGAGCGGGTACCCTCACCTGGGCACCCTGGGACTCCAATGTGCTGATTGTAGACCCAGTTAAAAGGTACTGGGCCTACCTGGAATGTTGCAGCCTCGGGCCAAAGGTGCCCGAGACTCCTCGGCCAGTCCACGCACCCCCAGGGGGCACACTCCCCCCGGGACTCACTCCCCGGCACTCCTCTCGTTCACTCCCCTCTAAACATGGTGTCTGCCCCTTATATACCCTCTCCCGGAATGCACAGCAGGCGAAGCCCCGCTCATCTGCACGGCAAGCGAGAGAGGACATCCAATCACGCCACTGTGTCACCTGAGGTTCGACCCCAGGCCCGGGCAACAGCGCCACCCTCAGGCCAAAGGGGAACCATACACCAGACAACACCACAGCAGAGCAGAGTCCAGTATCAAATTAGAAGACCTGAGCCAAACTATTGCCCAGGCCGTCCCTTAAATTTGAGCATAGCGACCCCCTAAATTTAAGGGTCCGCTACACTTTCAATGTGCTGTAATCCACATCAGTTGGGACCCTGAAGCTCGTACTGCCTGCCCACCCACCCAGATCAAAGACAACAAAAGTAGAGACCACATCTAGGTTAAGTCAGAGATGGTATGAAAACCTGAAGACTGAAGGAAATGGTCCATAAATATCTCAAAATTCAAAAGGGGAATCCTTTATACAAAAATAACCTTGGTCTCTGAAATGGTGCAGAGGTGTTAATTACAAGGACATTACTTTCTGTTACATGATTAAAGGGACTCAAGGGCCCTTTTCTCACTTTGAATGTCACAGGTTATTACACATAAGATCACAATTAACTGCATTAACAGAGCTGAACAAAAGAATGATTGAAATACAAATAGGTCAAGAGGAAATCATAAGCTGAATGTAATAGTTCTGTCGCGTCCTATAATAAACCCTGAGAAGACACCATGCCAATTGCCAAACCACAAAGGGTCACCTACAGACCCTGTAACCACATAAATATGGAGACACTCTGTTATTATGCTGTAAACCACATAAGAAAACGGGTTGGAGAAGAATCTGATAAAGAGCTGTATACACAGAAACACGTATCCCTGATGAAAATGGACACCCTGCAGGAAACATCAATTTTACCTTTCGATTTTTGCCTACTTAGAAAGCTGTTTGTTGCCATTTAACACTCATTTTCTTCATGTTCTAACAGGGAAGAACAATATCCTTTACAGAAAGTTGTTGTCACTCTCTAAATAGTTCTCACTCACTGTTTTGCTCAATAAACAACCTTTGGAGAATTATCTCTGCAATATAATTGTTTAAAGTAAAATAGATAAAACTGAGTATATGAAAAGAAAAAAAAAAGGCATAAGCAAACAATATCTTAAAGCGGAGGTCCACACAAAAACTGAACCTCACTGTCTGGATTCCTTCCCCCCTCCGGTGTCACATTTGGCACCTTTCATGGGGGAGGGGGGAGCAGATACCTGTCTAAGACAGGTATTTGCACCCACTTTTGGGCATAGACCCCCGCATATCTGCCGCAGTCTACGCCACGTCTGGCGCCCCCCCTCCCGCTGTCTTCTGGGAGACACACGGGTCCCAGAAGACGACAGGGACCAGTGGCATTGCACAGCGCAAGTCACGCATGCGCAGTAGGGAACCAGGAAGTGAAGCCGCAAGGCTTCACTTCCTGATTCCCTTCCTGAAGATGGTGGCGGCAGCATCCGAGGACCGAGGGATGGGTCGGCCTCGGGTGCCGACATCGCGGGCATGCTGGACAGGTAAGTGTCCTTATTTTAAAAGTCAGCAGCTGCAGTATTTGTAGCTGCTGACTTTAAAAAAAAAAAATTTGGCGGACCTCCGCTTTAGGTTCAAACCAGCCAACAAATCCAGGGATCTAGAAAACTGAAAGTGGAGCTTTCAGTAACTTTACAAGAATGTATGAATACATTCATGTCACAATACACAGCAACAGTATACCATTTAAAAAAAAGCTCTTCTTTTTATCATTAAAGTGGTTGTAAGCCCTTATGCCGCATACACACGATCATTATTCACGGCGGTTTAAAAACCGCCGTGAATAATGACATTTTAAACGAGGGAACAGCTTGTTCCCCACACACGGTCATTTTTCTCGTCATTTTTTAAAATGACGAGAAAAACGATCGTCTATGGGCTCCGCGGCAGTGTTTCCCTATGGGAAACACTGCCGCGGAAGAAATGTCAGGAAAAACTACGAGAAAAATTAGAACATGTTCTAATTTTTCTCATCGTGATTAATGCCGTTTTTCCCGCCGGGAAAAACGGCAAAAAGCCCACAGACGATCGCTTTTCTCGTCCAAAGGAAAAAAATTCATTTTTCCCGACGGGAAAAATGATCGTGTGTATGCGGCATTACAGACCACTTTCACCTACAGGTAAGCCTAGATTAAGGCTTACCTGTAGGTGCTTGAACTATCTTCTAAACCTACACGGTTTATGAGATATTTACAATTTCCTCGTACGGCGATGTCTTCCGCGCATGCGCTGGTGTATTCGGCACATGCGCACTCTAGAAAGGGCACACTATGCCATTTCTAGATGGGGTCATGCCGTGACTGGTGACGTCACGCGACTCCGGCCAGTCACAGAGCCGAAGTTCACGGCCCCAGAAGGAAGAGGGGTGAAGAATGGACGCTTCCAGCCAGCGAGGAAATCGGGGACATCGCAGGCTTCGGTTTCAGGTAAGTGACACACAATGGGCTACTAAGCGATGCATAGTAGCCCAATATGCTTTACCTTTTGCAGGGAAACAAAGAGGAAGTAAAACCCATCAGGGTTTACTTCCTCTTTAAAATGTAGTACTTTAGCTCCGGTCAAATGACTTTGCCTAGGCTGTGATGATGTCATCAGTCTGCTGCAGGCAGGAGGAAGCATTTCCGTAGTCTTCTCTCCACCAGTTATTAGACTGCAACACTGCAACTTTGTAGCAAACCATAAGGTGAGAGGCTGCATCAGAGGGTGGATCTGTATCAGACATTTGTAACCACAGCCAAGAACTGCACAGGCACCCAGATTTACATAATGGGTCATCGCTGAGCTACCGACTTAGTTCAAAATGTTGCTGGAAAAAAGATGACTCCATCGTTCAGGAAAGAAAAGCAGGTACTAAACCCAGGACCCTCCATTCACTATATCTGGTCTGCCACAGTACACAGAACATGGAAATGCAACATTTTTAGTAAATATTTAGGTGCATCTCCAAAAATTTGAATATCATCAAAAAGGTAATTTATTTTAGTAATTCAATTCAAAAAGTGAAACTCATATATTTTATATAGATGTGTTACACACAGAGTGATATTTCAAGCATTTCTTACTTTTAATTTTGATGATTATGGCTTACAGCTAGTGAAATCCCAACATTCAGTATCTCAGAAATTTTTTATATTATATAACACCAATAAAAAAAGGATTTTTAATACAGAAATGTTGGCTTACTGAAAATGTCCATGTATAGTATGGTATATACACTATACCAATACTTGGTCGGGGCTCCTTTTGCATTAATTACTGAATCAGTGCGGTTTGGCATGGAGGTGATCAGCCTGTGGCACTGCTGAGGTGTTATGGAAGCCCAGGTTGCTTTGATAGCGGCCTTCAGCTCATCTGCATTGTTGGGTCTGGTGTCTCTCATCTTCCTCTTGACAATACCTCACAGATTCTCTATGGGGTTTGGGTCAGGCAAGTTTGCTGGCCAATCAAGCTCAGTGATACCATGATCATTAAACTAGGTATTGGTACTTTTGGCAGTGTGGGCCGGTGCCATGTCCCGCTGGAAAATGAAATCAGCATCTCCATAAAGCTGGTCAGCAGAGGGAAGCATGACATGCTCTAGAATTTCCTGCTAGAGGGCTGCCCAGACTTTGGACTTGATAAAACACAGTGGACCAACACAAGCAGATGACTGGAGCAGCAGACTGCAGGAAGGCCATACTGGATTCAATGAAGGGGGTGAGTATGCTTTCTAATAAGAACCCTGCATAGCGAGGAATTCAAAAAAAGTAGAGGGGGTAAGGTTCTTTTATCTTTTAACCAGTGGTGGCCCGTCCATAAGGGGTGCAGAGGTGCCGCCCCCTTAACCATGCACCCGACCTCTAATCTACATGCAGGGCGCCGGACGCATGGATTTCAATGTGTTTTTTTTTAAGCACGGGATTAGAGCCTGAGGCTCTAATTGGCTTCAAAAAGGGTGGGCTTGAGGCACAGAGCACTGCGCCTGACCCCTGAGCCCACCCAGTTGTGTGACAATAGCGAAGCAATCAGGAAGCAGGTCCTGAGACCCGATCGGCCAGGGAGCCTTAGGACTCCTGGCTGATCGGGTCTCAGAACCCACTTCCTGTTCGGCAGGGAGGCGAAGTCCCGGCTCTTCCTGCAAGCTCCTAAGGTAAGGCCTCTGATCGCTGCCTCTTTTCCGTCTGTCTTTCGTGGGGGAGGGTCTGCGGCAGTGCGAGTGAGGTATTGCAGCTGTCACTGCTTTTAACACACATACTTCATATGCACTGATCAGCCAAACTGGGTAGAAATATCATAGAAGGTTCAGATTCTGAAATTTATACAAAGATGAATAGATGTTTTCCAGGAAAAGTGCTGACATTTTTTATGTTTAAAATGGTTCTAAAGCCTGAAGGTTTTTTACCTTCATGCATTCTATGCATAAAGGTAAAAAACCTTCAGTGTGCAGCTCCTCCCTCGGCCCCTGTAACACATACCTAAGCCCAATCTCGATCCAGTGATGTGCACGAAACCCGAGGCTCTCCCGGGTCTCTCCCTCCTGATTGGCTGAGATGCAGCAGCAGAATCCATTGGCTCCGGCTGCTGTCAATCACAGTCATTGAGGCGCGCTCCCTGCGTCTAATGGATGCAAAAAGCTGGCTCGGGAGCAAGCACGCATGAGTGCCCTCACAGCAAGGGGCTTACTACGGGGGCATTTGGCAAATGGGAGCAGCGTGAATAAAAGAAAAATAGACGCTGTTCTGATGTCAATATATATGTGATTAGATATGTACAGTATATAAAGTGCACTTGTGCATAAGTAATTGCTATATTCCTATAAGCAAACAACAATAGGGGAGCAGCCCAAAACACCAACGGGGGATCCAAGAAGAAAAGGACTGGGGCTGCTCTGTGCAAAACCATTGTACAGAGCAGGTAAGTATAACATGTTTGTTATCATTTGTTTTTTTTCCTTAACAATAACTTTAAGTCATCTCTTTCTGCCAATGACAAGGACTATATACCACCTCTAGATGATGGCCGACTTGTTAAAGGTGCAATAAGTATAAAGGATCACTGCACTTTCAAAAGTAGCCGCCAATCAAAACTAAAAAATTTAAATCGGTGATGTGTGGAAATCTGGCTATAGTGAAAAACAGAGAATTATGATTTAAAGTGGATGTGAACAGCCTCAGATAATACACAGAGATGAAACAAATCTCCCTACAGAAGTTTTACATGCATATCTGCTGTCTTCATCTTTATATACTGTTTAGAAAGTGCACTTCCTGTTACAATTTTTGCTTCCTGATTCACCTGTGGGTGTGGATTTGGGAGGAAGCTGATTGGAGGAAAGGCACACACTCCCCTCCACATAGGCAGAGACTTGCAGAGCTGTGCTGTGAATAGACCAGCTCTCTGCTAATCTATTCATAGCACCCACTCTGACACAAAATTCAGGCTGGTTTTATCACATATACAGCTCAGTAGATTGCTTTAAGAAGGGCTTGGATTCTTTCTTAAATGTACATAATATAACTGGGTATTGACATTTATAGGTAAAGTTGATCCGGGGAAAATCCGATTGCCTCTCGAGGGATCAGGAAGGAATTTTTTTCCCTGCTGTAGCAAATTGGATCGTGTTCTGCTGGGGTTTTTCGCCTTCCTCTGGATCAACTGTGGGTATAGAATTGGGTATATGGGATTGTACAATATTTTTTATTTTTTTTATTTTTTTTTATGGTTGAACTGGATGGACTTGTGTCTTTTTTCAACCTGACTAACTATGTAACTATCACAGTTCACAGAGAACTTGTCAGAAGTTATCAGGCTGATTACAGAAGAACAGAGCAGGAGAAAGCCACGGACTTAGGGCTTTGAAGAGAGATAAGAAAACACTTCAGATATATGCGCCCAGCTCAAATTTCATGAATCGGGTTTACATCCACTTTAAAACTGGCCATACACCATACAATTTTCTTATTCAATTTCCTTTAGATTTACCTTCAACTGTGTAGTAGAGCCTGATTGCATACAAATTGAAAGTGTTTAGATTTGACCTTCTATTATATGGTTTTGGTAAATCTAAAGGAAATCTATAGAAGAAAATTGTATAATGTATGGCCAGCCTAAGTGTATCTAAACCTAAAAACAAAAATCTAACGTATTGCAGTTTACTACTCCCTAGATCAGCCTTTCTCAACCTTTTCAACACAGAGGAACCCTTGAAATAGTTCTCCGGTCTCGGGGAACCCTTGCTAAAATTGAGAAATCTACAACTCATGATACATTAGTGTGACGGTCAGTTGGAAGAATGGTCCTTACACTTGTGGCAATTGGGAAGAATTACCTCCTTACAGATATCTAAAAGGATCAATGGGGTCAGTGTGAACTTATCTGAGAGGCAGAAATTGCCCAATGCTGAAGGAACCCCTAGTAACCTCTGGAGGAACCCTAGGGTTCCACGGAACCCTGGTTGAGAATCACTGCCCTAGATGTTGTGGCTGCATTCCTTTTCTTTTTTTTAGACAAAGAGGTTTTTTTTGGGCAGAGGAGATATACAAAGTTTTTTTTGCCAAAAAATCTCACCTGCTGCAATTTTAACATTTCAAGCTTATTTCACCTTTAACTTTGGCAATATACAGTAAGTCACCATCAAAATATGTCTTTACAAAAATAGCACATATGGAAAATGTAGTAAACCGCAGCAACCAAAGTTCCTCTTTCATTTGAATATACAGTAAATCATAAAAGGAAGATTAAAGGAAGGCTCAATGTGTTTTGGTTGGAGTCAGAATCATAAGACACCCTTTTTTAATTGTATCTATATAATCCTGTCAATTAAATCTGTGTATTTTTCGATATAATTTTTTTGATAACACTTTAAATAAATATGTTTCACACATTTCAAGCATTTGATGTATGTTTTCCTTCTCTCTCTTCTCTCTGCTCATTTTGTATGATAAGTGACTGTCATAATATAATGACTTGTGATTTATGTTTTGAATGTTATATCATACTTTTTCTTATATCTTTTCCATGTATTCTATGGAAAATTTTCAATAAAAAAAAAAAAAGAATAAAAAAAAAGACAATGACTTCACAAACAGTTCAAATTGTATATACCTGTATATACAGGTCTTTTTTGTTTGTGCCAATACATGCCATCAACTGTATACCCGCACCTCCTGCCACTGGTTAGATCCTATACTTTCTATTCAGTAGGAGCTATAAAGTGTTCTATTGCTTGCTCAGCAAATCCGGCACTTGGCACTGCCAGTGACCACCAATAGAAAGGTTAACTTATCAATGCCACTGACCACCAATGCAGGCACAAGTTAAATACTAATGCCACGGACACCAATACCGGAGTTTTTTTTTATTGCAGCCACTAACCCCAATGCTAGAAGTTACTGTTACTGTCACTGACCCCAATGCGGGGGGTAATTATTGCTTCCTTTGATAAGAACGATGGGGCTTATTAATGTCCACTTTCCCTTCAGCGTAGCCCCAGGCTCTATTCTGTCTCAAATATAGACAAGCAAAGAGGGAAAGGTTCAAAACTACAAGCCACATGCCATGAAACACACTTGATTGGCCATGTCCACTTTTGGCCACACCAACAATTACCCGCACCTAGTCTCTATAGAGTATATGTCAAGGTTATGAAGCAATGTTTTTTGTCTGTCAGCTTACCTCCTCCATGTGTCCTGCTTTAGAGGCCAGCCACTCTCACCTGGCTGCTTAAGTAATCTCTCCTCTAAGCATGGCTCCACCCCAGGCCCTATCAGAGAACTCTATATTAACCTGTACACTGCAAGCCAGCC